>JAWWLV010000158.1:2080241-2097210 GCA_035041135.1 Platyrinchus mystaceus
TTGCTCTTAGGAAAATATTTTCCTAACAAAAGCTAAATTGGAAATTGTTTGGACTCAGCATTTTGTAGATGGTGAGTATACATGATAATTTCATGGTATGCCGAGGAGAGGTAGGCACTGGATCAAGTTCCTGCCTCTTCTCTTGCCCCATTTCCACCAAAGTGAAATCGAATCTGATACTACGAGGGGGTTTTTAATTTGTTCTAAACCCATGAGATTTTTTTTTTCAAAAAGTGCCTTTATTTGTTTTTTAGTCTTTCTTAGACTTACTTGAATTTTATTGGAATTTTTCATATTAATCCAAACCAGATTAAAATTGGACATGGAGGAAAGGTGAGGAGAGTTAGGAAGAAAGAAGAGAGGAAGAATGTTCCTTCATTTTTTTTACATGAAGACATAACTTCTTGAGATAATAGAGGGGGAAAAAAAAGGAACAAAGATCTCTTGATTAAATGCAGGATGACAGAACCCAAACCAAATGCACCAAAAAGCCCAACCCCGTTGAAGCAAACACCTCCCCTTCCCTGTAATGTAGTTTTGTTCCCTTACTCTCCCCTTGCTTTTTCTGTGGGATTTTCCATGGAAAGAGAGCAGTTAGTTAATTATGAATAACATGTATCTTATTATAAAAACACAGTGTTTAGCTCTAGGGATAGTATTTCAATTAAATGCATCTGACAATTGTAGATCTACTCATGACTTAAATATCACAATTAAGCAAACTGCAGTTAATAAGAGGATTAAATAATGTTCTGTTTTACAGGTTTACTGGGTTTAGTTTTTTTCTTTTTTTTTTTTAACCAGTGTGTTTTTAAACCAATTAAGTGCATTTCAGCTGTAAAACTGAATATTTGCTTAAGTTACAACAAAAAACCTGTCTCTACCTTTTTTGTGGGACTTACTTCAGAATATTACATAGGACTTGTTAATATGAATAAAGTGAAGGGATATCTATTGTATGGGTTTAGAACAAGGACTTGGACATTTACATATAGTGATTGCAAGCCCAAATTTGGGTCTGGAAGGTGACCTGCAGCTGCTGAGGTCAGTTGATTTTGCTCATTGATTACAGCCGGAGATGGCTGCATCCCACAATCCAAAGCAATTGCAAAGCTATTTATAAAATTTGGTGGCTTTTTTTTTTTTTAAAGTACTTCTTGTGTAGCATCTTAACATGCACAATAAATATAACAGATTTAGCAGACTTCGAAGTTTTTACAGCTTCTGTGGGACTGGGCTGAACTTGGAAACAATGCTCCAGAAGACACATTCCTTATTGCTGCTTTCCCCAAGTGCCAATCTGTGTTTTGTGTCACTGTAAGTAGCAAGGATGGAAGGGACAAATAAGCTGTTGTGTAGGAACTCTGCTTGTTTGGAACAGTTTTTTAACTTCTTTTTTTTCCCCCCTCATGGATAATTAATGTTGTTCTTATTTTAAGGTTACAGTCTGCTGCTGAATTGCTTCTTGCTCTCACAGGGAAAGTTCTGTGATAGCTGCGTGTGTGTGTGAAAATAATTTTATGAAGTTGGCATTGTAAATTATCTGAGATTTCTCCTAATTTCTTGCCCTTCTGTGAAAGCCATTTTACTCTGTGTCAATACCTGTGATCCAGGCTGTTGGTATGAGGGAGCTGCTACCTTAACTCCCCTTTCATCCCTGTGTGGCCACTCCGTGATTAGTGTGTAATTCCTCCAGCTTCATTGTCTGGATTTACTGAGGCCTCAGCCAGGAGTGAAACTTGGGAATTCCAGTGGAACCAGGAGCTGTTTTTGGGAGAGGGAAATACAAACTTGGATCTGACTTGGAGTGTCTGTTCAAGGAATGCTGTGCTTTAATTTTTGAGGGTTTTTTTTGTGTGTGGTGGAAGGGCGATGCTGAGATGATCCCACTAAAATCTCCTGGCAGACCTGTGCTGCCAGTGCTGCTCTGGGCTCCAGGAGCTGACAGTACATCTATCTTTCTGCATCTGTATAGATACACAGAGAGATCTAGATACTCTCTTCCAGGCTGTGCAGAGAGGTGCAGCAATATGTAAACTTTAATATTTGAATTGCCTCTGCTGTCACTGCAGGACGACATGCAGGATGCAGCAGATGCAGCAGAGGGCCTGCGAGGAAGATAATCGTGTTATTTGCAATATGAATGTCTCCGTAGCAATGCCTTACTTAAAGACAGTCTGTAAAGAGACATCAAGATTCTATTATGAGTTATAAAATCTTACAAAAATGCTTGACTTACTATTTGATTTGAACACGTATCACAATGTATCTTGCTAGATTATTTTTCTAATGTTTACATGCAATCATATATATATACACACACAGAGATATATCTTTAAAGCAGTCTAGAGATGGCAAAGGATGTGTGCTTTTTGAATATTTAGCTCACAAACACTGAGGTCTTGCCCAGAGCAAGGCAGATCATGGACCTGTCTCAGCCTCAGTCACTTGCACAAAGCCAATACAGGGAGTTTCTGCATTTGTGCTCGTTAATGCCGAAGCCTCAGAACAGAAATTAAGACATGTCAAGTGTGTTGAAGCTGGAGATGTTAAAATACATTGAACTGTTGCTACCTGGCAGGTTGCACAGTGCTGTTTCAGTGTAAACAGCCAGTCTGTTCCAGGGCAGTTATTCGTGGTGATCCCTTTATCCTATGGGATAAAACAGTATTTCAGTTTTAACAGTTCTCAGTAGTTACATGAAAACTGTGAAGCTGGAAGGAAACAGTATTTTCTTCTGTTGAGAATGGTGAGAGTTTAGGTGGTTGGAATGAAAACTACTGATGCTGCTTAATTGAGTTCACTAACAATGTCCTGCAGAGCAGGGAGAGCATTAAGGTGAAAAGTCCACATTTAAATAAATGTCAGGGAAAGGATTAAGTGGTCATTTGAAGACGTGCATAGCAGTACTTCCTTTAAAGAGTCGTAATTAATCTTGCAGTGTTAACTTTTGGACCATATGACAGTATAATAAGGTACAAACATTCTAATTCAGTGGTGCCACGTGCTCTGAAATGAGAAGCTGAGCTGTCCTGTCGGTCACGTAAAGCTGGTTCTGCAGCGACTCTGAAGTCACTGGTGCTTTATCAAATCCACAGTTGTGTAGAACAGAGCAAGTTTGGCTCGTACCTGTGGACTTTTATTAATACAATAAAACTTGTGTCTTCTGTTTTTGTCAAGGTTTCTGGTGATTTCTGTGAGGGCTGTGCTCAGAAAAGGATGCAGGAATGCTGCTTGCTTTCTAGCAGGCCCTGTTTTGTTTTATTGCTCTGTGGGTAGTTGTTTTGTAGAAATTCTCAAATATTTTAATTTGCTCTGTTAATAAAATTAGATACATTCTGCTTAGTTAATATTCTTTCAGAATCAACACAGTGTTGAATGTGAAATATTGTGGTTTCTTCATCGTTACTAGATGAGGTTTTTATCATGTGAAGGGAACAGTGACCTTGCCAAGTGGAGGGTGGGTTGAAGCATTCAACCATTGATCTCACTGAGAGGCTGTACGTGCTTCCATTGGCAGATGCTGACTTCTGTAACACAGCCAATAATTATAGTATTATATAAATATAAATTGTATCAGTAACCAGTATTTATGAAAATCAGATTTCATCAGGTATGGCTCTGTGAAAAAACACAAGGCCTGTTTGTGGTACATCTGCATTCAGGCTGGAGCTCCCTTCTTGTATCTGTTGAAGGTATTGGCTTTGCAGCCCTGTTCAAGTTCTTGTGTTACCTGTAAGGGGCCTCTATTTTTAAATGCTACAGAGATTATGTTCATGTACCTTCCAGAGGTACAGGCCTGCACTTGGTGTTCTTTCTTGGTGTTGTACTGGTAATTGTTAGAAGTTGTGAAACATCACTTATCCTTTCCAGTGTCTCTGTATTTAAAATAAAGAGAAAAGCCATGCCTTAGTGACATTAGCGTAGTGGTGAGGGGACATAAAGGAACATTTTAGAAGATGCTGGTTGCCAAGCTTACCTCTAACATGGTATAGTTTAATATGATGTTCATTTACATAATTTGGAAGTGAGTAGTAAAACATGCAGTTTTGCAGAGTTCATCTTGAAACTCTTGATTATTGGCATCACCAATAACAGCTCAGATGGGATAAAGCAGCTCTGTTTATAGACACTCTCACACTCAACATAATCTCATGTTCCAAGTTTTTTGTCACTACGTGAAAAGTAATTTCTGGCTTGTAGCGTTACTTTGAATTTCTTTTAAGTCATTTTTTCTTGTGCCATGATGAAAGAAATACCACTTGTTTAGTTAAGCTTTATCTGTTTTGGGGAGAGGAAGAAAATGTCCAATTTTCAGGACCAGTTTTGATATCTTTCTGGAGGAGGACACCCAGAAATCCATTCCTCTGATTTCTGAGCTCGCGGTGTTAATGTTTGAGCGGATACTGGATATTTGTGGAAATATCTGTAAGCCTTGAAGGTTTCACAACTGCCATCACAAAACCGTGTTACTATGGAGAAGTGGTGCTCACTCTTTTGACAAGTATGACACTTAACCAAGGAATAAAAATAATACAAACCACATAATACACCAACCGAGGAGGGAGTTGTCTGCGCAGACAGTTTGTTGACACTTTGTTGGAAAAGATTTCTCTGATCTGTTTGTTGGGAAGGATCAAAAATACATCGGAATTGGACAGGGCTGTGAACGTTTTGTGGGGATGTTGCTACATATACATACGTTCTAAATTGGGGCATTGTTGTTACGGGTTCGGGGCCTCCACGTTGAACAGGGACTGGCCAGGGCTGGGGAACTGCCACCAGCTCGTTAGAAAAAGCAAAATCCAACACTTGAGCACTTTTTTAGAATGAATATCTCTCTTTGCCGCTTTCCAAGAAGATGCTAAATGTAAGGTGTGCAGTTCTTTACAAATTGGAAGAAATAGCATGTCGCTTTTTTATCTCCTTGTTAAGATTGTTTTCCAAACATGGATACAGCGAGACAAAAATGTGCAGCTCTTTCTTGGCGTGGGCTGTCAGAGATGACACTCATGAAGGCTTATTTCTGCAAAATAGAAAAATGTGCTCATAAAATATATGCTTTTTCTTTTTTTCCCCCCATGTTTGAAGTTGGCCATAGTGCAGTTGAGCATTTGGTGCTTCCCCTAGCTTTTCCCAGAGATTTGAGGGCTGGAGCATCGGTGTTTGCGTGTTGGGTGGACGCTGGTGCACCTCGTGCAGAAAATCCGTGAGATCCGTCCTTTGTTGTGCCTTCCCTCCTCAGGGCCGGGTTTAGGGCTCCGAGCCAGCCCAGCTCAGTGTGGATGTTGTTTTGGAGTCCTTTGAATGTGGATGTGAAGCAGTTTGTCTGTCCTTTGCTTCGCAAGAATTCTCTTTTTTAAAAAACAAAGCTGCGGCTATGAAGTAGCCTATTTGTCCTAAAACTTATGAAAAGGAGGGGGAGGGAGTGCTGGGACCCATCTTTATAACAACAATCAGCCTTTGTAAGGTTTCATTCCAGGCTAATGGCTGGTGAAATTGTTCTGGGTAGTTAAAATGAAATGAAATGAATTAAAGAACATGAAGGAGAGCAAGCAGAATGGTTTATTGCTTTTCTTTGAAGGCACAATAGCTATACTCTGTCTCTTTTTGTTACTCATATCTGTGTGGCGGATATTTAAAGTCAGGGGTTTGAATAGCATGATGGCTAAATGAGGGCTATAAATCGAGGGCTATGGTGCAAAATCCTAGTGCTAGCAAGTACTAAAACACAATACCAAAGAGGCTGGGGTCTAAAATTGTTTTAGACTGATGAATATGCAGACATAAAAACAACAATATATATGTATTCCCTACCAAAAAACCTCCAGAAAACACTAATGAACAATTATTTAAAAAAGACAAATATTTAAAACATATTAATGTTTTTAATTTATGCTGATATTTCCTTAAAAGCCTGATGATCCACACTTCAGAATTTTAATTAAAAGTGTGAAAAGCATGAAGTCGTCAAGTATTTTTGTTAAAGGCAAGGTGGGATAATGTCAAGAAGTTGGTGTACAGAATTTAATTTATAAATATACAAATTTAGGCAATATTTTTTTTTGTTACCCTGCTGATAGCAACACAAAAGTTTCCCAAAATGGGATCATGCAGCTTAAAAAGCACCTGGTTGTTACACAGCTGAAAAAATAAAGTGTCATATCAGGTTGGGGTCACGTTTGTCTAAGAAAAACTAACAGGAGGATTTCTATTGTCAACACAGGAGATGAGCAGTGTGATAACAGCAAATTATACTCTCTGATCCACCCCCTGTTATAGAAGTGACTTGAGATTAAAGCCTCAGCCAGGAATTTCATTACTCTTATACATTTTTCACAAAGGCAGTATTTGCAAAAACACTGGGAAAGAAGGGTCAGAAATTTTCCTGAGAGCAGATGATTTTTTGCCTGTGTGTGCACACGCATATATCTGTGTGCACCACTAGAAATGTGTTTAGAAGCAAACAGGAACCAAAATGTGTCTAGTAAAGTTTATGTGCCTGAGCCTTGGGCTCCATAATGTGGGAGCAGACGTTTGCTGTTATTTAGTTCATGTTGTGTGAAAGGTCTGGGTGTTGTTTGTTTGTTTGTTTATTTTTAAACTTTAGTATAAGACTATAAACTAAAATTGAAGATGATTTAGAATATTATGTGTTAATAAAAAGTGAAATCTTTTTAGGGAGTGAAGAGTACAGAACTTGGTTACTTTCCAAACGAAAAAGGTTTTAGTTCTAGTTTTATTGTCCCTCAATTAAGGAAAGCCCAGAGTCTGGGAAGATCAGTTTCGAGGGTTTTCGTGAACTGTGGCTCTCAGGGTTTTTGGGATTGTGTGTCTGTGGAAGTTGGCAGCACCCAGCCCAGCGAGAGGAGAGTCTTTGGCTGTCCCTGTCAGGCTGGGATCTCTGAAGTGTCACATCTCTCCTTGTGGCTTCCAGAATGTTCACTGTTGTACCTCTGCTCCAAAGAGGCATCTCTGCTTCCTGCTGTTGTCCTTGCTGTGCCAGAGGCAGAGCCTGGCTGGATCCAGCTCCCCTGTCTCGGAGCTGGTGAGGCGCCTTTCATGTGAACTCCCCTCCATGGATCCTGCTGGAGCTGAGCTGCTGCCCTGGAGCAGATGGGCACCATCCTTCTCTTGGTGGCTTTCCTTTCTCTTACCTTTTCTCATACAAGACATCAAAGCATTTTTCTGCACTCAGGGCAGGGGAAAGGTGTGTGGGAGAAACATCTACCAACTTGTGAGTGTTGGTAGCTGTTGTTCCTTAAAGGGGAGATAGCCAAGCTGAAGGATGAGATGTGCTCCTGGGTCATGGTGTCTAGATCTGCCCATCAGCATTGGGACAGTTGTGCTGTGAGACTCTGCTGGGATGGGTGGCATCAGAGAGGGATTTTTCATCTCCAGAGTGGTCAAGTATATCCATACTGGGTGGGGAGCCAGCCATCCCTAATACCCATTGCCATGTTTTGCTGGAGGTTGGCTACTGAACAGGCTGCCCAGAGAAGCTGTGGCTGCTTCATCTCCCTGGAAGTGTCCAGCGCCAGGTTGGACAGGGCTTGGAGCAGCCTGGTCCAATGGAAAGGTGTTCCTGCCCATGGCAGGAGGTTGAACGAGATAAGCTGTAAGGTCCCTTCCAACCCAAACCGTTCTGGGATTCTGTGAACAAAAAAGATAGAACTCCCAAGTCAAACTTGGGGCCCAGAGAAGAGTGAGCAGATGTGACATGTGTGACCACATGAGAACTGGGCAGTGCTGCACTTCAGGTACCTCAGTTGCTATTTAACTGGTTTTAGCTCCTCACTTACAGGCAAAGATACTGCTGGGATGATGTGTCCAGTTTTATCTGCAACAAGTAGAATAAGCCTTGGAGCTTCATTAAAAGAGTAATTTGAGGAGTATAACCAGGAATCTTAGTTGGAACCTGAACGTTTCACAAGCATGAAGCTTCTGGCCAGCTTCTGATAGAGACCAGCACTCATATTTTTATCATGTGTTAAGGAAATTCATCCATCAGATTAAGGAGATGGATTAACTCCTGCCCTGTGGCTTGCTGTGAAATTGCTATCTGGCACTGCCCATCTATTACTGCAGAACACTTACTGCTGCACCTGGCCTTGTTTGTAGTTGTTTCCTTTCCTAATAAGTTAATGTGTAAGGTGTGTATTTGCAGATGCATTGCCATCCATAGGGAGGATCACAGTGTGATTCCATAACAATAGATGGGTTCTGTGTTCAGGTGGGAAGAAGTCTACATACATTCCTGCTGCCTCTGCTTGATACCAGTGTTCTTATTTCCTACTTGGGAAGCTTTTTAAATGTCTAAAAAGTGGTAGGTGGCTGACATCTGCTTAGACAGGCACCAGGAAAAGCTTCTAAATAGTTATGCATTTAAAACTTTGAGAGAACAGTAGATATGTGTCCATGAAAATATTTATTACATCCATATGAAATGGCCCATTTTTTACCGAGTGCCGGTATATTTCCATAACGAGCATGTTCCACTGGGATTGTGTTTACTTTAATAAAATCCTTCACTGCCTCACTCTGATCGTATCTGTTCTTGGATAAGAATAGTTTGCAGGGCAAAATGAATGAGTGGCTTTATACATAATACAGGAGTATCAAATTAATCAAAATGTAAGGTGCTTTCTGCTTTTTAATAATGACTAAATGTTTTTCTTGCAGAAGTTAGTAGAGTTGACTGCAAAATAGATTTACATTAAAATGTCTTTTTTTTTTCCACTCCCTTTAAAAAAGGTTGGAATTGTTCTCTATTAAAAGAGCCCTTTTCCCCCAACATATGTGAACCCTTTTAAGAGTATTTGTCCATAGGAAGAATGCAGTAGTAGAGTGTCTGTTTGAGGCTTTGGGAAGCTGTGACAAATACTGAAAATCAGAACAGTAGCTCATGAGTTGGGTTTCTTGGGTTTCCAGCCTGATCTTCGTAAGTGAAGTATATCTGACCCACTGAATCAGATTGTCTCCCAGTTTTCATTGAAGCTGAAAGCTGTGGCTGATGTTCTGAACAGCTCCTGCTGGGAGACCGGAGCCATTTCATACTTGTATGCTTTCAAAAAAAAAACCAAAAACCAAACCAAACTTAAAATCAATAAAAGCTTTCTACAGACTGAGCAAGCCCCTGGTTTGCAGTCAGTGGTACCAGATGTGGGGTGGCACTGTACAACTGATACTTTATTTTGAATAATGAAATGCTTGGGAGAGGTAGGAAAGTAGTGCATGGGTTGGGGTCTCCAGCTCTTCTTTCTTCATATACTTTGAATCCTTGTACAAATGCCCTTTGTTCAGGAGCAGCCTGGGATGTGCTGCCTGCTCCCCTGAAGCTGCTCACGGTGTCACTGGTACTGCTGTCTGCTTTAAGGTGAGACACTGGTCTGTTCTCAGTGCCTGGAGCCACTCGAGCTTTCTAGCTGTTTTGGTGTGGAATTTTGCAGAACAGTTTTGGCAGAACACTTGTTTGATGTGTTCTTTGTCCCAGTAAGGACAGCTGTGATGCACTGTTTGGCATTAATGTTTTTGGATTCTGTAAAAATGCAGTGAATTCACAGTAATTTAACACAGAATAAGAAACTTATAATATTGATCTTTCTGGGTTATTACATTTGTTTTTAAAGGTAGATGAAGCATTAATACCTGAGACTGCAGCATTGATCATCGCAGTGTCACTGTAAAAGCCTAATGACTGTGAGTTTACTTCAGAGATACTATAAAGAGCAGCCTACCTTTAAATCAGGTGATTAACTTGCTTCTCTGTGCTGAGGCTGGAAGAGCTTCAACAAAGGGCAGATTCACAAATTCTGCTGTGTCCAGACAATGGGAGTTTGCCATGACGGTGACACGACTTTTCCAGTTGCTGAGCATTTCTCAGGTGGGTTCCCACGAGGAGCGTTCCGGCCTTTTCTTGGCTGTCGTGTTGGACACCAACTTCAGAACATAGGTTTAAGGTAGGTAGGAGCAGATGTTTCCACATCTTGGTTTTGGAAATGTGTGTGGCGTTTTGTCTGTGGAAAATGAACTTGGAAATGTTGCCACCAGAAGAAAAAAACCCAAACAAACAACTCACCCTGAAAAACTGAAACTGTGTGACCTGTTTTCCTTATTAGATTTTTATTACATTGTTAGATTCAAAAATCAACACCCACTTGTAAAGGTTGTCAGATACCTTTGGGGATGAGAAGGAACAGGGAAAAGGGTGGGGAAATGTCAAATCCATCCCCTTTGTTAAGGAAAAGAATGAGAGATGATGATTTTGGAGTATCCACCCTGGGCACCTCCAGGGTGAAAAGTGTTGAGAAGAAACCTTTCAAAAGGTAAAGCATGGTTTCAGTGTTGCAAGTATTTTTTTGATGAAAAATGATGTTTACAGGTGGAAATCCTTGTTTTAGCTGTATTATATATTTACAATTCTGCAAAGACTGTTTCAGTTTTGATAGTCTTGGTGGGTTCCCATAGTTTTCAATGTCTTTCCAAAGTTTTATTATTTGATTTCAAGAAAAAGAGCTTGCCTGTGTCTTATTTTTTGATTACTGTGTTTTTGATAAAATGCAAAAATTTCTGAAAGCCTTTCATAACAGTTTGAGATTTAAGTTTACAATAAAAGTAGTTCTAGAAAATAGGTTTAAAGCAATTTTATCAGAAGAGGTAAATAAATAAATCTATATAGTGTTCAGGAATGCAGAGAGGCTGTGTTAATGTGTGACTCTCAAAGGCATCTTCCACTCTTCTGCTCTTTTTTCTTCCTTGCCTCTGTTTGCTTTTTTTGATAAGTAAATACATAATGAATTTAAGGAGTGCTGGGAGGGCAGGAAATAAAAGGAGTAGCTATTTAATACTGGTAGTAATGTGTATTTTGTACATAAAGCCTTGAATTAAGATGCAAAAAGTAAACTAAATCACTGGAAGAAGTGAGTGTGACACAGGATTGAAAATGGCTAATGAGCAAATGCTGCGGAGGATTTGGGATTTCCCTTCCGTTCTTTTGTTCCTTCAGAGCCCTGAAGGTATCTGACAACCTTTGAGATTGGGTGTTTGTTTTTTAATCTAATAGTTTAGTAAAAATCTAATAAAGTGAAAAAGATCTCATGGTTTCAGGTTTTTTTTTTTTTTTGCTTTTAAGCAGTTTAGCAGAAAGCAATTAAGAGAGCTCATTCTAGTGGCTAATCAAAATCATAAACCAAAACACAAAATAAAGGCAAAGTATAAATTAGTGCTACTGAAAAGATGTTCCCAAACCAGCTGTGCTTACATACATCAAGTTTACATTATTAACTGCACCATTTCTCCCCCACTATGTTGTCAGCACAGTGGAATGAAGCCTTCATCTTTCCCCATTATTTCCTTTCATAAAAACTAAAATAATTTCAGCAGAAAATCAGACAGCAAATAAAGTCCCCGTTGAAAATGTGCCGTTTCATTCAAATGGTTTGTTTTAAAATCAAAGCGGTGAAGCTGCGTGCGAGGAGTTTGTTTAAGAGGAGCTGCTGAGATAAAGATGACAAATGTGTGTGGGGGCTGGCGGGGCCGGGAGCCCCCCTGTTGGGGCTGACAGATCCGTCCAGCAGTGGCAGCGGGGCAGGAGAAGCAGCTCCAGTAATGGGGAGATGTCTCCTGGAAGGATTGCTCTATCACCGGGATGGGCCCGCGCGCGCCATAAATCTGAGATTGTTCTGGGCCGCCGCGGAAATGAGCAGCTCTTTCTCCTGCCCAGAATGAAATGTTGGGGAGAAAAAGGAACAGAAATGAAAACCAAAAGTGAGGAAAGTTATCTTTTTAACATAAATCTCCTGTGGAAGCAGTATCAGAGCCATTAGTGATTTGAAAAACAGCGCTGTGCCCGTCTTCTCCCTGCGCAGGGCAAGGAACAAGCTGCTTTATGGCCTCTCCGCTCGTCCCTCCTTGGGGGTTTTAATCTGGGGGCTGCAGTGATGGGCTGCTCTCAATTTCTGCATGGGAAGGGAGGTCCAAGGTGGTGACAGCTCAAGGCACTGTCATCTGTACAGCAGTGAAATTTGGGAAAAGGCTGCTCAGGGGGTTGGTGGAGTCATTGGCCCTGGAGGTGTTAAAGGAAAGACTGGCCGTGGCACTCGGTACTGTGGGCTGAGTGACATGGTGGTGATCAGTCTCAGAGGCTTTTTCCAACCTCAGTGATTCTGTGATTCCTGTTGATATGAAGCAGGGAAGGTGTGGTGGGCCAGTTCCCCCTGCCCCCAGAAGGGAAGCCCTTGGTCAGCAGTTCCAAAGAGGATCCAAGAGCGGTAAAAAATGATCCAGGCATGTGCTTGCCTGGGACTGGCTCGTGTGCTGGGGTGTCTGAGACATTTGAGGGTCAGCCCATGGCACGTAGGCACTGCCTATGGAAGCTGGCAATGGATGCACACAAAGCTTCCTCCCTGACCCCTTCCACCCTTGCTGCCATTTCTGCATCCTGTGTGGTTTCATATTGTGTTTGCTATGAAGAACCTCTACAAAGGGTTTACTTGAAATCCTTTTGGCTTTGTTTGGGAGTCCTGCAAATGCTGCTTCTGGTTGTGTTTTTATTGGACGGAGGCAAACCTGGTGAACTGCTACAGGTTTTGGTTGCCCTAATAAGGAAGTACTTTGGATCCTTCTTATTCCTCAGTAAGGACAGATAGGCAAACATAATTTTATTTATCTTGGCAAATTTATATGAGCTTTCATAGTAGAAAATATGGAAAATTTAGAGGTAATCATTTATCTAAATGGCAAAGGGGAACTTGAAACAAATTTTGTTACTAAATATAATTCAAACCAGGCAGAAAAGTGGATAGTTAGACACAATGTCGTCGTTTTCCATGGGTAGATTGTGCTGAGATGACTCATAGCTGTGTTTGCTAAGATTACGGATTTTTGGGTTTTTTGTTAGACATAGGTAAGGCTGCCACTGCTATCTGGACTTCTCCAGAGCACTTACTGTAGGAAATTCCTGGAGAGGGTGGTAAAAATGGGGAAAACAGCTCAAGGATGTAAAAGGCAACTTGAAATTATCAGACTTAAAGTCAATGATTGAGTTTTCAAGGATTGTTTTGTGGCTGATCCTATTTAATATCTTTAATGATCAGCCCTGGCACAGAATGGGTGTGTGGTAATGCAGTTCGCTGATGACAAATGTAAGAAGATATTGTCAATGTATAGAAGACTAAAGATGACAATTTGGGAACTTGAAGGACTTCAGTAATTGAAATGGGATGAAAATTAGTAAATTATAAGGCCAATAATTCACTTAAGATGACTGCTAAATCTGAAACATTAGACCAGGCAAAATAATGGAGTTGATTAAAAGACTAAAAGAGACCGAGAGAAGGAGTGGTGCAGACAACGGAGAGAGAGCTCCGGTTCTTTTAGAACCGAGGTGATTAAAGCTGTTCCAGGTAGGGCCTTGCCAGTGTCCTGAACAAAGTCATCAATACTTGTGTCTTTGAAAGAAGCTGCACTTTTACCTAGATAATTCCTGTTACCTGGAATTAGATTTAGCTCTTTATGCTGTGTTGGAGAGGACCTCTGGAGGTCATGGTGTCCAAACCCTGCTCAAGCAGGGTGCCCAGAACCATGTCCAGATGGCTTTTGGAGAGCTTCATTAAAATACCTCATTTATTCTTGCTTTAATTGCCTGTATGTATTTATTTGACAATGCATATAGTTCAAACACCTCATGGGAGAGGAATAGCCCCATGAAGATAGTAACCTCTCTCTCCCCTGTTTCGTTTTTTCATGTTTTCAAGGAGTTAGCTGTAGCATATTGCTCCTGCATTTTGTAGTGAATGTTGGAATGATTTGTACAATTTTTCTCTCAGGAAAAAAAGCTCTGAAACCCCCCTGTAAGAATGACTTGGAGTTTGGTGACTAGACTGTATCGTTCTCCTGCAGTTCTTGTGTTCTGCATTCTAAGTCACGTGCAATGAAATTACCTGCTGTGAAAATACAGGAACATCTTAATTTAAAACTTTGGAAAGTTGTAATTGATGGCACTGATTGATTTATCATTCAGAATCATTCCAATAGTTCGTTCAAACTCTTGTTTTTAAACTGCCTGTGTACTGTCCGCGTTGTTCTCTGTGTGTCTGAAACTGCTAAAAATTGGAGAAAATAGATAGGTAAGTGGATAAGAAACAGTGAATAGTAAACAGCAGTTGTCATGTTTTGTCTTTATAGACAATTGTTTTCCAAGCATTAATGTAACTTCTGAGATTTGCAAACAGCTGGTGGTTGTTTAAACACTCTGGAAGTAAAGCAGAGCTGGACTGGTTTGTTCCCCTCTGTTCCCCAACCTCTTGTAGCTGCTCACCCTCCTGCTACACGGTTCCTTTCTCACCAGCTTTGGGAGTTTTTCCTGCTCTTCCCCCCAAGTTTTCAGGTCCGGAACGAAGTGTTGTCCTCCCATAAAAATGTCATAATCCTTGAGTGATTGGAAGTGCTCCTGAATCCAAGATTGATGGCACAGGGGAGTGTTTGCTGTAATACAGTTAAAGGCATCATGGTCTGGTTGTCAGAACCAGGAGTTGAGGAGCTGAAGTCTCACTGCTGGCCCTGGAAATGACTCGTGTTGTGACCTTGGACAAATCACCTCATCTCTTTGTGCCTCTGATGTGCAGGTTGTGAGATGGGCATCCTAATGCTCATGTAGCTTCATCAGGCACAGAGTGAGGAGTGATATGTGCAGGATGGATTTGCCATGAGGGGACAGATTAGGTCTATAAATTCCATATAAAGTAAAATTTATCTGCTTATCTGAGTTCAGCTTTACTAAAAGCCTGGAAACAGAAGGGCATAAAATTCTGTGTGAATTTTCTCATTAGTCTTGGCTATTTCAGGATCTCACCCTTTTCCTGCCCTGGAATTGGACTTGCTTCCCTTGCATTTTCTGTTGGAATCCACTGGAATTTAGTTGGGGTATTTTTCAAATGTATGATGCCCGTTAAGAAAGCAGGTTTGCCCAGTGGGCCAGTTGCTGTGTTTTAAAGTACATATTTATTATATAATCGATTTCTCTTTGCTGTTCTGATCCTCAGCAAGGGTTCATTTTTCCACAGTTGTGAACCTGCCTTGTGCTCATATCCTGCTTGGGAATTGTGCAGGTAGTGTACCTGTATTGACCTGTTGAAGGGGGCAGAGGACATATGGCTAGTCTGATTTCATGGACAAATACAATTTCTTCTACTTTTCGTTGATTCTTTCGGAATTTGCTCAGTTTGAACAGCAGAAGATTTTAAGAAAAAAGGGTTAATATTCTGAATTTCATGATAGAGTATGTGTTTGGTGGCAGGGGGTATTCCTGATGAGCATCACTCACCTCATGCCCTAGGATTGATGTCTCTGTCTTGGCTGCCTGAGGGGAAAACATCTCCTTTCCCTTTTGTTCCATGTCAGTACCTTACCGACTAGTTTGGAAGCTTTAAATGCCTTTGCACAAATGCTTTCATAAGGCATCTGTTTTGATGTTATGTGTCATAAATACATTGTAATTCTAGAACAAACTTGAGAAGGATCTCTATGTTGGTGCATGCAGTTAGGGAACTTCCATGATCATCCAACTGGAGATGCCTTTTGTTCATTGGAAAGCACTGGAAATACGTAGGAATGAAATTAGATATGGTATCTTAAGGCTTATATTCAGTTCTTTATGTATCAAAGAAATAAATCAGGGAATTAAACCTAATATGAAGTTATTTTTCTGGGTTATTGAGGGGGTTTTGTCTAGGCTGTAGAAAGGTTTTATTGCCATTTAACCTTACCACTTTCTTCTTCACGTTTTCT
This sequence comes from Platyrinchus mystaceus, assembly GCA_035041135.1. NCBI lineage: Eukaryota > Metazoa > Chordata > Aves > Passeriformes > Tyrannidae > Platyrinchus > Platyrinchus mystaceus. Next base: position 2,096,028 of record JAWWLV010000158.1, read on the forward strand.
TCTAAGACATATTAAAAGGAACATCAGACTGAGAATGGACATGACATTCAGGTTTAAAAACGGAGTGTTTAATGGAATCATGAATAAATGGAAACAGATTTGTCTGTCAAAAATTAAATAGGAGTATTCTTTGATTAATATCAAAATCTAATCTAAAATAGTTTTAGCCATTTCATACAGGTGACATCTGTGCTTAAATATAATTTCCTCTCCCTGTTCTGGCATGACTGTTAATTACTTACTCAATGTAGTTCAACATTTAGTTAATAAATATGTCAAGCTTTTACCATGGTGTTCTTTTTGCAGAGTTGTGAATTTGCAATTAGTTTTAGATTTACTACATGGTGACAGACAGTGCTGTATAAATAGAGGTTAAACACACAATTTACATATTAATTTCATGATTCATTTATTCAATGATTTATGTGGATATAGATTGTATTTAATCTCTGTGCTGTAGTTGTTTCAGGCATGACGAGCAGAATCACTACTCTGGTGGAGTGGTAATGATGTCTGTATTGAGCCACAATAGCAAAGAGGAACAGGGAGAGATTTGGAAACCCAGTTATTCATTAATCTCAATACTTTTTTGAGAGGTTAGTGAAGAGCAGTAATAGGTTTGTAAAGCAGGTATTTACAGATGTACATGTGTACACATGCACATACACGCCGTGGATATCCCCACAAGATGGATACTCCACCTTGTCTCTATAATAATAAATATTATCATTAGATAGTGCTCTGTGCCCAATTCTTTTCATCCTGGGAGCCTGAGGATTAGTCCCCACCTTCTCATTCTGGGGTTGGTATTGCATGTGTCCTGTGATTGTCTCTTACTTGCACGTGTGCTTAATTTTAAGTGTATGCTGATTATTGTGTTCCTGAAGTCTAGATATCTACTTGTGGTCATATCATTTGTAATGGCTCTCTCTTCATCTATTGCAGTTTTAAAAGGGAGCTGAATGAGTATTTTTTTATCTGTACAAACACTTTATTTTTTGTCCATAAGTTTTAATTTTGCTTGATGGAAGTGGAGCAAAGTATTCACAGGTGAGATGAGAACTTCAGAAAATGCATGGTCCGATTTTATACTTGGCTATTGTAGATATTAGGAAATATTTTGAAAATCTAGTTAGGTTTATACCTAAAGCACATGCACATGTATTTGATATGGTGACTGATT
>JAWWLV010000158.1:2102827-2132529 GCA_035041135.1 Platyrinchus mystaceus
TTCAAGTGGGGTTTTGGTGAGTGATCTACAGCTGAAGAGCTTACTGTTTGTGCTGGAAGTTTAACTCAACCAAAATTATTTTTCACAAGTTGGACTTGGACTTAAATACAGAAGGACTCTATTGCTACTTTATGGTGCTTTTTAACCCCCTTGGCAGCTGCAAGTGTTTGGAGCATATTAAAAACATATCCTGAATTCTGATTTAGAGAAGGAGTTACAGTATGAGTTTTGTGCCTAAAACTGGGTCCTCATCCTCATGGCACGGTGATTCTTCTCTTTACTGCAGCCACCTCCAGAAAGAGTTTTGGTTTTCCGTTTGGAGAAATCGTCTCCAAGAATGGGTTACTTGGAAAGACTTTGCAACTGTCCCTGTCAGGTATTAGAAAGCGGGAGGACCCAGGGAGGGTTCATTTTATCAGCACCTGTAGTAGCATAATATTTTTTTATTAATGTAATTGGTCCTGGCTGCTGTTTGAATCTCAAATTTGAGAGAAAATCTTGTGTGGAATGTGAGGGCACAGGAAACTGGGACATTGCATGAAACGAACAATTTTATTTCTTGTAATATTCTGTCTGCAGCAAAGTTAAAAAAGCACAAGGAACAGGATAAAGACTTCATGCTCTTGCAGTTATGCAGAGCAAGTTGAAGATGTAGATGATTTCAATTTACAAGGCTGTCAGTCAGACATTAAATTAATTACAAATAGGCAAAGATTTTACAATGAAATAAACAAGGTCTTTGACATAAATTATATCCTATCATTAAAATATTTAGAAATGTGTAATTATGGTTTTTAGCAATGTTATTCAGATTGTAATTAATAGGAGCCTCAATAATATTACTTCTTCTTAAGTGACTTCACATTTTGAAATGCTTTCTTTTATCTTTATGTGCATTTTGGATTTAGATATCCTATTTAGGTATTTTTATACTCTTCCTTCAGGGATCATTATTCTCGTGCATGGTGTGCAGAAGTTTCAAGGTCAGCATTACTTGAACAGTTGTAATAGTCCCAACAGAAAGATAAATATATATTGACTAAGGCTGGAGCTTCAATTCTTTCAGTTGCTGAAGGTCAACAGCCCCTCTGAGGTGTTCTCCAACCTTCAGATGTCTATAGGTTAAATCACTGATGAATTACTGCACTTTCCTAAGTGAAGGAAACACATTTTAGACAGAGGCAGCTCGTGGTGTTGTGCCTGTTGACTGATGCAGTCTGGAGGAACTGAGAGGAAATGCTGTTCCCTGACTTGGGGAAATACAAATCTGAGAGCCTGAATTTGGTGCCTCAGAGCTGTAGGGGGTAAGAGAATTCGCACTGTTTTTTGTATGGAAGTCCTGCCCCTTGCACGCAGGGTACGCTGAATGCACTCAGGATGAAATAGTTGTCACTAACGGTGACCTACCTGCTGGCAACCACTGGAAGTGTCAGGGAGGGTGTCCCTGAGGCTGCAGGGACAGCACTTGGCCTCATATTCCAAGGTGGATTTCCCTGGCACCCTGTTCTTCTCAGCAGAACACACAACCTGACTGTAAACAAAGCCCGATCTCCTACCCCAAAAAATAGTCCTCAGGCTGGAAGTAAATCCAGTTCCAGAGCACTTCACACCCACTCAGTGGGACAGAGGGAGACTGAAGGGGATACTTGGCTTTGCAAATATTCCTGCAGTATTCCTGGGAATATGGTCTGCAAAGGTCACCTTGGGATTACCAGGGGGCACAGTAAAGAATCTTAAGCTGTAGCTCTGTATTTTACCTCCTACCCTTCTACATAAGCAAGCAGAGCGACATTCTCTGCAGGTCTAAGGGGCAGCAAAATATATTTTGATTTAATGTTCTCTTGAAATGTCCTTTCAAAAGCAAGTACTCTTAGAAGCTTCATTCTGGAATGTCATTTAAGGTGCATCATTCTAGGTGTTTTCAATATTTTTAATTTCAGTTTGATGTGTAGAACATGTATACAGTGAAGTGTTCTTACAGAAAATTTAAATGAAAACAATATGCATTAGAAGATCTGTTTTAAAATATCGTGTCAGGAGGTTCACACTGACTTGTAGCTGATCTAGAATAAATATATATTTTTAATATATAAATATGTATATATACACAGAAATATATGTATAAAATACATATATGAATAACACGCATGTATTAAATATATAAATATAAAATATTTTTAATATATAACTATATAACTATATAAAATTTTATATAAATTAAAATATAGAATATATAAAATAGATATAAAATACTTAATATTGGGATCTTTTTAATACAATTTTTACAACAAGCTTCCTTGTTTCTTTCTAGACATGAAAAAGCTGATATATTTATCAAGAGTGTAAATATATTATTAAACATAGACTAACTCAACTAAGTCTTGGGGCCAAAATTTTGAATCTTGGGGAAAACATTAAGCATTGTAATGTCTGTGATACTGTGCATTCCCATGATTTGTTTGGTGTCTGATTTTCATGGAACTAGTAATTAGTAATAAAACAGTTGCAACTGCAGTATTTAATAAGTAGCAATTTTCCTTGTACAAGCATAGCTAGTTAATGCAATTTCTACAAGAACAGATATTTGTAAAGTTAAACCACTTTAAAATATAAATTTAGAAGTATTGGAACCCATTTCAAAAAATCCAGTTGTCCTGATGGCAAATGGAATTCAGCCCAAAAATACAAGCAAATGTAGCCATTGCCATTATATTGATCAGTTGAGAGAAATTACAAATACAGTATAAAACCTCAGAAATTGTTCCACAGAAATGACTGTAACACGTTGGGCAGCAATTTATTAGTTCAGATTTTTGTCCCAACTTTTCCTTGTGCCGTTTATTAAATGCCCTCAATATCTGAATACAGCTCTTGGGGTCCAACAGTCTGCGGGAAGATGTGTTGCTAAAATGAGGAAATGTGAGAGAAAGAGAGGTTAAAAAAATTGGGTATCAGCAAATAAATTAACACAGTTTTAAAAATGCATAAATTGCCTACAGATCAAGATTTTATTTGCTTTCAGCCTTCTGCTTTTTTCTTTTTCTCCAAATGAAAGCTGGTTCCCAAACGTGTCCGTGACTCTCAGAGCTGAGAACTTTTATAAACTCTGCACAGTGTGAAATGTATGAAAAAACTCTGAACATTGGGAACATGGGACTTTGATAAGATTTGGATTTCAACAGTCCAGCCGTGGGGGAAATTGGGAAATACTGAAAGCAGAGAGTGTATCAGCAGATAAGTGCAACCTTCTCCTTGTGCTTGTGACTGTGTGTTGTTGTCTCAACTTCTGACTCACTGGATTCTTCCTGAGAGATGAAACCACAGGCCTGACAGTTTAAGTGACAATTCTGTGTCAGTAATTGCTGCCCTGGCCCGTTAAATAATTTCATGTTAATTGTGACATAAATGGAGAAGAAATTTAGTCACTACAGGCAGTGTTGAACACCTGCTTCAGGTGCACCCAATCTTTGTGACCTTTTCCTTGCTGTGGAAAGCCCTGGGTTTATTTTATTACCATCAGATTTCACTATTGATACGATTTTCTGCATTTTGAAGGACTTTATGTTTTATTGAAATTTGATTTGGTGGAGGGGTATTGTATTATTCATGTCAATTTTGTGTTCGGAAAGGATGATGATATCCATCCTTTGTTCATGTTGAACTTTAAGATGGGATTTTAAGCAAAGGGGGAAAAATTGATTTAGGCACCTGAAAATCCTCACTTTGCTTTCTTTGTCCTTTTGATCTCCAGCAGTGGCTGTCAGGGCAGAGAGGGACCAAGTCAGATGATGGGTCTGTCCTGTTGCACAGTCCCATGAGGGGGCAAAGCTGTAGGTGACAGTGGTGGCCATGGATGTTCCAGACCACTTTCAAGTGTATCCTTTTGTGGAGGATTGTCCATGAAAGGTGCTTCCACCTTCCCTCCTCCAGAAAAACCTTCTCTTTGGGAAGAGACCAGGGTTGCTACTCTGTGTTGTGTCTCATTTCTCATCTTGGTGTCCTTTTAGGATCCTTTTGGCACTGCTGCTCCTCCAGCCTCAGAGTCACTGAGGGTCTGCTGTGGCAAAAAGTCATGTTTGAGGTGATACCTGTTCTGGTAGATGATAATTCATCTTGCCTGTTCTTTTAAACCCATTATGAACTCAGTTTCTGTTGAGTCCTCTGGGTCTTTAGATGATCCAAACCATCACAAATGGACCCTTATGAATATCTTCTTAAACATTTTTACTGATGAGATCCTATCTTAGGTATCACTATTGATTCTAAGCATTGTTATTGTCTTAAGAATAAAAAATGAGCATGAGAGGGAAAAAATGTAAAATCAAACCAATTTATTTCTTTAAAGACCTAAATGCTAATAAAGAAAAGCATAAACTCCTTTAATCAATCAAAGTTGTCACTGAAATGCCGTAGCTTGGGCAAAGGATAATGAAATTCTGTGGAATTTTCACTGTCTTCTAAGTACCAAATATAGATTAATATATAGTTCAAAACACTTTAATTTTTAAACTCTTGTCTTTCTTCTTCACCGCTGAAAAATTATTCTTGAAAAATAAAGAAACTGCCCTGTGGTCAAAGATAGTCTTAACTACCTGTCAATCAAAAGGAGAAGTTTGTTGAGACATTTAATTACAAGATAATGTAGTCATCAAAATCTCGTTGTGGTAACTGACAGCTCATTTTGGACTGAAAGCCTGCAGCTCCCTCCCCTGAGGTCAGAGATGTTCCGAGGTTAACGTAGTAATGACAAGTCCTTTATTATCACATTATGACATTGAAAAAAATTGCAATTATACTAATAAATTAATAACAGTAATAAAATGACAGTCATAATTGCATAATATACATGTTGTCAACGGCATTTTTGTTACATGGCTGGAATTCATATTTTATCTGCATATCTTACACTGTATTAAATTTTCCCAATGCAGTCCAGGCATGTTGTGGCTCCTGAAATTTCTGAAAGCCCGGGCAGTTAAAGTAGCTGTTGGAAATGAGACTTTAAGGTATGAGTTGTTTTTAACATTTATAGATTAAAAAAATAAATAGTGAAATTGAAGGATTTCATACCCAACTGTAATTAGATAATAGAAATCTGTTTTTAGCAACATCCCTAAAGAAAATACAGTGTCTCTTATCAGATATAATACTGGATAAAAACCTGGATGAGACCTGGACACTTAGACTGTTGCTTCTCAGTTCAGAAAAAGCAACTTTTAAGTTTACCCCACAAAGGCTTGAGTTTAAGTGCATACTGTGGGTCAGAATGGAAGAGAGCTGGATCATCACACCTTCCATGATCAACCTGAGGATGGGAGAGGTGTTTTTAAGCTTGTAGTGAAGTCAGAGTCTGTGCTGATGTAATGTATTGCTCCATGATGCCTCTGGTTTCCAACAAACAATGTTCATTTTCCTCTGTAAATAGGGAATTTCATGGTGGTTTTTTATTCAGATTTTTAAAGACCAGCTGTAGACTGGGGTAAATTTTGTGTGGACAGGACGAGGAAAGAGAATGGGGTCAAGATACTGCTGCTCTTATTTTGTTGCTGGATTCCCATGGCACAGGTAGAAATCAGAAATCTTACAGTCTGGTATCTCCTCATACATTCAGTTTGTGTACACCTTCAGAAGTTATAAAATTACCATGGTCAGCAGAGTTTCACCCATTTATCCATCAGCAGCAGATTTTCTTCTGGTGCTAATGGAACTTTTTCTGGCTTAATGTGACATCTCTCTATCAGCTTAAAGTTAATAACCGTCTAGGACACGTGCCCTGGTTACAAGTGCTCTCTCCTCTGGTCTTCTGGAGGGTCCACCCAAGCTCTTGGGGTCCCTTGTGGTTTTGCCCACATTTTCACAGTTCCTTTTTTTGCTCTTGGGAACAGCTTCCAGTGATGTGGAGGTTGAGGCCTTTTCATCTCTTCCCTAATCCTGCAGAGCATTATCCTGATGTGCAGTATTTGTTTCAAAGTTCTACCTTCTGGTTTTTTGTGGATTAAACTCTGTGTAGCTTTTATCTCCAGCCGCTTTCCTTGTTTTCTTTTTCCAACAGAGTGTGAAAGTGCCATCAGTTTTCATGACCTGTGGTAGTGGTTTGAATAATTTGAGTTGGGTGCATTCTTGCTTCAATTCCACCCTTCCTTCTTCCTTCTGCTTCTTACCCAGATCTTCTTTGTTCACCAGCACAGCATTGTCAGTGCTATTAGGGAACCATAAGTAAAGGTTTAGGTTACAGGTGCAGTGACACACTGTTATCTTAAGAGAAATCATAAATACTTCTTTTTCCTTTGGTTTGAGTTCTTTTGGAACCTCCTTGGCAGGAAGTGGCACTACCTGCTCCCATTCCCCAGACTGTTCTACAGGACTCCCTGGAAAAAAAACTATTGTTTGGGTTCAGATTTTTTTTTTAAATTTAATATCTCTGTAACCTGTCAAGGAAAATAGAAACTGATTTCTATCAAAAAATTTGATAATTTAGATACCACATGGTTAACATTTATAACATCAGATTGACTCAAAAGCTTAAATAATTTGCTTGTGTTTAGGTGAACTTGCAGAGGAGGAGTTGACGTATTTTTCATGACTTCAAAATAAGTTTCTTGGAAGGGTCTACCCATACTTCATTTTTTGAATTAGATAATATCATACAAACAAGAGAATTTAATGTTGAATAGTTACATGAGTTGTAAGTATTATGTTAGCTAAGAAATTCCATAATTAGCTGAACAAATTTTAGAATGCCAAGACAATAAAAGTTAAAATTAATGTTTCATTAATTTATTAATCTACATGAGTCATGTATTTCAACAATTCAAGTACAGTTTACTCAATGCAATTATTATTTTACTGTTCATGTCAGTTATTCTTCAGAGATACTGATGAATATCAGATAATTCAGTTGAGGATGTTTCTCTTTAGTAATGGATAATTTGTGAGATTAAGGGGAAAGTTTTTATTTTTAAATTATCCATTATTCCTAAATGTACTTTGTATCAGTGACAATTTCCTATTCCAACAAAACTTAAATGTGAAAGCTCTCTTTTTTGAAAGATAATGTGGGTTCAAAAGAAATGCAACAGCGCAGTGATATCTACAAATGTGTACATAGACAAATAGAAAATTTCAGGAGTCAGGAGAGTCTTGGAAGCAGAGAAGTGTGTTGAATCTATTGAGATTTCTTTGTGTCTGAAGGGGCTTCAGTCAGGAGATAGGATAATATCTTTAGATGCTGTTGGGAGACTGAACTGTTAAATACACTGGGCTGGTCATGGTCATCATGAGAGTTTTCCATGGCCTCGGCTCACAAGTGTCGAGCCCCACCTGCACCAATATCCATGGAGATGAAGGGTTCCTTGGGTCTGCGGTCAAAGGAATTTGGAGTTTTCAGGTGTTAGCTCAGCCTCAGCTTTGTGAGAGCCCATCTTTTGTGTCAGTCCACCATAGGGAATGTCATGGACTGCAGAAGATACCCACCCCTAACTGGGAGTACTGACGTTCCATGTTCCAAATGACAGTGCAGTGTGTGGAACGAGATCCACCTGGAACACGGGCACATCCTGAGCCTCATGTTTCCTTACTTGCCGTGGTATTGAATCCCAGCCAGAAGCATTTGCTGTAAGGAGCTGCAGGCTGGTTCAGTGGCCTGTTCTGGTGTTGGGTTTGCTTTTGTTTTCCACGGGTTCAGTGGTTCCAAGAGGAATGTGGCAGATGAGTGGACATTGCTGCCGGGTGCTTCCTGTGAGCCACAGCCTGATCCTGCTCTGCCTGTGGGTCATTCCAGAGCCACTTCAGGGGCACAGTGCTCTTCATATTTCAAGTGTGATGAGTTTCCTTATTGTTTTTTATTTTTATTTTTTGAAAGGCAATGTTTTGCTGGTTTTACCCAGCCCTGTTACTGCAGTTGTTCCATTTCACAAGAAACCCAGTGAGCAGTTAGCAGGGACGTTGCAAGAGTGCTCGGAATGTTTTGTAAGAGGGGGCCTGTCAAAGCAGATAAACAGAAAGCTTCACCCAAATTTTAATGAGGAGATTTTTGTAAGCTCTGAAGAAATTAAAGGTCAGATGCATGTACAGACATTCAGTGATATTTTACTTCTTTTTCCTCCCAGTTGCTTTTTCTGTACAGTTTTGAGGGCTTTATAAGAGTGTGTTTTGATTTTAACTGTGGAATTTGCTTTCAGTTAATACATTTGACATTTGCCTTAAACGTTCTCATTTAATATGGAGAAGAAATGAACCCTGCTCAGGAATGTTTATCTAGAAACATATAGAGGACGTGATGTTGTATTGCTGACACAAATATCTACAGATAAGAGAATTCTGTTCCATTGTAGGTGAGAATCTGCTTCTTTCTGTCAAAAACTGGTTGTTTCTATCATGTGCTGTGTGCACATGAGTTGGCTTTAGATGGGGTAGAATTTCAGTTGTTACAGTTATCCATTGCTTTACTTGTGATTTATTTTATCCTTATTGCTCACGTTCCTTTCCATCTGATCCTGATCTTCCAGTTACCTCCTTGTCATTTCACTTTCTTATTTTGTTGGTTTAATTTCCCTTTCTCCCTGTCCTGTTTGGTCCAAGGAGTCCTTTATTTAGTGGACAGGTGTTGGTGATAGTGTGAAAAGTCTGGTCTTTGGAGTACACTGAGGGTGTACAAGTCATCACAGGACAGATCATGTCACCACCTTTCTCATAACTGTGCCAGTTAATGTGAGTAGTTTTCTTTCTGGAAGGAGGAAGACACAAAAAAAAAGAAATGGGAATGTAAAAGAAATCCTTCCCCCCCCCCCCCGACTCAGTTTTGTGGTTGCAATGCCACCTCCAGTCAGTTTTGAGTTCCAAGATGAGGATATTGGATGCTTTTCCATGGCTTTCAAGTCATTCACCTTTAATTCCTGAACTACAATTAGAAATAAACTTTTTTCTTGCCCCTACTTTTTGCATCCTAGGGTAGCAATTAAGAAGACTCAGGTGAAGAGGTGACCATTTTCTCCAACTCTATTACTCTGACTGATGGAGCTATTAGATAAAGGCAAACTAATTCTTTATTACCTGCCTGGCTCATTTCTGCACTTTGCCCTGGAGAAGAGCTGCATAAAAGATCAGAGTGTTATTGAAAACTCCTGAGCAAATATTGAGCAACTTGCTGGGTCACTCAGGTAATGACAGGATTTCATGGCAGTGCAGGTTGGACGCGGGAATGTTTGGGTAAATACGGGATGGTGGAGCTGGAGTAGGATGGCTTTGGGAAAGAGGAGCTGAGAACACTTTGTATATGATAAATACGCTTATAATTAGTGAGATCATTAGCATGGACACCATGTACTTAAGTATTCACAAAGAAGTCTTTAAGCTAAGCAGTTAGCTCCACAATGAAGGGAAGAGACAAAATGAATTATATACAGCTGAATAAGCTTTTCAGAATCTCCAAGGAGGTGACTTGTCTGTTGATGGCCAGTGGGGGTCGAAGAGTGAAATAATTACTTAACAGCATGTAAACAATGTGAGATGTGAAGTGTGCATTTTTTTCCTTTTCTTTTTCTTTTCCTTTCTTTTTTTTTTCATTGAGAGAGTTTCTTGTTGCGATGGCTCCTCTGGGACAAGCAGCAGAGAAATTTGATTAAATGGATGCCTGGGGTCACGACCCTGTCTAAACATGCTGCAGCTCTCAGCATTAATCAAAGAATGTTAAAAAAAAAATTTCTGACCTTGCTGCATATGAGTATTGGTGAGCTGTGAATGCAGCCGGGCTGGAGCGGGGCTGTGTGAGCGCCCTGCTCACAAAGGGGACGGAGGAGGAGGAGGAGGAGGCAGCTTTCAAGGACAATGGCAACCCATCATGTTGTTCCAGTTCTTGTTATGGGACTTTCATGTGCTGATAGCCCAGCAGCAAGCCAAGTTGGGAGATCCCATTAGGATGCAGTTGGGAATGCAGCTTTTTGTTAAGGATTGCTGCTGCTTGGAAAATATTTATAGCTCAGAGGTACATGGGAGACCTGTGGGTTCAGAAGGATTCTTGGCTGCCTCCCCTCAGTTTAATGGATCTGAGAGTACAGAAGAAGCAACTCTCAGCTCTCGAGGACTAGCCAGGATTAATATAATGCTTATTGGTTAAGTGTGGATTCTTAAGGAGTTCTTGCAGTAGCAGGGTGAAAGGTCTTGGTTTTTACTGAGCAAATTACAAAGTAATAAAGGTTACAATACATCAGAAAGTGAGATGTGGTTGTAAGTCCACAAGTGGTTTTTTATTCGTTATAGAAGTCTGGATTCCTACCTGAAACTCCTGATCCATTTTGTTTAGCCTTCAGCACCACCTATTCTCATTGCAGGCAAGAATATTAGGGGTAGACAGAATTTTGCCAAGTGAATCAAGTCTCGTTAATGTCCAGTTTTGAAAATGGTCCGAGGCAAGGATAGATGTTTCATCAATTTTGAAGTTATTTAACTGGGCACTGAAGCAGTGTAATCACAGGAGGACACTGGTGTCTTACCCCTTACCCTGCTGTCCAGTGGGATGCTGCTCTAAAATGAGTTTTACAGTATTTCATTGTGGTTTTTACTTTATTAGATGGTGAGAAAGACACTGCATGAAGAACAGAATTGTGCATAATATCACAAAATCAGAAACTTGACCCTGGTTAGTAGAAACCTGTATTTTGAATTGCAGTTTGCCCTCCTTTAACAGGTACTTAGAGGGTGCAGCGTGGCAGTGCAGGGTAGGTAAACCCGGGTTCACCTGGAAACTTAATTTCACTTAGAGGTAAAGGTACATTGGTTGCTTTGCACAAGGCATAGGACTTAAAATTTACATTCCAGTGCCACCCAAGTTCCACTCTCTACTGATTGGATACTTGTTTTTAAGAGAAGTCAGTAAAATATGTAGAAATTACTTGCACTTGATCTGAGCATGATCTAAGAGGAGATAAAATACCTCACTAACATAAACCTTGATTTTTCAAGAAGGTGAGAGGAAAGGGAGGTGATTGACACCATATTAGAGGAATTTGTTCTTTCTGTCTGTTTTTCTACATACTGGAGTCACTATTAAGAAAAGATTCCCATTAATAGAAGCAGCTCCATACATTTACATGTTGGATTCTGATCAGCAACAAATGCCTGAAATTACCAGATTAGAAACTATTAAACTATAAACATGTAAATAATGTGATTATATGTGTAGAGCATCTCTATGAAGGAAATACCCCTAAGTTTGAAAACACCTGAAATAGCTGGATAGGGAAAAGGTGTAGTGGGGATCTCATTTAGTGCTGCAGCAAAGCCATTGTGAGCTGTAGAAACCTTCAGCTGAAATTTTAAGTTTATTTTCCAAATGTACTGATTCATCATGGAATTCAACATGGAACATTAACCTACATTCACTGGTTTTAGTGTCATAATTTGCCTGAAAGGCCTGACAAGCCAGTTTTCAGTAGAGCTATACTGTGCACGTCACCGTGATCAAAAAGCAAGCCAGATACTTGAATTTCGGGATTATGAACTAATAACATATGAAAATCAGTTTAAAAGATCTTGTATGAAACCTCAGGCAAATTGCCTCTTGTGAGACTCGCAAGAACCCCCAGTTTTAGAAAGGTTTTGAATTACAGTGTAAATCACTGATGGTAAAGCCCAACTTGGTGTAGTTGTCGCTGCCTCCTGCATGGCCCAGTCAAAGGAGATCAGTAACACAGGGGTGATTGTTACCAGTATTTTTGTTACTCTTCTTGGCCTTCCTGGTTTTAGCTCCTGGCTTCTTTGAAATTCCTTCCTGAAGAACAAAATAACATTCTCCTAGCTCTGGGCCTGCTCTCAGGCAATAATTCCTTTTGGAAAGTCACTGATTGAAAGAAACGTAACCTTTAAAAAATAACCATCAACGCCAGTGAGTTGGTTTTTTTGAGGTGAAACTGTGGAGAACTTGGAGGTGCCATTTTCGGCAATGGTCTTTGCTTGTTGATGCAGGATTGAGTCAAAAATCACCAGAGACAGGCTTGGATTTTCCAAAGAAAACCCATTGCTCCCACTGAAACCAGAGCCAGTGTAAGACGTTGTTCTTGCCTGTATAATGAAAAGAGTTAATACAGCAGCAGGTGCTTCTCAAAAACCTGCCTCAATTTCCCACCTTTTGAGCTTTTTTGGACTCCTTGGAGAGGTTTGACCTTGGCTAAAGGCAAGTTTTGGGTGTGTCACAGTGGGCCCCAATCCTTACTGTGTGAGAGAGAATAATTAAATTGAAAAAATTTTCTTTTATCCCAGTACCCTAAAATTTCCATCTGCCAAATGCATGATTGTTACCCCCAGTCTCCTGAGGGTCCTTATATCTGAGCCCTTCTGCTGGGGACAGGGTTCAGGTACTTTAACTGCACTTTAATGCGTTCGATTTGGCGCAGATAAGCCCTGAATTTCTCAGATTACAACACTTCAAGGATAAATACTTCATAATTATAACTTGTGAAAAGTTTTAAGGTTTTTTTTGATAACCATTCCTGATTTGTTAGCTTTCCCTTGTGCTGCTTTTTGCCTGGATTTTGGCTGGTACTCCCCATGTATTTCTGTAATTGCCTGCATTTATCTTCAAGAGATGAGGCAGGGGGTGGCTGCTGTTGGACTGAAGGGGATCGAGGTCATTGTGTTCGTGCCAGGCTGTTTGTATTTTTATAATTACAGTGCAGAAGAGTTGTTTTGTTCATTACAGAGCAGGTTATTTGTATATAAATTCCTTTCTGTGAATTGTGCTGAAAAGGAATTAAAATCATCACACATCAGTGTCCTTTTACCATTTCCCCATGACAGTCATAACACGTTATGCCATAACTAACTCTTGAGACTTTTAAATATATAAGAATTATAATTATAAATTTTTTTAAAAAATCATTTAGAAAACTCCATTTTAATTTACTTTGAAACCAGTAGTTTGTGCTGTAAAACAACCTAAATGGCCAGTGACTTTTAAATACCTATATTTAGCTGTGCTAAATGTAATTTGTGTTACTAGAGCTGAAAACTCCTTTACCTTAACAAAAATTTTTTGCACAAAGTGCATATATTTGTCTAATAAAAGTAGAAGAGGAAAAGATGACCAGATCTCAAGTTACACACATGCTTTAAGATTAATTTAATGTGGTTTTCTTAGCAAAATCAGCAGCTTGAATGGGAGTTACCTGATTAAAAAGAATGTATTTCTGGAAGTGTTTATTGTAGGTTAAGAAAAAACATAATAGTGATGGGTAAAATGTTTTAGATAATAGCATTTTTCAGAGCTTAGTCTTGTGTATTCAGTGTTTCACATTGTGGTAGTGTATTTTGAAGCTTTATTGTAAACTTCTATCATTTTTTGGGGCAAGCAAATAAAGAAGATCAAGCACAACTAATCACAGTTTTTAACCAGGACTGGTAGTTGGGCTCACCAAGGGCAAAACATCTTGTGACTCTGTCACTAGAACAGGATGGGCAGGAATTCTGCCCAAATATTTCAGAATTTGGTTAAAATAAAGTGATTCCTATAAATTTCGTAGTTCCAGAGTACAAATAAGACCCACATCTTTGTGTCTTTGTGTCTTTGTAGTCTTTGTACACACATGCAAATACAGAGCCTGGAAGCCACGATTCTTAACACTCATGTGTTTATCCAGATATTAAAAGGAACTTAATGAAAAGCATACTTTCAAGAAAATATTTTGTTAAAAAGAGTTAAATTTATTCATCATTCTCACTAAAAACAATTCTACAGTAAATATTTTAAGTAAGTTTCTTAGGGAACACAATGGGCCACGGAGACTCAAGTCCCAGTGACAGCACTAAAAGGCACTGCTCAATTTATGAGAGCTCTCTGTTTACCCAAGAATGTAGAAATTTCCCTTTTTAAATGGGACAGCCTTATCTTTATTATTCCAGTGCCTTTTAGTTTACAGTCCTGCTGTAAGCAATGTTTCAGGAGCCTACTTCAGGATTCCTAAATAAATGAACAGCCAGAATTAATGCTCACTGCCAGCAATCTACATTTTATATATGGTGTGATTGAATGGAAGCCTTGCTGAGCAGCACAAAAGAAAAATGACGGTGGCACTTTACTGATACAGAATTTATGTGATAACAGAAGGTAAATTGAGCTTCTGAAAATAAACCTTGTTTACAAATCTAGGGGTTTTTATTTAAAAACACAAGCCAAACCGTGATGGCAGTGAAAATCCAGGTCCAGGCACATCCAAGAAGCCATCCCTCTTCTTTTTCATCAAATATATGTCAGAATGGATATAATTGTTCATCATATTTACTCAGTTCGTGCAGACACAACCACTCTGCACACAGTGTGGCTGCTTTGTGCCTGTCTCTCATGGGAGTGGGACTGAAACCAGTGTTTTATTTGCAAAAAGCAGCATAAACCAAGTGGGCTGATGGAATCGTGTGGTCCATGTCCGGATGTCTCCAGGAAGTGTCACTTCCATGCATTAATACAGACCAGGGCCTTTGTGTGCACCAGAAAAGTTTTCAATATGTCCTGCCCAGAGTAACTGGAAAAGCAGCTGAGTTCCAGCACAGGCACTGTTCTCTCCCTGAGATAAAACTCTCCCACTGCAGCAGCTGATGGAGCTGAGGCGACGTGTGCTGTTTCCATCTTCAGATAACAATCTGATAAAGAAAACAGCTGATGTAAGTTAAAACACAGTGTACTATTTATATGCTAAAAATAACATTTGGAATGCTTTTGTGTTGAGTTATCTTGGCTGTCTTGAGCAGCAATTAATAATTTATTCTGCCTTTCTTAATCTGCTTTTCTGTCTTTTTATCAATGGATCTTCATTGGAAAAAACACTGTGACAAGTCAGTAAGATGCTGGGATTTGATACTCTCTATAACTGAGAGGTGTTTCTCTGTTTAAGCACGCTGCTACTGCAGCTGAAATTTTACTTAATGTGCTTTTCTCAGTCCTGTTCTGTTTACTTCTGTGTGTGACCATTTCTCTCTTCCACCCCCTTCTTCGTCAAATAACCCATCATTCTCCAGGGTGAACCTTAAAAAACCCGCTACAAACCTCCCCACTCACCACCCCAAACAAAAACAAACCAACCCAATCCCAGCCCTAAGGGTTGCTGAACTAAACTGATGGTTTCGGCTCATTTAGGGAAAGGTTTCGGCTGTGGAATGAGGTATTCAGCCAATAAATTGTCTGTTGTTTTTATGTACAAGGGAGTTAGGTTCCTATGGTAAGTTTTTATTTTGTAAGATGATTTAAATGAAACAAAATCTAGAATTGATCAGATTTTTACCTCTAAATGTTTATTTTTACACTAGGTTTTTAGCAATGTTTAGTAATGTTTATTTTTCCTTTGAATTTTTGTTTGAAGTTTTGTCATGTTATTGTAGAAATGCAGTATTGTTTTAAAGCTGATGAGAGGCCCATGGTTTAAAAAATTCCAATTCGAACACAGAGTCTGAAGTGCCAAAAATCAGTGATAAGCAGGTTGCTGCTCTCGGGAGACTGAAACTTAAGTTTATATCCTTAGCCACACTTTTTTAAATACAGAAAAGCTTTCACCTAACATTATAGTGTCATCATTTTGTGCATTTTCATTACTTTCTAGGATTTATATCAGTTGTAGAAAATCAGTAAAACATTCCATATGTTTGCCTAACGTGGCTTTTCCCAGGCTACTGAACCAGGTGCTGGATGGGGCCGTGCAGCACGAGGCCGTGGCTGAATTCAAACTGGGGCTCATCCCAACCTCTCCTGGGCCATCCCTGCATCCACACGGGCTCCTTCCTTACAGCCCAACTTCAGATGTTTGTCTTCCCCTAATTAGATCCCCGTAATCCATTCAGCCAGGCTGTGACTGTCCCTTGTCCTCGCTGGCTGGGGCCAGACAATGAGCACAAAGATACAGTCGGACTCGTTTTCTCATTATTGATTTCACGCACCAGCTGGCAGCTGTTGGAGCTTGTTCGTTTTTATAACCCTCTGGGCAACTTTTTAAAAGTACTTTTCTTTGACCATCTGCTAAATGCAATTGGTTTAATAATTAAAGACTTGCCATCCCTTTTCAGAGAAATACAAATGCTGTTTCTGCAGCTGAGAGTTGAGTGGTTTTGTTTTAAGCCAAGGTGGGATGGTTCTGTCAGCGACGCGGCTGCTGCTCCTGGAGGATCCCCATTGCTCATGTTAATAAGGGGATAAAAAAAGGAAACTTCTCTGTGGGTTTGTTGCACACCAGCTCAGCACAAGGGGTTGTGTCCAAGCTCTGCCTGTTTTTCAGTCCTGAGAATTCCCAATTCTTGTGTTTGTGGGATTCAGGGAAAACCTTTTCACTAAGTGTGTAAGCAGTCAGAACTGGGCATCAAGGGACTAAGGACGAGAAACATTTGGAGGTGTTTTGTCAGTGCTTTGGGACCACCAACTGCCTCTTCTCTGCCTGGGGCTGGGACAGCACAGACCCCTCAGCATAAACTGGAGACCAAACTCCTGGAAACCATAAAATCTTCAGTTATTTCTTGGGACTTTCAACTTCTTTCTTTGTTTCCCTTTGATGAAGTGATGTTGAGTGAGACGCCAGTGTCTGTCTTACTGGGACTAATTTGAGATACAAAATTTTAAGTAGCATGTTAAAAGTTGTTCCTAAAAAAACCAAGATACAAAATTTTAAGTAGCATGTTAAAAGTTGTTCCTAAAAAAACCAAAGTGCTTTCTAAAAGTAAAAGCAGAGACAGTAGGTCACTGATATGAATGGGTCCCTGGGAGCCCCTGGATTTTCCATGCAGTGTGCTTCATAGGCAGGATGTATAAAAAAGATCCAACCTTAGTTTGAACTCATCTTTATGCTGTGATTAGATCTAAACTTTCCCATGATTCCTTCAAAAAGGGCTGCTGAAAAATCCTTCTGTTTACCAAACAGTTTACCATTTGTTTCAAATGTACCTCAAAGCTGACCTGGAGGATTACTCTCATGAGAGGTGAAAAAGGGTAATTCATTTTTTATGTTCCTTTAATCTTGGAATTCTTTCAAGAACTCGCCGTGCAGGAATCGGTGCATTTTATTTTGCTACGGCATCATTTATTCCCCAAACATTCTTTGCTGCACAATGTACACTTAACAAAACTGGTTAGAAATTCATGTGGAAGTGGAAAGCCTATCAGAATTTGTCAGGGTTTTTTAATACCATTGAATAAGACTCTTTTCTACAGAATGAAAAAGGAAATAGTCATGTGTTTTCTTAATAAGATGAAAGATATCTGTGTTTGCTTTGAGATTTTTATGTTTGTTTGTTTTAAAAGTATTCCCATCTTTAATATTTTTGTACTTTACAAACATAATCTTGTTCCAGACAGCTGTGATCTCTGGTCCCTTCTAATTCCTAAAGTAGACAAGAGCAAGTCAAATTTTCCAGAGTATCTGGCTAAATATCCCCTGAAATATAATTGAACTGAAAGTGAATGCTTACAGTAAAAGTTCAGATTAGAGTGCAAAGTTTGCATGAGAAATTCCTTTCTTGAACTTAATCCTGTGGTGGTTTTCATACAGAGCATTCTCATCATAGATTTCATGGTTGTAGTATTTTTTTAGATTGCAACAAGTCTGCCCTAAGCTGTGTAAACCTCTCTGTGTTTTGCGTAGGTATTTCTCATTCAAACAAACTCCTCTCTGCGATTTCTGCTGCTTAATTTCAGGAGCTGAGTGAGTCTCAGTGAGGCTGTTAATTACAAGCCTGTCGGACTCTGTGGAAATGGGAAAAGGGCAGAGGAGATAAATACAATTTCTTGTATTTGTTGAGCTCGCACAGTTGACAAAACCAGTGACAGCTGAACAAAGCGCGTTTGGGTCAATGATGTTTCTCTTTAGTAGGTTCGAATGATTCTTCCTTGAATGCCCTAAACCTCTTAAAGTGTTTCACAATACTCTGTATAGTTGCTTTGAAGTGTCCTTTTCCTGTGCTAAGTTTAGCTCTAAATGAACTGCTGGTGGATGAATGGCCGATAGGCCACGGCAGGGAATGGAGCTCGGGATCAGTGTGGGAGCTGCACTGCAGGCTCTCCTGGGCACAGCTCTGCTGTGGGGAGAAATCACATCAATTCCTTCATCGTGGGAACCACTGCATTTGATTTTATTGAAATACAGCGAATGCTCCTTGATTTGCTCCTAAATACTGTTTGCATTCACTGAGAGTGGAGAAACTGCTCATCCTCATCCTCTCAGCGCTGATCCCTGCAGACAAATGAATGCTTCCTTGTTTCTGGAATCTTTGTGGAGAGGTTAGGAATGAGGATTCTTAAAAAAACACCTCTCCCCTTAGCCCCACTGACCTTTCCCTACTTGAGAGCTGCACCCCGTTCCTAGAGAGAGGAGTGCAGAAACCCTGGAGAGGGTTTGTGCTGCAAAAGCTCTGGAGGTCTGAACCTCCTGAACAATTGGATTTATTGGGTTGTTTGGTAGCGTTTTACACTCAACTTTTTTCACTGTACAGAAGACAGACTCTTCCTCAGGAATAATGCAGGCCAGAAATAAGTCAGGGTCTGTAAAAGGAAGTAATCCTAAAATGCATTTATGTGTTTGCAGTTCCTAGGATAAATATTTTTGTTCATGCTAAGTAATGATGTGACATTGGTACAAATTCTGAAAGCAAGAAATGGTAATTCACAAGTTATTTTTTGCTTGTTTTTTTTTCTTCTTTTTCCTTCTGACAAAACTTTACCCAGATTTTTTTCCTCTGAAGTGGCTTTGTGGTTGCAGGGCTGGGAGCGTGTGACAGGCGGGTTTTGCTGGGATGTGGCCACAGACAGCTGTCTGCTTCTGGAAATGGACTTCTGGCTTCGAGGTGGGGTTTGAAATGGATGTTGACATGTGGGAATTAATCCAGTTTGTCACATACATTGGAGTGTGGCAGAGAGTGAGTTTTTCCCCCTCTCTTCACACTGCCCCGGATAATAAAAATATAGGCAGAGTTTTCTTGTGCTGCAGCTTTGATCGTTATGTCATTCCTTAACTGCCCCCCTTTGGAGATGCCTCCCTTGCTGCTGCAGGACTCTGTGTCGTGGTTCCAAAGAAAAAGGTGAAAGGATTCATTCTCCCCTAAAATGTGCATTTTTGTCCCGTGCCATTGATTGCTTTCAGAGGGTGAACCAGAAAGAATTCACATCTCTGTAAAGACTGTCAGTAAAAATGGGCTCTGCCTGCGAGATTTCAAGTCTTGAATAATTCCTGTGCTTTTAGAACTGGAATACAGACACTTCAATAAGCAAACCACAGATAATGCTGTAAGCAAATACAGTAAAAATCTGGTGTCTCTAGTTTTGTCTGTAATCTAAAAGTAACATTAATACTTAAAATGTTTATGGAATTTATGTCATTCAGTGATGGTCTGAAATAGGTGTGATTTTGCCAGCTTTGGTCCTTTCTCTATGAGAGCAGGACATTGTCCGTGCCCTGTTTGCAGTAACGTGGAAGGACTGAGGCCCTCACCTGTATATAAAAAATGGAACATTTTTTCCAGATATAATGAGCTGGTTTTTATCAACTCTCATTTCTAGCTTTTGGCATTTGTGCAAACAATTTGTGCTTGTCTTGGTGAGACTTAATTGTGCAAACAATTCCTGTAGGACAGAGAGGGAAAATAAACACTGTGAACAGGACAGGAGAAAACATCGGTGGTCAGTGCTTCTATGCTATAATCTTTAATTAGAGATAATATAAAATAGTCTGTTGAGGGGTTTTCTAGGGAATGTTAACACTACGTTTTCATCTTGCTTTTTTTTGCTTGCTGTGCAAGTAAAATCTTACCTACAATTAAAGATGTTTTTTCAAAGGGAATTCAATTCAAGCTAAGAACCTTCTGCTCAAAGTAGCTCTGTGTTAAGATATTATGATATTACATCAAAGTATGAAAGATTTTTTTTCTAAATATTGTACATTTTGATGTATTATTTCAAACAGTTTTATGCAGTTTCAGTTCAACTAATATGTACTAAGTTCTGAAGATCCTTTGGAAAAAACTCAAGAGCACAAACACTGATGGAAAGAAGTATAAATAAAACATTCAATAATATTTTGGACTAGAATGAACAGCTTATTTGTAGATCCATCATTTAAGTTCTGTAACACTAAAAAAGTAAAACAAAAACGGTAACAAAAAAATTTAAGTAATTTATCGGTGTGGTTGATGCTTCCAAGTGAGTGAAATGCAGAATGGTGAAGGTGACTGGATAGTTGTTATTCGTCTTTTTTACATACTTTGTAATCAAACAAAACAGTTACTTGGAGATTGTTTGTATTTGTTTGCAAGGTCTGTCAAATGCAGCGAGATGTATAGATGCCATTAAAAATCCATATTGATTTCCCACAGTCAGCTGGGAGTTACTTGAAAAGTCAGTCATTAGTTGAATGAGTATCCAAAGCATGTTCTAATATCTGTTGGTAGTTTAAGTTCTCTAGCAAAAATGACTGTTTTAAAGAGAAATGGTGCAGGTTCTGGGTTCTGAAGTGTGAAGATTTGTGTTTTTCAGTGCTCCTGCTGGGCTGTTCTGCCCTGAGTGAGCACCTCTGATCCCTCATGTTTTAATTTATCTCTGTCTAGCCTTTGAGTTTTTCTGGGTACAATCCCTTACAGTCTGACTCTGTGGATGTTTATGTGTGTCTGGTGGGATTTGGGAGACTGGAGGATCTAAAGCTTTGCAGTGTGTCATCTTCCTCCTGGGACACGATCCTGCTGCTGCTCCTTGGGCACTCACGGTGTCCTGGAGCTGAGCAGGATTTTGGCATTTTCTCCTGTTTCCTTCCTTTTTCTTGTCTCCTTTCTTCCAATCCTGAGTTTTGAGAGGAGGTAACACCACCTCCACAGGTCAGGTAGAAGGGTTATAATTAATGGATGATACATTCTCCTTACACTTACTTGCATGGACAACATATGAGGTATCTACCCTAATAGATTGATCCTATTTAATGTATATTAGTAATTAAGAAAATACATTTTTAAGAGGCGAGGATATATTTAATTTTAATAACTACCTTTCCCCGAATCAAGAAGTCTTTGCATAGAACTCTAATGGGTAACATTAGTCAAACGTGTGATAGATCAAATTGTTAAGTATGGAGGGTGTTGTTAATGTAACACAGAAGAGAAATCTTGTGAGGTAACTCAGAATAACACCCAGGAAGAGTGCATTCATCATGGTATGCTGACAAAACATCTGAGTAATGATGGCCATTAAATCTTTTGTCATGGCTAAGATATGAAAAAGGAAAACAAGTTTAAGTGTGAGCCATTTAGGAAAATTGCCATTTGACATGTAAACCTTTCTGCCTCTGTGTGTTCATTTTTATATTATGGAGTGAATTTGCATTTTAGAAGGAAATTTGATTTGCCTAGCAATTAGGGGGAAAAGGTGAATTTCAGTCTCTAGTTAGTCAAACATTTAAATGGAAAGAGCAGAGCTTTTTTCTTTTGTCCTTAATTTCTTCTCCCTACCTTGTCTGTGAGTTTGGTTTTAATACAGTTTAGAAGGGCAAAAAAGCAAAACAACTAACTAACGAGATTTAAAAATATTTGATTTATTGCTATATTTATTTTTGGGAAAGACCCAGTGTCCCACTGTATTGTCTTTGCATGACCCTGTGTGTGAATAGATGTTTACTGGGCTGTCTTAAACCCGGGAGAAGGGAGTGATTCCCAAAACACTCAGCACTTCTCATGTTCCCTGTGCAGTAAACTTGCTGAATTCTGTGTGGTGGGATGGGAAGAACAAAATTCAGCCAGCAGTGACACCATAAAGAACAATTTCAGTGATTAAGTAATAGAAACAAGAAATAGCCAAAGAGTCTTTTGAATAAAGATGGGCTGGTTTTTTGTATCTGTGGAGCTGTTGGTGCTGTGAGAACATTTGGGTCGAGGGGCTGCTCAGGCAGTGGTAAATGCTGGTGTGGTTGAACATGGGGATAAAGCAATGAATTTACAGTGTTAGGGGAAGTCACTGGATCATAGTCAGAGTATTTCTGAATTGCTGTAACAGAGAAGAGACTCTTGAGAGGTACAGGAAGAGAAGCAAAACTCGGGGAGTCCCCACTTACTCTGATGTGGTGGCTGCAAAGTCAACTGACTGTTTTCTAAAATGAATAAACTCAAAAATAATTCCTTACTAAATCCAGGAATTGGCATTTTGTAGCAGCTGGTTCCCATATCACATTTTTCTAAGAAGATAAATAAGAAGAAAATGGTGATGTTGAAGTCAAGAAAGAGTATGTTGTGAGACATTTTGGAGTTGCTGGGAAGGTCTGTCAGGTCACTGGAGTGTGTCCACACAGCAATGTTCTGTTGTTATATTAGGAGGAAATGAGGCAAATTACAATAAAAACTACATTTAGCCAAGAAGGAATTTGTAGCAGAATTGTCCAGATGGTTTATCTTAACCCTGACAGCAAAATATGTTAACCAGATTAGAAATTTAGACACCAGTGATATAGGAGGGACCATTTGGAGCAATAGTGGTTTGTTTTTTTAAAATTGGTTTCTTGATTGAATTTTTTTAAATGAATGGTCAAGTTTTACTGGCTCAGGTTGTGTTTTAATAAACGTGGCTCTTTCAAAAACCTGAATTTGATATATACAACTTGGAAATAATTGCCAGTGTAACTCATGCAAGTTTATTGAGTTTGTTTTAGTGTAATCCCTTCTAAAAGTAAACTTCAGATAGCTTTGAACCATCAAACAGAGTGGTATTTCATCAGCAGTATTTACAGGGGAAGGAAAGGGCCTGGAAATTCTTCTGCAAGTTGATACAACAAAGTAGCAGCCCCAAAAGAGCTGAAGGGGATTGGATCTAGTTATAATTTTGAACTATAGAGATGTCAGTAAAAGAGCTGAAAACACAAATGAGACATAGAGAGAGGAATAAAGGAGAAGGGGTAGGATGGCCTGTAATGGAATAAGAATGTAAGGAATATATGTAAAGGTTAGGAAATCTTCTGACCTCACTTAGGATATTGTTTTTGTTCTGGTTATCATATTCTTTAAAGATGTAACATTTGAAAAGGGGAATTTGATTGACCTTATGACTAAAGATAGGAACTCTGAGGAGAGGCTAAAATCATGAATTTCTATAACCTTTAAAGAGCAAAGGTTGAAAGGCATTTAATTGGAAAATATAAAATCTCCTGAATTATATATCAATATATAACTCTATTTCTTTTATATCAGAAATTATTATAAAAGGAAGAGTATATGTCAGTTGAGAGGGAAGGAACTGAGCAACCTCTTGTGTGCCTGCTCATTTTGCCATTCCCACAAAAAAAAACAGGCTTCCTTTTCGCTGTTAACATCATCTGAGCTGAATTGGGAAAATACAAAAATGTGTTGTTAAATGAATATGGGGAAAAAACATCTGAAAAAGCCTGAAATTGCTCTCAGGTATTCAGACAATCTTATTCATCCTTGCTGGAGGGGGTTGCAAGGACTCTTCAGTCTTTTTGAAGAGAGCACAAACACTGGGATGGACCAAAAATAGGACCTTGAGGGTATTGTTTACACATGGTAAGAGCAGGAATATGGCTGTCTCCTTCCAGTGGGACATGAAAGGACAGGGACAGAGGGTGAAGTGGATGCCATCGGTATCCTGGGACTGATGCAGAGGCCCGTGGCTGTTGCAGAGCTTTCTGTGGTGGTTGGTCTGTACTCATAAATAAGTTGTCTTGTGGTCTTTGACAGACACCATGGTATAACTTCTCAGGAAGCCTTTCAGGATTTGGTTCCTCAAGGTTTCCAAGGCAGGGAGAGCTTCCACACCCGCTGGATGGCTGAATCCCACCATTACCTCCTCAGGAGAAGTTCTTCACACACCATGGCTGGATCTGTCTGCTGGCAGAGCTTTCCCTCTGAAATAGCAGTGGGAAAGGAACCAAATGTGGGGGAAGCTGTGCTGCACTACTGTATCCTAAAACTGTGTGGAATTACCAAAATACAGCATTTAATTTAAAACTCATTACAGGCATAAACAGACTTTGAGATTGTTTTTAAGATTAGTTTTTAAAATTATCCTTTTCAAAAAACGTTTTCTCTAATTATATAATATTTTAGCTTTATTTAGTCACTGCAGAGATTGAAATTGAATCTTTGAAAACAAATATACTCAAGAAAATAAGATGTGTTTATGGCC
The DNA here is from genome assembly GCA_035041135.1 of Platyrinchus mystaceus. Taxonomy (NCBI): domain Eukaryota; kingdom Metazoa; phylum Chordata; class Aves; order Passeriformes; family Tyrannidae; genus Platyrinchus; species Platyrinchus mystaceus. The sequence goes on from JAWWLV010000158.1 coordinate 2,126,958, forward strand.
TTATGTTTGTAATTTAAGAGTTCAGATTTGGGAGTTTGAACTCTTAAGTTTTTCACATGTAAAAATATTCTGTGATTTCCCAAAGGGAAAAATATTTGTGGTAAAATACCCAGATCAGTCTGTGTCTGTCTGTGACAGCTCATCCCAGAACCATGGTTTTGAAGTAGCTGGTGAAAACAAGAACCCAATAAAAGGAGATGAGCAGCAGCAGTGTAGCCTCTCTTGTTGGTTGGCTTTGCTCAGCCAGTGACACCAAAAAAGAAGTGAACCTTCTTAACTTTGCCATTACCTTGCAGAAACGGAGTTACTTTTCTAGGAAATGAAGTGGATAGACTTGGTATTTCCCTTTATCTTTGATAAATGTTGTTTCTTCTACTCTTGATCTAATTGAGTTTTTCCCACTGACGTCACTGTTTAGATATAATAATTTAAACTTGTTAATTGAGTTTAAATTGGGCATCTCTAAATGCAGTTCTGATGTGATCCACTGCTGACCAGTCACTTTATTTGCCTCTTAAGTGTTCAGAGTCACATTATTTAAACTTATTATGCCTACAGTGCTGGGATGTTTTTATTGTTTTGTTTTTGTAAATAAGTACCATTTTGAAGAAGATGTTTGGTCACTGGAGCTCGTGCATTGATTGGATGTTACTGTTGAGCAGGATCCATGAGAATGCTGAAGTCCCGTTAGAAAATACAGAGCTTGATTTGTACTTGATGAGACGACATTGATCACATTCACATACTGAAACAATTATTGATGCAATCTGTGATGAGCAAGTCAGTCTAGTTGTGATGAACATTGGCTTCTAGCAGACATTTGACACTGAACCATGAGATTCTTTGTTGTTACAGCACATCTGAGAAAATCATTAAGCTTTTTGAAGCCTTTACAGGCTGAGTCTGAGAGCATTATTTGCATCCTTTCACATCAATTTTGGCTTTTTGGCAGGAGTACATTTGCAACTTTTGGTTATCAGAAGCTGTAGCAGATACTATAGACAGAAGTAAAAATGCAGCTCATGGATGTGTTTCTCCTTTGAGGAGAGGACCAAAGTAACCTCAGGAAAAAGCAGGACATGTTTAACCTCTTTATAACATGGTGAAGGCAAATTGCAGCAATTGCAAAAAAAAAAAAAGAATTAGAAATGTTTCTAGCTCAAAATTCTTTTGATTCCTGTATTCTTCTTGAGGAGAGGAAGGTTGAAAATCAGAAAAGAAATGTCTTTCCTGGTTGTTTCAACCAAATGTACGACTGGTTTTATGGCTGGGAGGAGAGTTTAAGGAAAGCATTTTTTTTTTTTTTTAACACTAGAAGTCACAGGATTTAATTGAGGATTTTGAGAGTGGGTTTCCAAAGATTGTTCAAATGTGCAGGACAGTCAGTAAACACCGTCCATTGCTGGTCAGGCCTGTGGGATGGTTATCCAGTGTTCTGGAAATGACATCAAGCTGCTTAGAAACAGTTCTTTGCAGCCCGTTTCATGTCATGGAACACGAAGGGAAGAAAGCTGAGCTTCGGTTATTGGCCAGTTCCTCATATTATTACATTCTTGGGGCCATGAAATCTGCTCCTGAGAGAAACAGGAAGAAATTTGTGATCACTCACAGACTGCTTGAAAACAAAGCCAGTAAATACAACACCGCTGTGGTTAAACCTTGTCCAGCAGGATCACACTCTGTCTGCCTAAAGATCCCAATTGATTTGTGTAACAGCCTGAATAATGAATGTGGATTTTTATTTGGCTCCCCTGAGTGAGTGATGCTGTTTCACTCCCTGGGAACTCTTGCTCTCAGCTTTGCTTATGATCTTTAAGTTAAATTTGCTCGGTATAATTTTAGATTCAGGAAGACTGGAAAAATGACATTATCTTAAGAATACAATATTTTTTAGTGTCTTTTTTGAAAGGCGTTGATAATTGCTATAATGTTCTGTGATGGAGAACAAGTTGCAGATTTACCGTCATTTTAGTATTTAAATCTTTGGAGATCTCTGACCGTGTTCTCTGACCCACAGGCTTCCTGTCAGTCCTCTTGACCTCCTTGCACTCCTCATTTTCTTTGTTTTTTCAGTAAACTGGTGTTACACATAATTAAATGGATTTATAAAAGTTAGTACTCCTTTCTGATCACAGTTACTTGATATTTTGCTCCTAAAGTGCATTTAAAACCTCTCTGCCAGCAAAACAGGATAATACTTTGTATTTTATGTGCTGGATAGGTAACCTGAGACACTCTACGCCAAAGGAGGGTGAAGGACAAGCACAAATCTCACTGTCCAGTGTCTTCCAACACACACACACACAGAGATATATTTTTTTTCTAATATTTTTGAGGACCAGAAATTGTGAAGTCATGAAAAAGAGAGTTTAACAGTCTTCACTAGTAGGTTTTGCATTGGCTTACATCAGAAATACATGAGGGGAAAAATACTAAAAAGGATTATTTCAACCCAGAAAACTTTTCCATTAAAACCAACGTGTCCAGCAGTGATGGTTGCTCAGCATCACTTTCATTAGGTGACCTCTGGGGATGTTCTACACGTGGAAGAGTCAGACAGAGCTGACTCACACTTGGACTTGCACAGATGCATTTGCAGAATGTAGTTCCTGAATAATTTACACAGCAGTAGTACAGAGGAGATGCAGCTCAGTGTTACAGTGTGCTGAGAAAGGTAGTTTGTAAATTATTATTTAAACAGTGGACCACTTCAAACTTGGAATATTTTTCTGGTTTCTTTCTATTTTCTCTTCTTTTAGAACAGAAGCTCTGTGGGGGAGGAAAAAAAAAATGTGGGAAATTTTTACTTAATGGAGTAAGGGACTAAAATAACCATTTTTCTTCAAATACCTCTGAAATGTGCTCCCAGATAATGTTTAAATGAGAGTGTTTTGCAAAACGTTCTGATTTCAAGAATTGTATTATTTAGACTAAAAAAAAGTCTAAAAATTAATTTCAATCCCGTGTTTTCAAAATATATAGGATTTTGCAATACCTGCACTGAGTGGCTCAGAGGAAATTTGGGCACTGTGTGCTTTGGAGCCTGTGAAGATGGTGTGTTGTGTGCCTGCCACGGGGGATAACAAATCCAGCCTTGGGTAGGTAGCAGCTTGTTGTGCTGGTCTTGGATTATAGGAGGTTTTCCTGCTAAGTGCTCAAATTTGCCCCTTCTTCCCAGATGTTTGGAGTGAGGGATGTGAAAATCTCAGGGGAAGGTGCTTTGGTGGGGTGTGGGATCATGGCTAAATGCATCTCAGTCAGTACAGAATGCCTGCTAAAAGGCAGGGGAAAAGCAGAGTGGAATTGCTGGGGGTCCTTGGGAAGAGGCAGCTTTTCACACAGGTTACTTGACATTAAAGAGCTAAATAACATATATTCTCACAAGATAAAAGTTGTGGGTGATAATCCCGTTTCAGGAGAAGGGGGGGGTGTCTTCCTGCACCAAGACACAGGACTTAGCACTGGGTGACACTTGCCAATTAAAAACTGAGCTTGGATTAATTACAATACAATTCTTTGTAGTGAGTATTTCATCAGGTAAGTGTTGCATAAAGATATTTTCAAGGATACGGGAAAACAAAATGAATGTAGTGCTGTTGCTGACTGAATGGTAATAAAATACATAAGAAAATTATTAAAAAATTGAAAAGTGAATTTGGCTATTCTCCACATCGTTTAAGCACTGTTCATCTGCTACCACACAAGCTCTCTCTTACTGCAGTTTATTTATTTATTCCTCTTGCAAATGGCAAGAGGACAGTTCATTCCTTCTAGATGCAGAATATCTCATTCCTAATTACTGAAACTCTTCTTTTTTTCCCCTCCTTGCATTCCAGATGCTCACAGATGAGAATTCTGTTATGCTATCAGGCATATTTGTTAATAAGAAAGTAACTTAAGTAGTTAACATAACAGGGGTTGATTTGACCCACAGATAGGCATTTTTGCAGAATAAACAAAGCCTGTTATCTGAGATTTTATTTATAAGGATCTGCTCAAGTGATCTGAGATCCCCCTTGTTTGCCTGTCCTGCCCTAGACCTCAGCATATAATCTCACTGTACTGCTGCCCTTTTGACATCTGATTGCCCTTTCCATCAGCATCCATCCAAAAGCATATTTGTTTAAAAAGGAAACAATTAAATTCCAATCTCATACAGAAAACCTTTACTTTTCAAAGAAAACATACTGAAGAAGTCACAGAGTCGTACATGATGGGGAACCCTCAGTAAATCAGAACCAGAAGTCGTTAGGCCAAATTCAGCTCCTGCCAAAATAGACACCAAGTCACTGATCTTGATGATATTTTGCCTGTTTATATTAGTAATATTATATGCACTTAATTTTTATTTGTTTTTCCATTAAATCCTGTAGTAAGACCAAGTTATAATATATGTGACAAGTATCATTGACATGCAAGATAAATAACAAGTGTGATTGGGGAATACTGAAATATTTCAAATATGAAATGAACTGCTTGTTATAACCACCTATGACTGGGCTAAAATGACTGAATTCTGTGAAATTCAGTTTAAATGATGTTACTCTCCTCTAATACCTGTGTGTGCCATTCCAGAAGCATCTAAGAGTTGCATTTTTTTCAAGCCCAGCAGTAAGTTCCTGTGGAAGTGCACAGTAATGCCCAGAGCAGATCTGCTGCACATCCTTTTCTGTGTGTAGGTCTGTAAATGATTTCTCTTGGGAAACACCTTTTTTCCTTCATGCTGAGCATCGTTCCCTGACTTTGTCCGTAGTCACAGGTTTGGGATCATGACTTTGAGCAGTGGGTGTGACATTATCTGTGGCTGCAAGCTGTAAAAAAGCTACAAATAATTCATGATGTATAATCAGTGGTATGATTGAGTTATACTCTGAATTTGGGTTTGATGGGGAAGCACTCCCTGTTGCTTACCTTCAAAGCACCTCATGCTGAGGAATTCACTGAAGGGAGTTTTGTCATTGGTGACTCATTGTAACTGTCTCCAGGAGCAGCCAGGGAATTACTCCATGTGGATTTTTCAGAGTGGAAAGCTTTGAGGCCATCCTAGTTAACAGCTGCAAAGAAGACAGATAGGGGACATATTTGTGTCTTACACAGGGTGTAGAAAGTGACGTGAAGGGAAAAAGATTTCTTTGTGTGTTGTTTTACCTGTAATTGTTAGTATTCATCTGTCACAAGTGTATCTGTTGATTATACACTATAAATTAAAGGTTGATTATATCAGATTATATTGTAATTTGACTTTTGGAAGAAGGACATGAGGAGTCAGCCAGGAGCAGGGTTGTGGCTCCATCCCTGACAATAACAAGCTGAAAGCTGGAGCGGGCAGATTTGACTCCTGCAGCTTTCTGGCAAAGGGCTGTTTTTGTTGGTGAACTCCTGGATGTAATTCCTACCTGAGAGAACTTGAAACAGTTTAGTTTTGTCATTAGTGAAGTTTCCCACAGCTGCTGTTATAGATAGAAATGGCTGAAACGACATTTCCAAGGGGCTGGGGTGTCAGTGACACCTCCCTGGGTACCGCTTCTCCACAGGCGGAATTCCCAGGAATTACTAAAGCCCTGTTACTGAT
>JAWWLV010000158.1:2132629-2191275 GCA_035041135.1 Platyrinchus mystaceus
CCCTGTTACTGATAGGGATAGCTAAATCCCAACCCATCCTGGTTTTGTTATGTCTCCAAGTATTTAGGCTTGAATGCTTGTGGATTTACAGTGTTTGAACAACTTCGGAGATACTAAACAGCAAAAGTGTTTTTAGCAAGTTTTATGGTACTGGGAAGGGGTGAGCTGATGCTTTCCAAACCCACAGGGCTAATGGGTTTGTAGGTTATCTGCTAATTGGAGGAGTGCAGCTTGCTCACCTGTGCAGTCCTTTTGTTTAGGTTAATATCCAACTAAATCTTGGGTGGTTGAGAACTAGACAAGCGTGTGTGTGTATACATGTATATATATATATATACACACTCTGAAACATGTCTGTTTGCATGGAGTTTACCATATAGTTGTTGGGGTAAAAGAAATTGAGTTGCACATTTGACTGTTAAACAGTTAAAATCACAGAAAAGACTGTAAATGCTTTCCTATTGGATATTCAAAGGTAAAGCAACTTCAACTAAGTGAATTAAAAAAATTGTTCTTAACAATGAGGTTAATATATTTTCCCAGCTCTCTGACTGACAGTTTAATGGAGGTTTTATTGTGTTAGTTAATGATGTCGGTGGAATATATATTTCTTTGTTTGCATCTGTCACTTATAGAGTTAATTAGTATTCGGCTGGTTTCATATAGGGTTTGTACAAAACCAGTTCTCTTTTACTCCATGTCTTTACAGAGAAGAAGTTTGCAGTGTCCTGACCAGCTGAATGTCCCTACAAACAGAAATGCAGTTTGCCAGTGATACCTTCTATAAAACAGGACTAAAATATCAGTGTAGTACATAAGCCTTTTACCACCCTTGAAAACCCAGCTTGAACCTTGAGCGAGTCATTTACATGATGTTTCCTTGGGATTACCTACATTCTTGTCCACTTTGACCTTGTAATTTTGCTCACAGTTGGAAATGTAATGCAGAGTGACTAAGATAATGTTGTTTACACAGACTTTAAGTGGAGTGACATTATAGTCAAGCGAGTGTCACATCACCCAAAGTGAAGGAAGACTTAATTACCATAATCCTGTGAATACTAAAATTCCTTAGCCATGTGCAGCATAATAATGTAATGTTCTGTGTGTTCCATTTAATAACCTGAAGGTGCTGTATTAACTCTAAGGGAACTTTTAGTTATCCTAAAGTGAAAGAAAACAGATTTAGGGCGGGTTGGGAGAAATTCTGTGCTTCATGGAGATCCTTGGTGTGTTACAGTGCTGACAATACATCCCATCGTCCTTTGAATTTATACGTTGGCAGGTGAGACAAAACTGAAGTGATTGTCCCATCATCTTGATCTAATGGTATAGTCTGGGCCAGGGATTTCTGCAGGTGACGAAGGCTAAAGTTCATTAAATAATAGGAATGATAGGAATGAGACAGTGATAAAACATACTGTGTCATGCCAAACATACCAGTAAGTGGAGAGGAGTGTTAATGCTGCAACACTGGAATAAACTGTTCCTGAAGTGTTCAAACCGTCCCACCATTTTGCCTGTAGTGCACCAGCCTTACGGAGTCAGCCGAGTAAGTGAGAACCTGAATGAGGATATAACCATGAAAGGCAAATCATTAGCAATTATTGTGCCTCAGAAAGACTGAAGTGTTTGTCATGTTCTCTCCTGAGCAGTGTGTAACCATTTTATAGATGTGGAATGATTATTCTTAATATGTTGTCTTGATTTGAGCAACACTAAGTAGTAGTGCACAGCCTCCTGCGTATCTTAAACACAGTTACAGACTTAGTTAAATGAAAAATAAGCTATATAGCAGCCAAAAGAATTCAGTTTAAACAAAACCAGAGTTCAGTGAATAGCTCTCTTCCTTTTCTTACTTGAGAGCCCAGAGAGTTCTCCAGATCCCATGTTCCTGTTGCCTGGGCTCTGGGCTGTTGTGGTCAGTGTCCACCAATGATAGATGGATTCAGAAGCAGAAGTGGAGAACCCAGTGTGATTTAGTGTTGTTTGAAGGACAAATTATGAATTTGCATCTTACTGAGGGCAGCAGATGTAATGGTTATTCTTGGGGGGAGTTACGTGCTTTTATTTGGAACTCCTCTTTCAGTAACTGTTAGTATGTAGTTCAAGTTTAAGGTTTGGTTCTCTGAGGACTGGAAAATACAAGTTTACAAGAAAATGTGAGAAAGCTGAACATTAAAAAGCACGTGCTGCTGGTGTTTGATGTTAGTGTACAAACAGGCAGAAGCACTTGAGGAGTGAGTCGATAGCTGGTGTTGGTTTGTGCTGGCACAGAAAAGGTTTTCTCTCTACTTACACCAGCATGATGCAATTGCCTTTAATGGAATTGGTCTTATTTGTGGAGAGGGGATGGGAAAGGAGGCTTTCAGTGTATTAATAAGGATTTTAAAGAATGGATGTTGGCATTAAGGGTACTCTGTGGAAGGAGGCTGCAAAGTACCCTTGCACAGCCTACAGTTCTACAGCAGTCTTTGAAAGATGTTCCTTAAAAGTGGTGCCTTTCTCTGGGAATTTGGCCTGGGGGAAAGACAAGAGGATACCCTGCTGTTATCTCCAAAGCATCTCAAAATTATGAAGAATGAAATGAATATAGGAAAACAAATTGTTAATGTTCATCCTGTCACTGGAGTGTTCATGGTCACACAGATACACTGGGGCTGTGCTAATAGAGAATAATTTTCAAGCTAATTCTTTTTTCCTGTGGAGTTTCCAGCCATTTTGTGTATTTAAAATAAAATGCTAAATCTTTGATCAGGGAAAAGAATGTAGACTTGCTGTTTCTCAGGTTGTTTTTGTAGAATTAAGCTGTGCTTAACGCTGCTGATTTCCAGAGGTCTGGCCTTGCCCGGTAGTGTTCACTAATGGTGTTAGGGGCTAAATAATTGGAGACAAAACAAATGCAAATCACAGAGAATGGAGATTATACATGAGGAGTTTTGTTGTTCTGGATTTATTTCTTATTGTTTGGGGTTTTTTTAAAGAAATAAACTTTCACTCTTAGCAGCAGTTGCCTGGGCTGTGCCGTGTATTCCTTTGTGCATCCGTGTACTCTCTCCGTTGGCTCTGGTAGAACAGGATGATTTGACTGAATATGTGAAATGGGACCAAAGAGCTGTGCAAAGCAGGAGCATTTCCTTAAACCCCACCTTTGTGTGACTCCCTATCCAGCTGGAGGCAGCCGAGTGGATGCTCTGCTGGTTGATGAACATGGATTGGTTCTCGCTACTCCAGGCTGACTATACTTCCCCTGGAAATCAGGGAAGCTGTACCCCTGACACTGTGGTGATGCAGAAATCCTGCTGCACAGGCTGGTGCTGGAGCCTGGAGCACCTGTGAGCACAGACTGTGGGGCTGGATGGGGCCCCAGGAGTGCTGAGGCTGCAGCTGCTGGGATGAGCAGCAGTTGGAAGCGCTTCCACGCTCCCTCTCGCCGAGCCCCCCGAGACCCACTAAAGGGTTTTAACTTCCTTTGGATGTATAATTTTTGTTGATTAACAGGAGTTCTGGGAAGGAGCCCTTTTGTAAAACTGATGACAGGGAGGAGCTGCCTGGGGCAGAGGCTGTCAAATGATCTCCTTTGTGACTGCAGTAGTGCAAATATTACCAAGGCTCCAAAATCCCTTCCCTCATCCCGGCTCCCTGGGGGCGGCAGTGCTTGAACATGAAACTCTTCATATCACCAGAGGTGAATCGTACAGGTTCTGGCTTTCTTTTTGCCATTTCAAATTACAGAGTGTTTCGGATTATGCGGACTTTAAAAGATTATTCTTGGGAGCAGAAAGGTCAGAGACTATTCCAGATATTAGGATGCTGGAGCTTGGCTTTCATCATTGCTGACTTACCTTAAGTAGGTTTATTTTCCTAGATGTCTGAGTAGTTACTGCTGTTGTGACTGAGAGCATTTTCGGTCCAGCACATTTTGGTTTTCCTCACAGAGAGGTCACACTGTGTCCTGTGTTGTTATGGAATGCAGAGGGTGGGAAAGGATTTTCCAAGGCATCTATGGGTGCTGGGCATGAAGATTTGGAAGAATGGTCTGAGTGGCTTGTGTTCGAGATGTGATAAATGCTGTGTTTGAACACACATTTAAAATTCAGTTTGGATAAAAGCTGGTCAGATTCCTTACAGGAAGCAGTAGCGGCTTAACTGGAAGGGCAGAGTCAGTGGCCACCAGTGTCATCACTCGTGTCCACTTTTCAGGGCAGATGAGCATTTTCATTTCAAACTTTGCAGAGGACAGTCTGAACTATTCTGCTATGAAACAAACTCAGGTTTTCCATAACTTCTTTCTTCCAGTCACTTGAATAATTTTTGAAGAAAGAGGGATAAAAGCTGTAATGTATTGATTGTTTGACACACTTGGAGGGCAGTGTGGGGGTCCTGGGGGGCAGATCCTGGAGTTGGCATGGGGAGGGTGGCCCTGCCTGTCCACCTGCCCATTCCTTGCCCGTTTCTTGCCCATTCCCTGCCCGTGCCTGGCATCCCAGAGGGGCAGCCGCCCCCTTGGATTCCTGCAACTGCAAAACTAATTAGTGAAATTAAGTTGAAAACGCTGTAAACAAGTGAAGTTGTTATTCATTCCACGCGGCACTACAAATGTGGGAGGACATGTTAAATGATAAATTAGGCATGAACTGCTTTAATCTGGAAGCTGAACATGCCAGCGAAGGGCCTGCATTTGTAATTAGCATTGGGGCCACAGGAGAGTGGTGCCTCTTTTAAAACAGTGACAAGGAATTGATCAGTTTAGGTTGCCGTGGCAACCAGGAGCCCTCCATCGCTTCCCCTCGTCCTCCTATTCTGCCGTCCCCACGTTCAGAAATATATTTATGAACTGTAAAGATAAACTACTCAATAATGCAAAAGAGACTCCGGTGCTCAAATGCCAAAGTGATGGGGGCCAAGCGGTGCCTGACTACCCGATAACGAGCTTAAGTGTTCCATGGTTGTCATGACATTTCTTTTACAAAGCAAATGATGTCTGCGGAAAAAAAAATCTCAAAATTAGCCGAAAATGCAAATCTCTTTATGAGGCTGTCACCTTCATAATAACAGACGATAATTGATGATTTATGAGATGCCACCATAGCAACCAACTCCTTCGGCACCCCCTGGTTCCTCTCACACAATGGCTTGGGCTCCTGTGGAAAAGTTTCCAGCACAGAGCTCAGGAGGTCTGGAAGCCTCTTACTCCATGAGATTGGCAAATGTCACAGGGATTTTTTGCAGTCATCCTACATGGAAAGGGACTGAAGTAAAAGCAGTGTAAATAATTATCAAAATAGAGTGATTTCAATCTAAACCTTTTTAAGAGAACCTTTTTAAGAGATTATTTTTATTTGCTGTTCAAGCTGGAGCAGAAGCTGAGGAAACCAAACCTCTGCTGTGCCAAATCTCTTGGCTTTTCAGGGTCTGCCATCTAATAGTTGTACTTAAAAGTATTGGTTGCATAAATCAGCCCTTTTTGTGCCTTCTGGTGTAGAACTTTAACTGACTATCCTAAAACAGGTGATCTTTTATTTGGATTGGAACATCAGTGACTGCAAAAGAAAGGCTGTTATTTACAAACAGTTCATTACATTAATAAATGAGTGTTTTAAAAACATTTTTGTTTTTTTCAGATTACTGTATTTTCTGTATGGTGAGATTGAGTTCAGGAGAATTAGGATCTCTAGTCTTGCCTGAAGTTAATACAGCACTAGGAGGTATCAGGTTAAGCAGCATTAATGTCTTCATGTCCAAGGACTATATTTTTGCTCTTCTGAACAGGCCTGGAGGGCATGAAAACCCTCATGCCCTGGTTCTGTATCACTTTGTAAAACTGAAGTCCCTAAATTTGGTACCTAGAATGGCCAATTTAATGTTGAGGGAGAACTCTCATTAACAATTTCTTCCTGAGGTAGTGTCATTGATCTCCCCAGTTCCTTCCTCTCTTCCTTTCATTTATAAATGGAGACTCTAAATGTGCCCTTTTATTGCAGTTCTCTTTTTGAAAATGTGTTATAGTAGTAGGGAAAATCCACTGATTAGAAAAAGCATTCTGAGAGCAATATGTTAATTCACTGCCCGTATCTTCGTATCCGTACTCTGACAAGGCTTCCAACAAAAGTAGTAGAAACTTGTTTGAGTTAGGAATTCATGATCTTTCCCATTCTTTTTTACTTTGTCAGATCTGATACTGAGAGCTGTCAGTTTCAGAAAGTGATTTCTGGTGGAATTGTATCTTTCAGTCACCCTGCCTGGTATAGAGAGGAAAAAAATAATAAATAGGTGGAAACCCTTTATGTTGTTACTGGTTATATCTTTTCTGTTCACATTTTGATTTCTTTTTCTTTTTTTTTAATTGCTTAATTTAACTATTTCTGTAACTTTGTATGGAATGTTTTTATAGGATTCATTTATATGTTTAAATATGTATCTTTAACTTTCTGTGGAATATTTTTGTTGGATTAATTTATTTATATGTGAGGAAAAAAATGGAAATTTCATGGAAACAAGTAAACTCAGTGGTTTCCTTCTCCATGACTGTGTCCTCTGACTTCAGCAGAACTTGCTTCTGTTCTCTTTCTTGCCACAACAAAAAAACTCATAACACCTCTTGCCTTTTTATGGATAGCCATGTTTGGATACTGTAAAGAAAACACAGAGAGTAAGAAGAGGAAGGAATAAAAGCTGTTGCTGACGTACAGGGCAAAATGGGTATGATTTCTGTGGCTGGGTCCTTGAAAAAAACCCTTTGTTTTTATACGTTCCTTTCCCAGTGCTGCTGTGGTTTCAGGGATATTGAGGTTCCTCTCTCTGGGTTCCTCTGGAGCTGGACTGGGTCTGGAGCTGTTCTCATTAGCATTTTACAAGCTCTCTACGTGCAGCAAGTGTAGAAATGGCTGTAAAATTTTTTGCAGTGTATTGACCTGAAGTCCATTTGAAGTTGATAAATACCAGCTGTTCAAACAGAAAATTAAATAAAAGCAACTCCAAACTTACTCTGAAGTAAACAGGTGAACAGTATGTAAGACAAAGCAGTTCCCCAAAGGCATTTTTAGTACATGGTCATTATTTAACTCCTGTCTGAAAATAAACAATGCTGACAGAGTGTGTGTTGGGGGGCTGTGATATATGAACAGTGTCAGTCCTGTAGGCTGATAACCTATAGCTTGACATCCTTATCTATAAACTTTGACAGATACATCAGTTTGTTATTGTCACTTTATTAACTTGCTTCATGATAGCAGAAGATAATCTTTCTCAAAGCCTAACTCAGCTAATACTTTACTAGGTAAAACAGTTGGAAAAATGTCAACAAATTTTGTTTTCCCCCCTCAAAGGAAAGTCTTTTGCAGTTCTTTACATAATGAGCCAGTATTTCACAATAAGGAGCAGCATTGTTTGCATATCAGCAGCAGACAATATACTGTTTTGTCACATTAAATTATTTATGCCAGAGACATCCTGACAGCCTCTCTTAAAAAAAAAAGAATATATTGCTGGAAATGTAGTTGTGATGGTGTGAACTGAACACTCGCTTAATAAATTAATATTTTGGTCTTGTGATTTTTAATTGGAAAATAACAGCCGTTCTAGTTGGAACTGTCTACTTTGTCTGCTGGTGGTTCAGGCAGAGCTGTATTACAGATTTCACAGGCTGGATCGCTCCATCCTGCTCCTTGTGATCCTGCCACTGCCATGGGGTGAGCGAGGGACAGGGCGGGAGCTGAAGTGGCATCACAGAATGTACAAAACCAGCACTGACTTCTTTTAAACTTCTCTCAGTCTTACTTTGGAATGTTAATATGAATTATACTTCCAAATGAGCTTATTTTCCATGTTCTCTGAGACAGAGTTCTTTAAGATTTGTTTGAATCCGGAACTTTATCCAGCATCTGTTGCATCACTCTGGGACAGGCGCCTTCCCTGTAGCTCCGTGCCCCATCTATCCTGTGTTTAACAGCACATCCTCTATCCCAGTCTGTGTGTCCATGTGCATTACCAATGGGGGAGATGGGAAATGATCCTTTAAATGCACATAAATGGTTTTTTTTGTGCAGAGCAGTGAGGTGAGGTCAGGCTGCTCCTCACAGCATCGCTGTCCATCCCAGGGGTTGTGTCCTCTGGGATGGGTTGGGGGGAAGGGCAGTAGTTGGGGTGTAATGGGACAGCAGAACTTGAGCCACACAAGCAGCCAAAATCCTGAAATTACATCGCTTTAGGGTACTTGGTCCTCTCAGTAGTGGTCTTTTAACATAACTGTGTGTGTGATTACTTGAGATTTTTAAAAACTCAGTCAAACCCTGTAAAACTTCTGTAATCGGCAGCCAGTGCCACCCTTGAGGGTCCTGCAGATACTGGGCTGTCCAGACCCACTGTGGCACTGGTGGAGTACCTGTAGCTCCAGAAGGCTGCAGCCGTCCCTGTGAGCCAGCACTGGGAAGAACTGGATGCCTTTGGCAGAGCTGTTCATTGATAGAAGCTGCACTGGAAATGTTGAGCTGCACTTGTCTTTGGAGAGCACTTCACATTTCCTGCTCGTCTTTCACAGCTCACACGACTTCCCCTCCCTTTTCTGCTCAACACCAGCTCCTCACTTCAGTCACATGCCCTGATCTTTTCATTTCTTCTCTTCAGATTTGCCCTCCAAGTCCCAGTTTTAGCCCCACACATCCTCCTTCAGCTGCTTGCCTGGAACACAACTCTGGTTTCTTGGAGCCTCAGAAAGGTTGGCAGGAGTAGGAGATCATTCTCCAGTGTCCTGAAATGTTCCATTTTTCTGCGAACTGGGTTTCAGTCAGGAAGGAGTTACTGAGGGTAGTGCTGGGAAACTAGAATACATTTGGAGAAAAAGGGGAAGGCAGAATTAAAGTGACATTGGCCTATGGGGTTGCTGTCGATGTAAGCAGTAATTTAGGGTAGGAGGAGATCCAGGCAGGAATTTAAGTCAGTTTGAGGAGAGGCCCTAGTTGGCTTTGCTGTAGAAATTTAAAGGGGGTTAACAATTCTAATTATCACATGTGTAATGCTGGGAATGGGGAAAGGATGTTAATAAAAGGACAGTTCAATTTATGGAATCCCAATTAAATTTGAGAAAATACAGATTTTCAAAACTTGACAGCTTTTCAAGTAATGGGTGTTATGGGGGTGCTCCAGACCCAAATGAATTCCTGTGGCATAGAAGTCAATATTACGAAACCTGGGAGCATTAAAGGGTTATTAAAGAACCCATATTATAATAGCAAATGACAGTATTTTTCTCTTGCTTATTTTCCTGAATGATCCAGTGAGGTCTTTTCAACATTTTGTGTTTGTATAATTTCTGTAAGAGACTCTACAACTGAGCCTACCCAGGGTGTACAAAATACAAATATTTGTTTGGTTTAGTTAGAATAATGCTATTATATGTTACAGCATTATTAGTGCACAAATGAAATGATCTGTATTTCAAGGCAGAGCTCTGTGGATGAAAAAATATTAGCTTTATAAAAAGTCCCGGATTTCTAAGGAATTTGTAGATAAATGTGACTTTTCTTTGAAAAGATCATGCAGAACAAACTCAAGTTTAAGGACATATGTGTGGCATCAGAGTAAAATCCTGCAGCATAACATTTGGTCTCTTTCTTCTGTTCTTTATTTGGGTAAAAGTAATGTTCCTAATTTAACTGCATTTAAGTTTAGCATGGCCTAAAAAAGTAAATCATTAGAGAAGAGAAGCTCAGCTCCCTGATTGAATGGCTGTAATGAAACATAGCTGGGGGAAGACAAACTTCCAATTCCTGTTTGACAGAATTCTGCAGTATCTTGGGAACTAAACAAAATGGTCAAAAACAGAGTGAGAAAGATTTATTAAAAGAAAAAAAGTAACACTTGTGATAATTGATCTTGGGATTCTGATGGATCGGGATCTGTGTCACTCCTCAGATGTTTTCCCTGACTGAGCACACCCGGTGCTGCCTCAGTCCTTTGGCAGCTGCATTGCAGACGAGCTCCGCACAATTTTTGGTAGACCCTTGCTGACTTTGAGCACTATATCACAGTGTCAGCTGCGTGACAGCAGCACTGCTCCTGGATCAATACTGTATTATGTCATTTTGTGCTGTGGAAGAGAGCTGCAGGAAACTTCTGGATGGGCTGCTGTGGAAAAATGGGCTGGTAAAAGTCTGGAGTGGTCTATGAAAATGGAGAGGGGTGGATGAGGGAAGTAAATGTGAAGGGAAACAGGAGGGTTCAGGCTTGGAGATGCAAGATAAGAAAGGTAACACTGCTTTTATGCAGCAGCTTTTATCACTTCATTCAGGGATTGTAACAAATTGTACATAAGGTGGTTGTGCCTTTGAATCCACGGGGTTTTGGTGCATTTCCCGTGCAGAGTAAGACTGTGCACAGGCTGTTGCCAATTATTTCTGCAAGAAACAGGGTGATTTTACCTCCATCGGTGGATCACGGACTCTCCTGATGGTGTGATTTAGGAACTGCTTGTTTGTTCTGCTGGTTTCTTGCTCTTCTAACCTGTTCTGGACAAGTGGAAGTGTTAATAGCAGAGGGAAAGAAATGTGTTCACTGGAATGCGCAACCTGAAAAGGTTGATGTGTGTGTTTACATATTAACTTGCTAATTAATCACAAAGCTTCTAGGTTAGAATTAGAATGGGATGTCAAGGCTTGGGGGTGAGTGTAGATAAAACAACTGGTCAAGCTTTTTAAAAAAAACAGATGTGTGAGGTTATTGTTAATGAGTTTAGAGCAGGTACAAGAAATAGGCTGGTGGGTTGGTTCCAGATCACCTTAAAGTCCTGTTGTAATCTCAGTAGGACAGGCAAATAACCAAAAAAATAGTATATTATCATAATTTATCGTTGTTATGAAAAAGAGTTGGTCAGATAATTCACATGTAAAGGATATGGCTTGTTCAGGAAGCAAAGGCAATTAAAGAAGAAAGAGATGTTGCCTTTAAAACTGGGCATGTGCACTTGCTTGAAGGTCCAGGCTGTGGAGGGAGATGATGTGGGAGGGGAGCACTGAATATGATGTTCAGACATATAACAAGAATGTACTGCAATGCTTTGTAGAAGATTTTTGGTTTAATACATATATAAGATAAAGCAGCTTTAAAGGGAAGTTTATGGAAAAAAATTACTTGAGAATGTCAAAATCTAATAGAAATTGGGTAAGTGGCTATGAAATGATAGTTTGTGAGCCACATGACAAGTAGAAGAAATAAATAAAACAGGGCCTTAAAAATAATGCGGACTGATTTATTAGGGTTGGGAAGTAAGAGCTCCATGGCAGTAGAAGGGTAAAAATTATCAAGAAACCTTGAAGTTCCTTAAAAAAAATTAACGTGGGTGTAAATACAGATGATTCCTTTGAGGATTAAGAATAGCAGCTGTAGAAAGAGGTCAGATTGGCTGAGTTAGAATCGTTCTCTGACCGTCTGGGGCTCAGTGTGGCCGAGAGGGAGGTCAGGGAAGGCAGCTGGGAAGAGAGAACAGCATGAGCACGTGGGACAGGATGAGAAAGGGCAGAGAACAGCGAGATGCAATCAGAGATGCCTTCCAGAGTGAGGGGGAATCATTCCACATGTCCATATTGGGAAGAACAAAACAAGGGTTGATGTGCTGCAGTGTGAAGGGAAGGGAAGCAACAGATGGTGCTGGAAAAGTTTCGTGGCTCTGGGTCACCTGCAGTTAGATGTCTGACACAATTAATGGGAGTGACAGAAGTGCAAGATCGAAACTTGAGTGAGAAAACAAGTGTGACAGAAAGCTTGCTTAGGTTGGATGTTTTCAAATCAGCTGGATCTGGAATAATGTAGTTAAGGAATGGTGGATGGGATGTCGGAGTGATTAATGGCTAACTTTGAAAAGTCATGGAGGAATGAGGGAGGTACCAGGAGAGCAGAGGGAAGAAAGGGGGAGGAGAAGCTTGGAAATTATAGACTACTCAACTAGAGAAATGCTGCAACTGATAAACAAACTGTTTGTGAGTGCCCAGGAGATAACAGGCAACATGGATTTGTCAGGAGAAAATTATGTCAAACTAATCCAATTTCCTTTTACAAAAGAGTGACAGTGCAGGGAGGACAGAGGTGAAGCTGTCGGTGTCACGTGTCTGCACTACAGGAAGGTTTATGGCAGTGTCTGGGAAATGCAATGTGGGTGAAACTAAGAGGTGCAAATCAGGATTGAAAAGTGTACTTGTCAGAGGATTTATGGGTACTCTGTCCAAATGAAAGCAAAAAGAGAGGTTCCCCCTCTTCCTGACCTCCTTCAGGCTTCACTGTCCAGTACAGGGCATGTTACCCCTGACTGTGTTAAGTAGCACATTGAGGAAAACTGGCAAATTTGTTCTTTCTGGGAGTTTTATTCAGAAAATGCAGCTTGGTCAAGATGGTAAAACAATGTATCTGATTAGGAAATAAATCACTTTATTTCTCTTGACTAATTGTGTTGCCAAATGCTTAAGAGGAGTCATTCTACTTAATAAAGGTCTTAAATTAATACAGTTTTATCCCTAGGGCACGCCTGAGTGTAGATTAGAGTTTAAGGGCCAGTTTCTTTGCCAGGTCTTCATCAAAAGATCTAGAATGAGTAGGAGCTTCTCCCCATGTGTTTGGGATAGATCCCTGCCAGTCCTAGAGCTTGGTGAGTCCAGCAGGATGTGCCTCCCGCTAGTGGGACAGGAATGTTGTGTGTGTCTAACTGAAGCTGTAATTTATTCTAATCATTTCCATTCCAAAATTATGAATTCTGGGAGCCAAACTGCATTTTTCTTTATGTGTCAAACGCGGGATTTCATAAATATTGTTATTAGGACTGAAATGGACATGGATGTGTTTGCAGTACGGAGCAAGCAGCAGTGATTAGAGGCAGGGTGGTGTGAGGGCTGTGTACCCAAATACTGCTGTTTGCACGGAGAGGGGAAAATTGAGTTCTTACTGAAATTGGCTTTAGAAAAGAAGGGTATTATTTACAATTACTGGGAATTTCTCTGGGCTTTTGCTTCCTCTTGTGCTCAGTTATGTGGGATTGAGTTGTGGCCCAGAGATTCTGGTTTGTACTCAGCACCTGGGCTCAGTTTTGGACATTTATTTTCCTGTCTCCTTTTCCTCCAAATTACAGCCAGTGTTTTTAGATTGAAATGTTGTGTTGCCCAGGACAGTACCTTGGACCATTTCAGTTATTTTTTACAGTAGTTACGTTCTATATTTAAAGTGTGGTCTGTGGAAGATGTAAAAAGAGGAGGTGCTCATTTTCATTTTGCCATCTTATTCCAAGGGCAACTGCAGAGGATGGTGCTTGTTAACAAAAGAAAGAGTCTGATTTTAAGGGCTGCAGATCAGTGTGTGGGGTGGGACTTGGATCACTGTCAGTGGAAGGAAAGTGTGTTTATAATAACTGAGATCCCACGTGCTCATAATTGACAAAATTAGAGGCTATATGCACGATTTCCCTGCAGAGAAGAAAGATAATGATTTCAAAACCTTGTTTGTTCGGGCTTTTTAATATACTTTTATTAAAAAGGAAAAGGAAATCTGGTGTTTGCGGTGGTCTAAACTCTTAACTCGTGGGAACTTCAGATAAAATCATGGCTTCCTTTGCATGATTTGTACATCATTACAAATCATCAGGCTGCATTCTGTGGCACAAAGGCTGGTTGGAAATCAGGGCTTTTTGTCAGGATGTATTTGGATAGCTTCTTGATTTATCTCCCCAAAATTAAGTTCGTGTTGCTGGAAGCACTTTATTATTTTGCCAGGGATACATATTCTAAATGTATTTTGCTATTGACTTCTATGCTTTTGCTATAAGTTTCCAAATTTAATCTCAGAGAGCATCATTTCCTCAATATTTAGCATAGGAAACCCGATGTTTTCAATAACTACTATGTTTTTATGCTGTCTAAAGAGATCTAACTCAGCTCCTGCTGCTCAGTTCTAGGAAAATTTTAATTTTCTAGATTTTTATATCTTGCTGTTGGAAACACTGAAGGAAATCACGTCATCCTGTTGCCAGAATGTTGGTTACAGGATTTATATGAAGTGGCCATTCTGTAGTTTCCATGCCATAGTGAGGCCAAGAAGAGGCACAAAGGTGATGAAATAATGCATTTCTTATATTTTCAAGTTTCTTCTGTAACAGTCAACTTCAGTAGGAGTTGATTCAGTAGGAACCACAAACATTTCAATTTGCTCTCTCCAAATGGCATTTTTTTTGTAATAAAAAGTGAATTTTAATGACCAGGGAAAGCTCATTTGAAACAAAGGAAGCCGTCTGTTAGTTTTATTTTGATTGACAAGCGTGCCAGGGATAAAGTGTTGGCTGACACTGGAACATGCCTCATCAGAGCAGTCTACAATGTCCCCAAAGTCAGCTGAAAACGCTAAATAACATGGAGCATCAGGATCTTGGAACGGCTTGAGCGACAGGAAACAAACTGTTTTTTGTTTTTCCTTCGGTTTGTTTGTAGGTACAAAAAGGAATCTGGTGAGTGTTTACATCTTCCCATGACATTTTGCACTAATACTGTTGCAAACAGATTACAGAGTAGAATATTAAATAAATACCACAAAAGGAACTCCTGGTTTTCAGTTTCCCCCAGTGCTGAGTGACAGTAATCCTCTCTGACAAAAGAGGGTTATTGCCATTAGTTAATCCTGTTATGTAGTTCCCTCAACAGCCTGTAACACACGTTGATAAAGACTGGGAAAATCTGAAATGTCAAACTGAGAGGCCACCAATCATCTTGACCATGAGGCTGTGGCAGAAGCAGCCCAGAGGATTTAACTCCTGGGTCTGAGCTGAAATGATGCTTTTGGGCTGAAAGATGCCCGTTGTCAGCGGCATTCGTTGTTTGCCCAGTGAAGGGAGGGTTCAGTCACCTTCTTTTTGTGCCCAGTGAGGATCAGGTCGAACACACAGGTGGGTAACAACAGGCAGGAGTTACACCTGGTGTAACCAATATGCCAAGCCCTGCCAGAGCACACCAAGTGAAGTCTGCAGTGTGCACACAGTGTAGCCAAATTCTGGTTGTTACAGAAATAGTTTAGAAGACTACGCACATGTTAAGATTTTATTAAGTCCTCCCAGTAATCCTAAAGTTAGGTATCAAATCATGGGTTGGGTGATGGTTTAAAAAAACAAAAAACAGTAGATGGATAAAGTTGGGGCCTGTGGTGCAACAGTTAATGAGTTTGTAGTTAATTTAGAATTATGAGAGTTCCTGTGCATTAGGATGGAAGGTCTGTTTGGGAAGTAGAGCCTGGTCTTCCCCCGGCAGCCAAGAGTTTGGAGTCAAAGGAGTCAATGTATTTGTTACTGTAATGGAGACGAGCCAGGTGCTTGCCTGGTCTGCTGCTTACAACAATATTCCCTAATAGAGTCACTCCACGTGAGGGTGTGTAAAGCATGTCCTGTGTGTCTGTTACACAGAGACAGACGTGTTAATTCCATCCTGGGAGGCTGACGATGAAACTCTGCTCATATTGCGGCTTTGAACTTCATTAGAATGGGGGTGATTTGCGTGATTTTCTGTTCCTAAGCACACAACAGTTTTTTAAAGTTGTTACAGATCTGAGGGAAACTTCAGCAAAACAGCTCCTAAGTCTGTTGTCATGGCGAGAGACACTAATTTCTCTTTATCTGTCAGTGTAGTTAAGTGCTTTTCAGTAAGAAAATTCAATGGGGAGGTTGCAGGGCGGTTACAAATGTTGGATCAGTTCTGCTTTGTGATAGCTGATATTTTTCTAACTAATTTTCAGTAGTCACAGGTTTGACTCAAGTAATTTTCACAGAACAATAATAAAAGTAGTGCATATACATAAAGATATATAATATCTAACACAGCAATCATTAGAGTATGATCCGAACATTTAAACTGCATCTAGTTCTGGCAGATTTGAATGCATGTAAGTTATTTTCAAGATACTGAAATGTTTGGAATATTCACTTCAACAAGGAATATATCTTTGGACCTCAAGTGTTGGACCATTAGGATATCTTTGGGATACGGTTTCCTTGGGTTAGTGTGTTGTTTTTCCTGAAGGTCACATGGTGTGTGGTAAAAGGAAGAAGCAGTTGTACTTTAGCTGTCTAATCTATCACTTCACAAACTGTGTTTTGTTTTTTTTTCTTCAGAATTTAGGAATTCCTTTAATTACTCTGCTTTTTCTTTAAATAAGCCTCACTGAAAGCCTATAGCTCACGGTGCTGTTTCTTGGAGAATGGCTCCCATTTATTTCTAGTCATAGCAATTGAAATCCAATATTTATTCATTTACCACTCAGTAATATATTTGACAGATGTGTTGAATAACTGAGTCAATTGCTGCCTTTAAACTCCCAGCCTTTTTTATTCGAATTCACAGCATCTCAGAACACTGCTGGTAACACAGCATTACAATACCCACAAATTAATGTAGTTGAGATCCCACTTAATGTTGTGATTCGGCTGCAGATCAGATTTGGTTTATTTTTTTAAATCCCGGGTTCAGATTCCCCCTAAATAAGTGATTGCTGAGAGGGAAATCAGTTTAGGAAATGCTGTAGGAGTCAGACCTGTGGTGTTCCCTGCTGGAAGAGCAGTTCTGGGTGTTTGGACGCTGCCAGAGGTTTTGGCTGTGGTTGATGCAAGCAGGACTCGCACGGCCAGTTCTCAGCGTAGCACTGAGAACAGATACAGAGCATCTTCCTCGTTTCTTTAGGAAAAATTAATTCATGCAGCCCAAATATCAGTGTGCTCTTCCCATAAAGGCTGCAGAGGTGAGCTCAGGGTCCTCATATCAGGCACTTGAAGGACCTGTGCAACCTGAAATGCAGTTGCTGTCCCAGCATTGGGGATGATGCAGTGTGGTTAATGTGGGAATTAACGGGCTGGAGGGATGGGGTGGTGGAGGGTGTTGGTTTGTGAGAGGTTTGTCAGCCCTCTGGTGCCAGGTAAAGAATGAACTTTTCTCTTTTCATCGTGACACAGATGTTGAAGGTATCTGTAGGAAGGTCTCAAGGCCACAGATAATAAGGTAATCATAAATGTAAGTACAGTCACTCTTCAGTGTCCAGCTTGATGTGAACTTGGGCCATGGGTTTTGTATTTATGTTGTTGATGCAGAAGTTGCAAGATGGAGGAAAATAGTGAGGAAGAAAACCTTAAAAGTAACTGTGTTATATTTGTGGAAATTACTGCCACAGACTAATGGGAGACTGATTTGCCAAGGCTGTTTTTTCAGTGCCTTACACCATTGCTCCTACATCTGCAGCCTTTTAATCACAGATATTCTGTAAGGAATGCAATATAATTTTATAACTTTTTTTGTTAGGACACCTTCACTGCTGAAATAACACTTGGTTTTCTTTAATTATTTGCCCAAACAGTGGCTTAATCCACTGTTAGACCTTTTGTGTGAGACTTTTGGGATGGAGTAAGTACATGAAGGTAAGAGGTTGTGACAGGGCTGGTCATTAGGCGTCAGACTCAAAAATACAGAAGTATTTCAGGAATGTGTCATGCTGTCCTCTTGGTTGCAAAAATTAATGCTCTTTAAGAAACGTGAAAGATTCCTGATCTTGTTATTTTTTTTGTCTGGAAGTGTTAATTCATCACTTGTAGTTTTTCAAGCTAAATAGTGAAATGGAGAAGTCTTCCCATCTTGTATTCCTTGCTGGTGTTCCGTAACAAGCGGAGCTGCTGTGGAGTAGCTGACTTTGCAGGTAACTGGAAGGTGTAACAAATAATTGCTTTTGGGACTGGAGCAGTCAGGGGTGAAAAGTTGATGAAAAGTTTTGTCAAACTTTGATCCTTCTTGGCGAACTGAACACGATTAAGACCCTCCCCAACAGTGAGGCCGTTGTTAGCTGCTCTCAAATATTAAATTGGTATCAGACAAGAAAGTCTGAAAATTTAAATACATCTTAATGAGTGTGCTCTGGCCATGTTTAATCTGAAGAAGGGCTTTCAATGAAAGTGTGTTGCTTGTCTGCACTCCTTATTTTGAGAAAGGGAATTTGGGAATATCAGTTTACCTTCAGAAAGATGGTAATCTGAAAGTAGAGTTTTGTTTTGTTTCATTTTTAATCTGGAGGTAATTTTTGCTCAAATAATGTGCTAAGAGCATTAGTGGCTTCTGCCAAGCATTAGGAGAGACAAGCAGAACACACAGACTGGGGGTGAGGTTCCCTTTCCCTCCAGGTGCTCTGTTCTCACAGCGTTTTGTAGAAGCACAAAGATGCAAATAAGCGAGTGCTGATGAAAGAGTGCATTTTATTTTCTCACTTCATCTCCTGCCAGAAAAGCTTAATGGTATTTTAGAGCTGATATTACACCTCAGAAAAGGGGTAATGCATCTTTAAAAGCTAAACTACATCTTCTTTACTTTTATCAAATTCTCTATAAATCTTTCATGACAGTTTATTTAACAAAGTGTCATTGAAACTGTATAGATGATTGATGTGACCCATGTAAGATCAACATGAAATGTTTGTAAATGTCAGCAAAATGTGACCATCTAGAAGCAAGTAAGGATGGTGTTGCTGTGAAAGTGAAAAACAAACAGAAAATGTTTATCTTATACTTTACTTTCTGGGATGAAATTACAAATTCATAGAAGCAGTATTATATGATTTTTCTTGGACATCGTGCTATGGTGTGAGGAGGAGGATCAAAATTTGTCTTGACATACTGTGCTTTTACTGTTGGCTTCTTTTATGGTGGATAATAGTTTCTCACCTATTAAAAAAAAATCTAATTTTACTTCTCAGAAGAAGAATATTAATTTGGCTAAAAAAGTAATAGAAAATTAACCAGAGTCTGAATAAAGTAGCTTTATTCAAGCAGCTTCTGTCATCAGAGGAGATGGAAATAGGTTGAGGTTCCCTTAATGTGCTACCTCCCCTAAGAATGGTAATCTTAGGAAAACAAACCTACCAGTGCATTGTCACCAGAAGTTTAAGATGTTGATCTGGTAACTCCATATCAGTGCCAGGCTTCTGGCTTCAGTACAGTTAATCAAAAATAAATAGATTCTACTGGGATCCTTCTTACAAACTAATTTTTGGAATCGCCTTTTTGATCCATATCCTGACTTATTGTTGTTATTATTGCGATTTATTGTTCGTTCCTGACGTGCTGTTTGCCAGCATCAAGGAAAACAGTGATTTTTGGGGCTCTTCAGAGCCCTTGGAATGCCCTGGGGCTTTGCATGGGAGCTCCTGGCGCTCACCAACCTCAGTGGCTCACCTTTCATCCTGAGAAAAATTGTAATGTGACATCATAAACCCTGAAATTTATAGTTCTTTGTGGTTTTAGTGGGTGTTCAGACACAGATAATGTTTTGGGTCTACAATGTTTGCAACAATAAGTTTATGGCTTGTTATTTGCAGCAGCTGCCCTGTTCTATATGTTCAGGTGTGATCAGCCACCAGATTTTAAGGGGGAAAAATATAAATTGGCAATCAATCATAAGTGTGTGTGTGTCCATGTCATCCCAGGTTTGCTTCTCATCCCAGTTCAGTGCAAACCACCTCAGTTACAGCTTAGGGTCCAGACAGGGTCCCCCTTTTCATTCACAACCACCCAAAGCAGCTGCAGCCCTCATGACCAAAACTCCAAAGGAAGTTCATAAGAGCTGGAGATAAAAACATTTTTGGTCAGCAGCCAAACAGAGTCTGAGCCCAAGCCCCATGGTTTTTATAGTATTGGAAAACTTCCCTGTTTGCCAGGACCTTCCCACAGTGCCCAAAGATGAGGTACAACAGCTCACAAACATACTGAGAAAGGAAAAAGAACCGGAAGGTGAAAATAAATCCTTTCTGGTATCAGCTGGGACAAAAGCCTTTGCAAATTACTCTAATGAGGTGATAAGATACTGTGGTGATAAAAATCTTGTAAATCAGACATGTTTGTATTGCTTTTAAATTAAACTAAGACAACATCAAAGGAAGATGATTGAAAAATTTAATATCTAAAGTGGGAGGCACAAAATGAAACTGAAGGAGAGAACACCAATCAGATCCTGTGTGCTGATGCATTTCCAGATGTGCTGAGCACAGCACAGAGGTTGGAGTCAGCTCAGCCACTTCCCGGGATCTCATTCTGTCATTCCTGGCCCCCATTTTTTTAATTTCCCTGTGAGACACCTTATGTTTTGAGAGCAGACATGTAGATCCATATGTCTCATATGATGTATGTATTTAAAATTAGTTTATTGGAGATACAGTATTATCTATTTACAGCGTACTGCAACAGCGCCTCAGTTTTCTGACATTGTCTGGGAAATGGAGAATCTCTGGCATTTCTATGGGAATACAAGACTTTGTGCTGTTATGAACAGTAACACTGACATCAGAAGCTCAGGACCAGCCTTATTTGGGTACTGGGAAGCCCTTGAGTTATCCTGGTATCTCTAATAACCACAGTGTCCTGATTTAAGAAATATTACTTCAGATGCACTTAAATGATTTTAAAAGATACTGGAGTGTTTTTTGGAAGAAGCATTGAAAAGTTTTGGACCAGAATTTAGTTCTGTGTGAAGGGGGGTATGTTTGTCTGCATAAACTTCAATGCAAATGGCTGATCTCCTGAGTTCAGGTGAGCGTGTTTGTGACAGGTAAATGGTGACTGAAGTGTGAGAGAAGCAGTGGATCCGAGTTATTTGTAAACTGCCGTCATTCCAAACTAACCTACATTTGGGAGTTTATTTTTTGATCATAATTAAATAATAATCTAGCATATGGTTATCATAAAAAATACAGTAAGTAGCTGGAAGTTAAAAAGCAGAGAGTTTGAGAGTTCACACTGGTGTTATTAATTGGTCACTGGTGATGCAAAAGGCAGAAAGAAAGGAATTACCAAAGGAGACAGGATTACATAACAAATAATTTACAGGTAAGTGTTTTTAGGAAGTGTGCACAGGCAGTCAGAGGAGCCCTGGTGTTGCACAGTTGCTTATAATTACTGTTTCCCTCAGTTTTCTCCCAGTCCTGCTCTGCCAGTTGGAACCCTGCATCCCTCTGCACAGTGAGTGCGGGTGTTTCTTATAACCAAGGTAATGAATATGCAAATATCATTAAATTAATTGGCAGTTACAGTTTTCTGTGCTCTCACAGCACAGAGAGTTGTGAGCTGTTAATAGAAAAGCAAAGAAACTGCGGCCTGTAGGCGACCAGTATAAAATTATACTTTATTTTCCATTCCTTCCTTGGCACTGTGATTCCTGAGGATGTGTTGCACGTGTCATTATGTTCTTCTGTGAAACTCTAAGAACCTTTCTTAACAAATTCACTTTTTGACATAAATTCAAATTAAAAAAACCTCAACAAAGCAACCCCTCCATGTGCTGCAAGCAGGAGCTTTGCTGGTCTGCAGGAAAGGGAGTGATGGAATCACAAAAGGAAAATCAAAAGCATTTTCTGTTTTGAAATGGCTTCAGTATATGGATGGTTCTGCTTCTTCCATGGCACCTTGTATTTTCATTTGAAGTATTGGTTCAGAGATTTAAGAGAGATTTTTCATTCTTTCATGACTAATTTGGGGAAAGATAAAGCGTGCTGTGTACTGCTGAAGCAGTGTTATTGTTTGATGTTTGACCACATATATTTCTACTACCCAGAGCACAGATAAGTGGTGGGAATTCCTTTTTATTGGGGGTGTGCCTGATCCTGAGAGCTTAACCTTTCTTTAAGGGAAAAAGGGAATTTGATCTTTAAAATCCCACTTGAGCAGTGCCTTCCTATTGCACTTAATTTCTGCTACTTATAAAAAGCAAGTAATTTTCAAAGATAATAAAGATTAATTTCTTTAGTTTTCTCAGCTAATAGAGTAAGTAAAATGAAGGTATAGTTATGAGTGGTGTGTAGTTCTGTAGTGTCTTCTGATTACTTTCTGCATTACATCCTTTGCATACATTATACATTAAAAACGTAGGAATTGTTCTAAAAATGACTGGATAGTGTTTTTCCTCAGCAGAAAGGAATCCTGATGGCTTGAACTGGCAGCCAGCCACTGCAAAATCTCAGTGGAAATCTATAGCTGGCTTAGACTTTAGTCTTTAATTGAAAAATTAAAA
Organism: Platyrinchus mystaceus; assembly: GCA_035041135.1. Classification (NCBI taxonomy): domain Eukaryota; kingdom Metazoa; phylum Chordata; class Aves; order Passeriformes; family Tyrannidae; genus Platyrinchus; species Platyrinchus mystaceus. Next base: position 2,154,676 of record JAWWLV010000158.1, read on the forward strand.
TTAAAATGTAAAATGTAATTTGTTTGAATGTGGAGAAAATTGAAATACCTACAAATGTACTTTCTTGTCACAGTTATACAGGTAAAATGACACGATCCTATGAATTGCTGTTGTGAGAGACACATATAATTTGGTGACAAATATTTCTGGACATGTGAGGCTGAAGACTTACTTTGAAGGATGCCCATGGGGCATTAGTTGCATATTTTTTTCCTGAGAGAGAAATATTGAAGGTGAATCCCAGCAAGGCTTTTCCTGCTGGAACTCTAGGGTGATGTACTTGAGGAACCAGAGGCTTCTGACATGAAGTTATGGCTTGAACCATCTGTCTGTTCTAGCTATCAGAGGGAAATTGTAGATGTGGTTTAAGATTACTTGAATTTTTAAAACTTCAGTTTAATGTTTATACAGTAAAAATCCAAGGTGCATTAACGTATGGAAAGCTATTAATTTGGAACAGCTCTCATTTTCTGTTTTGCTGCCAGATGTTTGGAGGTGTCACCTTCCAATCTAATGAGTGCTGAAATGACTTTCTCCCCCCTCCTTTAACACTGCGTAACTTCATGTGGAGAAAGATCAATTCCCAGGGGGCTCTGGCACATGGAGGGATTTGGTGCGTGAGAAATAGTTGGTGCCATTTGCTTCTAATGCAGCTTCTTGCAGGAATTTAGGACAGACAGGTATTGCTAATTGGGGGACAGGGATGTTTGGTGAAGCATCGGACTGAGCTGCCTGATCTTAAGCAGAGTTAGTGCACGAGGAGTGGATTCCTCATAAATCCATTATTTTGGGTAGGAGAAGGAAAGATATGACTGTTAGGGAAAAAATGGAAAAACCTATTTCGTGGTGACATTGGGAATGCTGTGGTCAGAGCTGGAGGTGTCCAGGGGCACGTGGATAGAGCTGCAAGCGTGTGCTGAGCTCAGGGTTCCTTTCAGAGGCTGCTGCAAGCTGAGCACTGCTGGGCACTGACCTTTCTCCATGGCTTTTGTCTTTAACATCACTTGAGAGCCACGGATTTTTAGCTTTCCTGTCAAGCTCTGTGCACAATCCACAAAGTCCAGTTACTTTGGGTGAGATGGAGCTCTCTGCCAACTTTCCACCTGTGCCAGCTTTAGAAACTGTGTCAAACTTTAATTAAAATAAACTAATGATTTAGTCACTACTGTAGGACAGATGTTCTTGAGTGTTTTTTAAAATGACCTGTAGAACAGCAAGGTAAGGGAGACTTTCAGGACAGGCAATATTATCAATTCTATTAATATATAAAGTCATGTAGCTTTTACTGCTGGTTTTGCTCCCAGTGTATTTGTCACCTGTGCACATTGATCATCTCACAGCTTCATTTTAGAATAGGTTTTGTCTTCTTACATGCAGTACATGTAGTGACATTTGAATAGTTATACACGTAAATAATACCAATTTGTTAGAAAATCACCTTTTTATTCCAGGCTCCTGAGGTTTTGTGCTCAGTGCAGCTGTTCCGTGAGCCATGGAGCTGTACAGGAACATCTCCTGTGAGGTGGAGCTCTGGGGAGGGATGGGGAGTGTGACTGTGCCCTCCTGTGTTGTGACAAATCATCATGTAACAAGCACAGGGGAGTGCCCAGCCCCCAGGCAAACGGGTTATTACACAGTGTTGTAAAACACCGGGAAGGAAAACGTGTCAGTCACTGCAGGGAGTGGGGACACAACCTGCTGGAGAGAATGGGCTCGGAGGATATGGAGTGGGGTGGGAATGATCCCAGAGCAGTGCACAGGGATGAGACTCCAAACCTCTGATGTGTCACAAGTGCGGGATTTCAAGGCTTTGTGGTTATTTAAACTGGTTTCTTTTAAAAAAATACTGGTTGTACTGTGTACTGACATCTCATATGATTTTTTTTTCAAGGACTATTATATGAATACTATAGAATCTGTAGATTATTCTTTTCCCTGAGATATAATCTTAAAGTGATGACTGATGGTGAAACAATTCTTTTTCCTCCCCTTCTCCACCCAACAATTTCTCTAAAATTCATGTTAAAAGAGAGTTAACAAAAGACAGAAAGTTAAATCAAGGCTGTTGTAAAGTGGAAACTTGAAAATTTCTTTGCCAATCAGGCATGCCAGGGTTGCTTTCTTATGATTTTTAGGAATCCCAGTGATTCTTTAGTTGTCAGAAGATTTCCTGGAGAGATAGGAACTGGCTTCTAGTATGAGAATTAAGCACTTTAAACACCTCAGAATAATAAAGCATCTGAGTCTATGAAAAAGGACTTAACCTGCATCTGATTCTACTTCAGAACAGACAAATCTCTCAATCCTTAGGGTGTACAGAATTTGGAAGAGGGATGTCTTTGCATTTTAAAAGTGAATTTAGTACTTCTGAAAATGCTGGAAGCACATTGAAATGTTCTGTTATTAAAGGGAAGTTAATAAATGGGCAGTCTTGTGCTCCATGGCTGCCTCAGCAGGTCTTGGCTCTTCCCAGAGGGGTTTCAGAGCTCTGATGTGTCACCTCTCATGGGTTGGAGAGTCACTGAGAAGTTGGTGCTGACATCAGCTGGGGTATTTATCCTGTATTCTATTAAACTGGTTTATATCTATATTTATGCAGTGGCTTTAATAGCAGCTAATAGCTACATGGACACAAATTGTTTAAAGTAATTTTTTAAGACCTGTGGCAAATGAACATAAATAGTAGACTAATTTTAACAGTATATGAAGAATATACCATAAGTGGAGCAAAAACTCAGTGAGTGTAAGAGATGAGCAGTGGCTCAGTAACAAGACCCTAAGAAGTGGTTATTGCATTAGCCTTTCACCTTTGGAGATCTGAATTTAAGACCTGGTTGAGGCTGCAGTTAATGAGGTTGAGTGGTTTCACGCATTTTGCTCGGTGCAGTTCTCAGTGTTGGCCCTGAAAGGCTTCAGGCTGGGCTGGCAGATGTGCTGCAGGTCAGGGCTGAGTTGCCAGAGCTGTGGGAGGATGTTAAAAAACACCACCTTTTGTTGGTATTTTTGTCCCTTGGTACATTTGTAATCAGTATGTTAATGCAAACAAAAAATAAAGGTACCTTTCTAGGAAAAAAAGAACAGCCACAGAGGGACGTGACATTTTGCTGCTGCTCTTCCATGAAGCCACTGCTGTGGCTGTTGGATGTGCAGGAAATCACCACCACTGACTCACAGGGCTGTTTATTCCAGAGACTGCAGGGTCTGCAAATAACCAGAGTAAGATAAACTGAGTGAGCAAAGCAAATGCAGAATGGAGGTTCTGTTGAGCCTTCCCCCATCATCGTGACAAGCCATTGAAAAATTAATCTAATTACAGATACGTGTGTTTGTTCCACGGATTAATTCTGAAGTCATAAACTACCTTGTCTTCCCAGTGTTAGATGCTTAAGGATCATTGTTTAAGCCCCAAAAAAGCAGTATAAATGTGATGTAGAAGCAGGATACGTGAGTCAGTGTTGAGTTTGAGGCTTTTTTGTGTAGCTCCTGAGCCTGTCGTTCACATGTTGGTTTCTCGAGTTCTCCATTAAAGCTGTGGCTGTCACTGAGCCACTGCAGGGGTGTGAATAAGGAAGATGATACTGGGCTGTGATGTACAGACATCTACGAGAAAGCTGCAGGGATGAGGGAATATGGTTCGGATAGGCCAGGGAATGTCGATGCGTGTCTGGGCACTTGGATGTGCTGCTCTGCTCCACTGCCGGGACCAGCTCAGGGAGTATAAAGCAATTATGGATACATTCTTATTTAGCTGGAAAAGGTAATGATGCTTTGAAAAGGAAATGTTCCTCACATATATATGAATCATGCTTATCTAACAATGTGTTTAAAAGCTGTAGAAAATTACTGGGAAAATTTCCTGGGTCTGAATGCATTCAAATTTATAAACTTGACTAAATATTTTTGAACGCTTTAAGGATAGATTTTGTTCTAGTGTGGCCGTTAATGATACAAAGAGAGTCTGGTGAGCAGCCAAGGAGCCAGAAATGCCCCCAGGCAGTATTTATTACTTATTATTACCCAGCAATCAGAAGCCATCCCTGGAGGGATGTAAAAGTTGTGTAGATGTGGCACTTGGGGACATGGGTTAGCAGTGGCCTTGGGCTCGACCTAAATAGGTATAAATGATTCTGTGGTTCCATTTGAGGAAATGAGGAGAGGGGCCTGGCATCCTCCAGCAGAATTGGGTGACTTGCTGGGTGTGCTGTTAAACTTCCTCTACGATGCAAAGAATATTGACTTTCATCTGAAATACTGACTCTGATTTGGTTGCTTGAAGACTCCCCAAATGTCCATCCCTGCCTGACAGATTGAGCTGAGAGGAATCCATCAGTTCCAGGGAGGTGCCTGGGCGTGCCTGGGGCGGTGTGTGATGGCAGAGGAGGATTGGGCATATGGAAGTGGCTTCTCCAAGGCACTGGCAGGCGCAGCCGGAGCGTCTCCGAGCGCCTCTTGGCAGCTCCGGCTCCCCGAGAACGGCTCTGCTTTCAAACATGAGTAATTGATGAATTGTATGCAATATGCAAATGTGAATGCATAAATCTCCTGAATGACAGCTTAATTTATGTGAGCCCTTAAGAATGTGGGATTAGATTTTAATTAAATATCTTCAAAGGCACCCTGACTTACTGGGTTTTTTGGCTGCTGGTTTTGAGAGAGTTTAGGAGGGGACAAAATCCTAATTTGAAATGTATTATTTACTGTTTGTTTAATAAATAGTCATTGGACAAAAGCTACACACACATATATTTATGTGTCTTGATTCATATATTTTAGGGACTATTAGATAAATCCCATGGTAATGATAATCAAATCAAAGTGCTGTGACACTTGTTTGAATGGATATAATTACTGCAACTGGTTCACTTGTTCCTTTCTGTTGAAAATGAGCAAGTGTCCAAGTTAAAGCAACTGTAAATGTTTAATTTAATGTCTCACATTCAAGAAGTACCTTAAACTTCTAAAACCAGTTATTTCCATTTTAATGGATGCTTTTGCTGTGGTTGTTAGCCAAAATGTGGTGAGTTGATTGTCTCTATTAGGGCAGGGAGAGCTAAATCCAGCTTGGCTGCTTCAGCCAGTCTGTAGCAGCTATGAGAGATTTATCTACATGTGTAGAGGACTTTAAGGTACCAGGGTGTAAATAGTGGGTGCCAAACTCCCTTGCTCCTGGAAGGGGCAGATTATCCTGCCGTGGACCCAGCAGATGACTTGAGCAGGGGCTGAAGTTGAAGCAGAACCATGGAGAGTATCAGTATTTTGGTGTTTTGCTGGACCAAATTTATCAGTCTGGAAGAAGCAAAACCAATGTGATGGGAAGAGGATGTAAGAAGACAACAACAGATTTTTGCCTGGAATTTAAGTGTATGTAAAGTCATAGTTAGACCTGAATAGTGCTGTGGTCTTAAAATTTGTTTCACAAACAGGCAATTAAACTCAGGAAAATAGCTCTCCTCTCTGGCTTAATCAGCTAGTGGTGGCCTTGGCAGTGTTGGGGTTAATGGTTGGACATTGTGGTCTTAAATGCCTTTTCTTTGATTTAAACAAGGAGATACTTAATGAGGGTGGGGAACCACTGGTACAGGTCTCCCAGAGAGGTGGTAGCTGCCACATCCCTGTTAAATTAAACATTCAAGGCCAGGCTGGACAGGCTCTGAGCAACCTGATCCAAAGGAAGATGTCCCTGTTCCCAGCAGGGTGTTGGACTAGATGGCCTTTAAAGGTCCTTTCCAACCCAGAGCAATCTGTGATGCTCTTTCTGTACTAATCTGTAGTATTTCCATTTGCATTTTGCTCCTCTGCTCACACCACTGAGCTGGATCCTGGCAATGAGACCAGAAGTTCCAGATCTCTTTTTTGGCTGAGGAACTGTCTTAGAGTTGGCCACTGCCCCACCTTGTATGCAGCTCCTGAAGCAGGGGCAGAGCAATGATCTCCCATTCTCCATCAGCTCCTATAGGAGGAATTTTTGGGAAGGTGTGCAGGTGTTGGAGCTGACTCTTTCCATCCAGGGAGGAACAGAGAGAGGAAAGGGCAGGAGCTTCATTTCCTCCTGTGTTCAGGGTCATTCTTGACTTTCTTTGTCTATCTGATACCATAATGCTAGTCTAGGGAAAGTGGCTGGGATGAGGTATATCCCAAGTAGTGGGAGGATAGATTTGAGGTTCTGAGATAGATTAGGCAGATGTGAGGGCAAGAACAGAGAGTTTGGGGGATATTCTAGAGGCAAATCATTGTGAAATACCGATCATTTGGGGTAGATGTTGATTAGAAATAATAATGTGGAAGAAAATTTATTTTGAGTCTTGTATTGTACAGGCTATTTGGTTGGAAATAACTTTTGTCTACCTTAATTTTAATTTTTGCTCCTAATGTAGTACTGTTGCAAAATAGTTCACTGTGGTAAATACAGCCCCCACGATACACTGCATTTTTCAGTTTTGTTGGTGCAAGCCCTTAACCACAGCCCCTGGTCAGCTGGTTTTTGTTGAGTTCCTGTGTGTGGCACGTGGCAGTTGGGGGGTGGTTGGTTATCAGGATTGGAGCTCACTGCCTGAAAGTGTTGGCTGTTGCATAAACCATGATAACAGATGAAAGAACAAACTTACAGTTGCCCTAAGTGCAATATTTTGTAATGCCAAAAAGCAAATGAAAGCTCTAGATGCAGTGCTTTTTTTATTATTGAGACTAACGACTAAGAATTTCTTGAAGTAGGGGTGTGAACTACAGACAACAGTGAGAGATTTCTGAGGTTCAGCCAGGAAACCCTCCTGGTTCAAAGAGAAACAAAAGAATTGCTGAGGAAAACCATCACCCAAGTGGGGCACCACAAGTGTGCTTGGAAGGAATTGCAGAGGGTTTAAGAAATAATCTCATTAAGTGGTGCAACCTGTAAGTGTAAACTGGTTTTTAATATTTTTTGTTGCAGGTTTTTGTAGACTTTTTTTGATAGGTGTCACCTGTTTTGTGGCCTTCTGGGCCTTCTGTACTTCACAGTATCCCCCTTACATGGTGGGATCTGTGGGAAATATCTGAAGGCAAAGTCTTTTCTGTACATCATTAAATCTTCATTTGGACACTGATGGATAAGGTTTGCTAGATATTTTATTACTGCCTTATTTAATGATGTTGACCTCTTCTTGTTAGATGAATGTTTCCTGTAATTATGCCTACATTTAAAACTCCAGCCTTTAAAAACTAAAATCTACAATTCCAATAAAAATAGCTGTATAGATAAGAGCGTGGCACTGAATTCTGTTTATTTCTGAGCATTTTTTGGTTTATGTTGCTAAAGATCAAGAGCTGTTTTAAATCACAAGATGGAAGAAGTCAAGTTAAAAATAACTAAAGCATAAAAAGGCCAGTGATGAAAAATTTAAATATGTAAGTGTAGAATTGTTAAATATCAAGGTAAAATTCAGATACAGAGAACAGGCCTGTGTGTTTTTTTCTGAGCACCTTTATGTTGATTATCTCATGCTTAAGTTTGCCCAATGTGTTTTTAGCTTGGAGGCACTTTGGGTGAGGTGCTGCTGCTTTGGGAAACCTGCAGTTGAATCGTGATAATTAACAGAAATTTTAGGCTTCTGTGCAATATGACAGGTCTGAAGGTCTTTACTGAAACCACAAATGGTAATAAGAGATGGCAGAAGTTTTCTTGACTTCATTGTGCACATCAGTCATTGGTGGGGGTTTTTTTGACTTCAAAGTTAGAATTGATGTCCAGTTTCCTTTTGCTTTTTTAAATCATTCTCAGATGCTCCTTTTTTTTGTTAATTTCTCTGATATTAATATGGTGTGTTGATAAAACTGATTATAAAACCAGTTTAGGCAGAAGTGGACATTTCTTCCAGAGACTTTCAGAATCTGAAGTGTGATGCATTTAACTGGTTCAGTCTCAGCCTCAACACAGAAGTCTGTTTGCATGTGTTGTAATTAGGCCTATTTCAATAATTTACAGTGGGCCAAAGATTAATTCCATTAAGAAATGCACACAAGGATATTTCTGGTGTATTATTACTTGGTGCCCAGACCTGCAAAGGGAATTTCTGTGGGTTGCTCCCTGGAGCTTGGAGGTTGCAGGATGTTTTAGACTTGTTCAAGTAAATAACATTTCTACCAAACTGTACTAGGTGAGGGACTCATAGGGACAGCAGGAGTTGGTCCATAACAGAAAGGATGTGCTTTCTGAAGTGTGTGATTGCACCAAATCTGTTTTGAACCAACTTGGAAATGCCTTATTATTGAAAAACTTGAATTTGAGTAATTTCAAATAATTTTAATGCTATACAAAATCACTGCTATCACTATTAGAAAGTTAAAAAATGGGCATATTCCAACAATGCAAGATTAAAAGGGAAGTCAAGTCCTCTTCTTTGGGGAAGCATTTTTTAAGAAATGAAAATAGGGGGGAAAAAAAATGCAAAGCTTCATAACTTTTATTCCCCCCCCCGAATTGTCTACATCCAATAACAGTAAAAATCAATGAGTAAATACAGGCAGTGAGAACGTGCTTACCGGGCACCAAACTTGGAGATTTCATGAAAAAAAAAAAAATTGGGCTTATAAGAAATTACTGAAAAAGTGTTCTTGGGCTTTTTCCTTTGAGATTACAGCAGTGCAACCTAAGCAGCATTTCATCCCAGCCAGATTTTGTGTGGTTGGAAAAGAAATGTTCTCTGTTGTATTTGAAAAAGAATCAAGTTATGTACTTTACACTTCTTCTAATGTCAATTAGTCATGGCAGACTAATGCTTTGGAATAACTGTGCTCTTTTAAGTATTGCTGGAAAATAACCTTTTCAGTTAGCTGAGGAATTTGTTCTGTCGTTAGTATTTGCTCAAGGAAAAGCTATGCAGTTAAAGCTGGGAAGCAGCAGAGAGCAACACTGAGGGGGAGAGCTGAGAGGGTTCCAGCATCCCTGTGCTCAGAAGGAAACCAAGTGCATTACACATCCTTACAAAACGTGTCCAGAGCAAAGCTCTGCCCTGTGCCTGTTTTAAATCTGAAATACCTCTTTGGATATTCTGAAATAGTCTGAAATAATCAAGTGTGGAGTGGGTAAACCTCTGCAAAGGCTGGGTGTCAAAGCTGTTTAATCAGGGCAGTGAAACCTTAACCTGTTCATTTCACTGCCCCAGCTCTGCCCTGCAGGGAATCTGCAGGAATTTGGGGCAATCTGTGCCTTTTTTAATAGTTCACATATAAAAATTGTTGATCTCTATGGTGCCATTGGACCAGTGAAAAAGTTGTGCTGTTCTTGCTGTGTGTGTCAGAATCTACTTAGATGTGTTTTATGTTGCACATTCTTTTCCCATATGCTATCTACCACACAGACCACGGTGATGTAAATCTTAATCTTCCATTTGAAACCAGCTCATTCTTACAACTTAATCATTTGGACTGCCCTGCTTTCAGTTCCCTCCATCCTGGGAGTATCTTCCTTGTAATTAGATTGCTCAGGAATCCACATGCAGTTCCAGGTACAGCCATGCAGGAGCACATGAGTTCGGGCAATTTCAGCCTTCCCTCACGTGATGCTTCCAGGCTGCAGCCCAGCAAAAAGTTGGGTATTTTCCTTGTTTTATCACATCTGCCTAATTTGCAATCTTTATAACACCTAAATGTCTCTCAGCATATTAACATTGCAGATGTTGCCTCTCTTTTGGAGAGCTGCATTTTCGTTGCTTTTCACACTTCATTAATTTTGCTTTTTGAAAAAGTGGAATTAATTTTTAAGCTGCTTTTGCTCACTCAGATCTCGCTGAAAGGGTTTGTAATCTTTCTCCTCTCCTGTCGATGCTGTCTCTTCTGTGAGTTTTTGTTTTAAACTTTTCTACTTGCTTTTTGGAATGTTTGTGGAGATATTAGAGCTAAATCACTTGATTGCTGAATCCTCTCTGTACATCATTTGCTCTCTTTTGGTCCATGAGTGTTGACATCCATACTCATCTTTTATTAGAACAGAGCACTCTGTTAGTTGATTTTTCTTTTTAAATTCCAGGATAAATTTATTGCATCTTCTTTTCCCTGCCATATATCAATTAAATCTGCAAGTGCCTTTCTAGAAGGATTTTATTCTGCCTCATGGCAACACCACCCTGTGCTGTCGTCAGCCTGAAATCATTCTCTTTATAGTTGTTTAACTATTTATCAGAAGCAGAAGTTTTTTCTCCAGGTCAGTAATTACCTGGACCTACCCAGACTGGACACAAACATAGAGCAGATTTTCATGCTTCCTTATCAGAGCTCCTTTAAAGTGTTTTTTCAATATGAGCTCTTTTTAACATTTAAGAGAAACAAACTTATTGTCCTGGAAACTAATTACGTTGCTTGAACTCAGGTTTCGTGTTTTTTGTTTATTTTTAATAAAAAGGAAAGTTGTTATTTAAAAATACTATTTAGAAACAATTTCTTCCGTAAATTTTGCACTGAGCTCATGAGTCAGTTTTCTTGTATTGTTGATACAGTACTAAAGCTGTCCCCTCATGATTTCAGGTGCAGTGCAAGGTGAAGTTTTCTGTTTGTAATTTTAAGTGTCTCTGCAATTTGGGCTTTAAAGACAACCCAGCTACTTCTTGATGCTGCAAAGTGCTTTCCAACTTCAGTAAATTCAATAAATGTTGTGTTTCATGTCACTTCCTTTTTCTAGTAACACTGAGAAAGATGCTTCTGTTCTGAATTTTTAGAAATAAAAAGAACAAAACTACTCTAAAACTCTTCAATTTCAAGGAAAGAAATATATGTCTAAAATGATAGAAATAGGTAATAGTGGACAGTTAAATTATGTGAACAAGAGCAGTCCAGATGTCCATCACTCTAGAATTAAGGTAAGCAGTTGAGTCTATTGTCAAATCAGTCAGTTTGTTGTGTGATGTGAGAATTGTCCTAAATTAATTAGTTCCAAGCAGGTATTTTATAGCACTTTGGCCTGGCTGTAAAATAATGCAGCTGGGTTGTTTTCAAATGGGACAGTCTTCTTATGTAATTTCTCTGCAACTTTGAAAAATATCTGAGTGTTACCTGGAATAAGGCTAAGCTGGAATCTCTGTAAGCCGTTTATTCCAAGGTGATTACACCAACTTGAGAATGTCAACAATTACACAGTACTCATGTTTAATTAGTGAAAGGGAAGCACCTGTATTTTTAGAGGAAAAGACTCCAGGATGAGACTCCACAAATTCAAGTTGTAACAAAAGACAAAAATGAGCATATTAGTCATCCTTGGGGAAAATCAGTCACTGGATGGGCTCCGTTCATGGAAAAAATGCAGCAAATAGTTCTTTTTGCATCTGGTCTCTCCGTGCTTTTGTACTGATGCATATCAGTAATGATGTTTACAACTGCTTTGTCTGTCCAGCAGCAAAACAAAAGAATTAAGAGCATTTCTGGTGGTTAAACAGACCTGTAACGCTCTTGCTTTAATATCTCAAATTTTACGCTTGACATATCATTCCAGACTGAAAAATGTGACTTCTTATTTATTTTCTTTAAATGGCTTTCTTTAAACCACCATCTGGTTGAGGCATTAAAACTGGCAATATTGCTCTAAGAGTTTTCTTAAGACCTTTTTTTTGGCTGTTAATTGCACATTTATAATTATGTTCTTACAAAAAGATAAAAGAGTTTTGAAAGATTATTCTTGGCAACAGACCTAAGGTGAAAACCTGCTGTTTTAATGTGTAAATTATAATGTGTGCAGTTGTGAAGAGTGGTTTTTGTGAAATGATCCAGTAAGCACAAGAATCTAAGAGAGCTGTCAAAGAGTTTGCACTCGTAAGGGGCTAATGTTCAATGAAAAACAACTCATAATATGCTGTGCCTGAAGGCTAAATAAGTAGTTTAACTTAAACACAATCACTAACTTTCTGGAAGACAGATAAAGGAAACAATTGTTCCTCAAGCTAAGTTGGAGAAATGAAAAAAAAACCAGCCTCACTTTGATGCCTGTTTAAAATCATTAATTTTCCTGTAAGTTAATGTAAATCAAGGATTAAACAGAAACTGTTACCATCTGACCCTTATAAACTAAACTTTTGTGTGGCTCATCTATTTGAAGTCAGATCTATCCATACATCTAAACAGGAAACTGAAGGAAAACATTTTTTCTTTTCATTTCCTATATCCTGCAGTCTTTTTGAAAACCTATTTCCTTTGAAAAGTTGAGTCTGCAGACTTAGACAGCACTTTCTGTTTTTCATATGTGAGGTTTCTTAAACTCTCCACCCATTACTAAGCAGAGGAGTAGGATAGGGTTCTCTGTGCACTGCAGTTCGCCCATCTGTAAATGTTTCTAAAATACCATCTTTGCAGAATTATTTCGGAGCGTGTGAGAGATCCAAGCTCCAGGGTAGTGAACAAATATCCTAATTACGATCACTTTGATTTCATGACAAAGTGGCAAACACTGGGTATTCAGGATTACAACTTCTCCCTACAGTTCAGGGTGATTTCCACCTTGTTATCTCTGTATTTCCCTGTCTGTAATGACATTGATCTCTAGAAAATACTTTGAACTCTACAGATGAAATTACTATATATTAGATTATTATTATTGCTGTTATGTATTTGCTGCAAGGATAAATGACACAGTTCTGGAGCTCACCACTTAGGTTTGAAGATTGCTGACAGTTTAAAAAGGTGGTAAATATCTAACAGGGATTGCTGTCATCTGTCATGTTGCAGGGATATAGAGCACGTGCTGATGGAAAGCACTTTCTTCAGTGGATGTGTCTGTTTTCTTGTGTGTCTGTGTCTGTTTTCTTGTGTGTCTGTGCTCGACAAAAAATTCCTCATCTTAATGAACTGACTTGCTGTAACTTCATTATCAGATGCTTTCATGTCAAAATAGCATCATTTTCTGCCTGGTCAGTTAAGCCTCATACAACATGGTGAGTTGTTTGAAGTCAGATCCTTCACTCCTCTGCAAACAGTGTGACTGTAAAGAGCAGATCCAGTGGAGGATTCACAGCCCTGACCCTTTCCCCTTGGTCATGGCCCTGCTCTGTCTTCCTGGCCCCTCGACATGGGATTGTGTCTCAATATAAGTTGCTTTTTCCTAGATAACAGATATGCAATAACTTCTGGTGTTGCAGTGTTGTGTATTGAGTTTCCAGAGAGTCAGTACATGTTTCCTGTGATCCCAAGTTACCTGACAGGTGATACCTGATTATTTAATGCAAACGAATGCGGGGTGTGCAGCTTTTCCACGTGGGTGGCAGTTTGCTGTATATTGCTTTACGCAGCTCTCTGGGGGCTTACCATTGTTTCTCTTCTCTCCTTGCATGGCTGTAGCCTAAAAAGAAAGTTCTCAGTGGTTTTCATTTGTCACACACCTACAAAATTAGTTTGAGATTGTTATTGTGCCATCCCAATGTAAAGGTGCACCTGGATCTTCAGCTCTCCTGGTATTTGTTCTTCTACCAGTTTGGCCATGATAGATGAACTCCCACATCTCTGTCCACCTTGTTTGAAGAATCCTCTGTCTGCTGTTTGGAAACATTTTCCTCCAGGAAATTGTTCCTCCCTAAATAGAATAAGACATTGGATATGGGAGGTGTTTTATAATTTTTTCCTCAATAACTGGATGAAGAACATAAAGCCCATTACCTTTTGAAAAGAATTCTCATGCATAAGCAGGAGTATGCAAGGTTTTTCATTTATGGCATAGTGATAAGGATGATGATGATGGAACAGCAAATTCCTGCTGTTCAAGGAGGAGCTATTATAGCACATGGAGAAAGAAAATGTAGAGGAGATTTGGTGACCTAATAATTGGCACTTGGCAATGTGCTTTTAGCAAGAAACCTGACGAGTTCTGCCTTCATAGAGTGTCTGTGCACTTCCCTACTTTTTTTCCGTGTTGTTCTCCTGAGTTAGTTAATGAGCACGTTGGGGATTGAGGGAGCAAACAAGTCCAGAACTCTGGAACTGGCACTTGTGGAACAAACAGCACTGAAATGAGATGTTGCACCATGTCAGAAGTGTTGCCTGCTGCAAAAATGCTGTTTCCCTTGGTTTGCAGTGGATTAAAGGGGAGTTATTAATTGTTGTATAAAGTCTGTGTATCTCGGACTGGCCAATGAAGAGGACAGCAAACTAATTCATGATCCCACATACATTGAAAGAAAAAAAGGATTTTTTTACCTCTTTTGAGGGTAGCAAGATAGGACTTAAATGAATTTGGCTCTGGACCAGATCATCTTCTTTTGCTGATGTTAAAACACTGGCCACAGCAGTGATTACAACATAAGAGTACAAAAGAGGCTTTATTTATGCTACACTTTTTCTTTCATGTTTCCAATCATAAAAAAAAATACATCTTATTAGAAAAGAAAAAATGTACTTATTTACTAGTTTGCATGCTGGGAGGCATGAAGTATTTCCTTTTTTTTTTTTTTAGGGGAAATGTGTCACTCGCATTTAACTCAGATAAAAATAAATGAAGATAAAACTAATTTAATTTTAGAATATAATTTTTTTTTATTTGTTGAACAAGTGTTGTTTTAAAATGGATAGCCTGCTGCGAAAGAAACAAAGCCACTTCAGCAAAGCAGGAAATCAATAACCACAAGAAAGCCTAAAGAAAATGAATACATACAGGGTGAGCAAGTGACAGAGAAATTATTTTCTGGGGTATGAATGGTAATAATAGAAGGCATATGGAGGGGATGAAAATATACATAGAAAAGATGTGTTCTCTATTTCTATTTATAAATAATGACCTCTGTGTTACAGCATTTAAACTTTGAAGGGTCTAGATGGTGGTTTTCTTCCTGATTTCCTCCACCCCCCAGTCCTAGGTAAATATTTATGCTTGCAAAATTTAGTAGGCTGGCAGCCATGGAAACGTATGTCTTTCATTTATCTCCAGGAAATCTGGTTACAAACACTCTTTTACTTGAATTCTTTCAGTCTTTTTCAACAGCTTTTAAAACAACATCTTTAGTAATGAGCAGGGAGTGCATGTGATGTGTGACTGTGGTGCTGTGCTAGTCCATGGCAAGGCTGTGTTTGCCCACACGTGGAAGATGCAGTAAGTTTCACATACATGTAATTTTTGGGAGAGTCAAACCTCTGGGTCTGAAGGGAAATCTTCTAAAGATCAACAGCAGGTGTGAGTTGTCTGCTCAATCATTGTATCTACTCTAGGGACAGACTTTAGTTCAGGAAATCCCTGAATTTCTGAATAACTCAGGCTACTTTTCAATACCCTGGACTGATTTTGACTTTTTCTGTAGTCGTCTTCTTCCAGTTGTTCCTAATTGTATATGAGAGAGATTAGATGTTAATTTTGCAAAAATTATCCTTCTGCCCTCTTATATTTTCATGGTCCTAAAGGTTCCTTCCTAAAAATCCTTCCCTTTCTGTATGTCTCCAGTAGAAGTAATAACCTCATCTGTCTCTGTAGCTAATAGTCAAAAAATCTGGAAAGGTAAAGGTGAAGCAGTGGAGCTATTTCCTTATATTTACTGCCTGCTCAATTTCATACTGTTCCAGGACCACCAGCAAACTAAAGGGTATTTTCAGTGTAGTGAAGTTTAACCCTCAGATGTTTACTCCTGGATACAATCACCTAATCACAGAGGCTCCTTTGGATTGCTGAGAACAATTCCTCCTTTCAACATGGATATGGGTGCAAAAGGTGGTACAGAGAACTGTTTCTGTGTTCTTCCATTTATTATTCTTTGAAAGATGAATTTCTGTTTTTGAACTTCGAAGAGTCTTTGCCGAGATTGTGAAAACACTCAGACTTGTGATGCAGAGATTGAAAACAGTTAAGGCAAGAGTAGTTTCCCATTGCATCAGACAGCAAATTGGTCTGACATGATTGTGCCCCCACAGCACAATGCCCCCCTGTCAGGGAATTAGGATCAGCTCCAGTGGGTTATGTGATACACGGGGCTGGAAATAGTCAAGTCTTGCCAGTGAGTTTCTGTCCATAGATAA
The DNA here is from genome assembly GCA_035041135.1 of Platyrinchus mystaceus. Taxonomy (NCBI): domain Eukaryota; kingdom Metazoa; phylum Chordata; class Aves; order Passeriformes; family Tyrannidae; genus Platyrinchus; species Platyrinchus mystaceus. Next base: position 2,170,621 of record JAWWLV010000158.1, read on the forward strand.
TAGGCTTAAACAGCCACGTTTTTTACAAGTTTCATTGAATTGAGTCTCACTGAGATACAGCTCAGTGGTAAACAGCACTATTTCAAAAACCTCTCATTGTAATAATGTTCCTCTAAATTGGCATTGAATTCAGATACAGGTCAAAAGTAGAACTTTTAGGGGTCTGATAAAATTCAGAGACATGACATATCATGAGTATTTGGAATAGATGGGGATTCCCTGCTTGGAAAGTATGCATGCAAATACTTGTAGAAGTATCTATGTAGAAACTGAAATATTGCCTGGAAAAATTGGTGCTAAATTAACTTGGATTAAGGCGCCTTAGCCTAATGGCATGTCTTTGCAGTGAATTGGACTGTGCACTGGAGTACTTGTCATGTTCAGCTACCTCAGTGAAGTGAGTTTTCTCGTGCTTTTTCTCATTCCATTTCCAGTTAGTATTTATGTTTTTGTCTTTGGAGAAAATACAGATTTTATGCAGATTTTGTCATTCAAGAATTTTCAGCATAGGTGAGACTGAGACTGCTCATTGTCACTGTGAGGTCCTCACTTGATCCTTTTCCCAAGAGACAGTCCAGGATTCAGTCCCAGCTTTGACTGGATGCAGAATCCAAGTAGAGCTACCTGAGTAGCTGAGCCAAGGTTTGCAAGGCTCGTTATACACTTGGCAGTATCTCTGCACTTTCACATTTGGTTTAGCTGGACACTGTGGATGAGCATTGTTTGGATAACAAATCTGTAATTTGAATTTGTGTTCTGGATGTGCAGTTAGTGGCATCATTCCAGCATGGACAGGCCCCCTCCTGCTGGGTTTGATCAAAATACAGTGGGTAACAGTAGTAATAAAGACACAGCAGCAGGAACTTTGTGCTACTGTGTATGATCTCAGGTTGCTAAATGAACTATATTTTATCTGTGCCACTGCACCTTCACTGCTGCAGTTACTAATTTAATGCAGTTATATTAAATTACTGTGTGTATATGGACATGTGCTGTAGTCACACTTCCAATTTCATTACTGACATATCCCCAAATGGAGCTGGCACAGAGTGTTACGTGGCTCACCTTCCATCTTGGCTACAGCCATGAATCCACCACAATGCTGAAATTTGGTGATTTATTCCCCTTTTTCCTGTGGCAAGTGTTATTTGACAGTTAAAAAGTAAACCCAGGAATGCTGACGTACTTTTCTCTCTGCAGGCACAGTGATAAGTAATTGAGAAATTTCAAGTTTTAAATCTTAATGAACCAAGAATCCCTTTGGGCTTTTAACTTATTTTGAAATGCCTGACTTCAGAAGTAAGCAGTTAGTAAGAACCAGTCACTTGTTCTCTACTGCATCTTGTTCTCTATTGCAACTAGACTACAGTGACAATTGAGTAGTAGGAATTCAGGTAATTTTTCTGACTGCAGCCCCCAACTTAAGTTTTGAATAAGTAACTAAATCAGTAAATAACCAAACGGTCCTGTAGGCTATCAATTATCTGTAAAATAAATCTGTAAGACATCTGGTAAAGTTATAAAGATGTAATCGTCTACTTCAGTCCTCCTCTGAAGAGTTCAGTGCTATTACAAATCCTTTTTTTTTTTTTTTTTAACACCAATTCACAATGACAAAGTTCAGATTTGTGATGCTTGAGGAACAAACCTCCACTGGTGCTTTCACTGAGGCTGGTGTTGAGGACCTTCCTCACTGAAATCCCGACAGAACGGAGTGGGAAGGTTCCGTGTTGGAGTGTCAGAGCTTTTCCCCACGATTTCCTCCTGTCTGCTGCCGTGAGCCCGTGGAAGGTGAGCCCTGTCTGTGGCCCTGCCGTGTGGGCAGTGCTTGGAGAGTTGCCATAGGGGCCAGGTTCTAGTTGTGGGCTTCAAGAACTTCATGTATGATTAATGTTAATTGCCCATTTTGCATGGATGACTTTTTTCCTGCTGCTGAATTGGCTCCTGTTGCCTTTGATGTGGCTGGTGATCCGATGTCCTGCCATGGTTGGACAAGTGATCAGTTTGCCAGCACGGAGAGGAGACAGAATCAGGTTGCTGCGAGGTCAGGGTTTGCTTCTCTTCTCAAACACTGAGAGGTCAAGTAGAGTTTAACTACCATTGGCATCTTTGAAATGTTGTAATAAATGCCAAAGCAAGGAGATTATTTTAAGTCCGTGCTACCACTAAAAATCTGAAGATAATGGGAAAGAATTTTAACTCATCAAGATGTTACATTTTACTGGTAAAGGCTTCAAAAAGTTCCTTCACAATCACTAGGGGGTATTTAATGATTGTTGGAGAGTGGAAAAATTTTAATTTGTGGTTCCTGTTGCAGTTTCAGGAAAGTAACTAAGACTTGGGGGGGGGTGTTGTTGTTGGGGTTTTTGAGTGTTGTTTTTGTTTTCTTTTTTCTGAGCACTTACACCAGTTACCGCCACTTTTATCAGGGCAATTTACGCAGCAGGTCATATACAACTTGTGTATTTCTCCTTTAAGCCTAATAAAACATGTTGCTACTGAAGAAATCTGTGATACATATGAGAGCTTCCTAAATCACAAGCCTAGCATATTTTTATACCAAATAGCTCAAGCCTCATGAAATCAATAATTAATTTATTAACTGGTGGTATCTTTTGAAAAAAAAAACCAAACAACCAAAATCAGCAGTCCTGGCCAAACTGCTCCTGCCAATGCATAAATAGTTGATGACAAAAATGAAAAGTGTAGAAGTAAAATTCAGATCTTAACGATCAAAGTATCGGGTACCTCATCTATCACAACTTGGAATAAACATATCACAGAAAGTGTCATATCTCATTGACACTGCAAAACAGAAAGCTTTCCCTTGTTATCTCCCGAGCTGCCAAGGCTGCAGAGTTTATAGGCTGCTAAGATAATGTGCTGGTGGGATCCACTTCACTTGCAGGAATATGAAGTACTGTTGAAATATATTTCTACTTGGTTTATTCTTTGCTCTCAAGAGGGTAGGGTACTATTTCAGTTGCTCTAAAGAAGCTCAGAGAATGAAAAGCGAAACATCAGGATAAATTATGCTAAATGGTGGACTAGACCCCAGAGGAAATCAGGCTTCTGTGGTACAGTATTCCTCCATTTATCTCACAAATGTTACATCTAATGTTAATTTTGTAAAGGGGAAGCTTTCAAAGGTTCATCTGATCCTTTTAATTATAGTTTTAGTCCTATAGTGTTATTTGTCAAACTCATACCATCATAACTTACTTTTCTAGTTTTGGCAGACCATTCATACAGATAATATTTTGGGCTACTAATACATAACATTTTATTTCACAAAACACAAATAACCTAGTAATTACACTCCAAAACTTAACAAATAATTGCCAGCAAGCAATTACCATTCAATTAAAGAGTAATTACATGGTTATTTGTGCCCTGTAAAATAAAGCATTACTGAAATCAGCAGTGCAATCAATATTTTAGCAGAAACAGGATGCTGCAGTGATGGACCTTTCAACCTGTGCTGATTAAATTGTCATCCAAATAACAGTTTCCTAGTTAAATCACCACATGTTTATTTGTCTTGATTAATATGCAAATTCTCTTCTGATTCCAGTAAATCTCCTATATTTAAGAGCACAAAAGTAGAGCACTGTCATACATCAACAGTGATGTGCTCTGTGTTTTCAGATTAATTGCGTTTCACGAGGCGTTGATGAATTTGTGGATTTTATGAAATATAGTTGTCTATAATGAGCATAAAATAGAGTTACGAAAGATGGAGCTGATCAGTAATTTTAAGAAAATCACAAAAATAACCTAATTTCATGTTTTGATTCAAATTAAAAATCTCTGGGATATCTAGGGAATATATAAAACTTTGAGAGGAAAAATAATGAAATTAGCTCTCAACAGGAGAGGAAAATAAAGAAGAAAACAGACATTAATGAACAATTTCACAACATTTTGCTATATAAATTTTAACTGTCAGACATACTGCTTACAATGTAATTTATTTTCCGGCAAATTTAATTTCAAACAAAATTAAAAAAATAAACATTCAGATTAGTTCATTTTTCTCTTTCAAGAGTTAGTGATTTTTCAGGGGTGGGGTGGAGAGGATGGGAAGAATGACTATAGGTACAGTATAAATGCAGGTAAAAACTCCAAAACCTCCAGTCATCTTCACTTCCAAGTAATTGATGACCCAAGGAGTTTTTGGGGGTTATTTTTGAGAGATAACTAATAGAATTTTAATCAGTAGAGACTTTGAGCTGACCTTATTTAGTAAAAAGAAGTTTTAAATGAGAAGCAGTGTTTTACTTCTGTTTTAGTTTCCATGGTCTTCGCTTGGGACCATAACTTTCGTATTTTAAAATGTTTTTAAGCGATATCTAGAAACCAGCATTTTCTAACTGCATTAACATCTAATTTAGATTTGGGTAATTTTCCATTCGCATTGTTCCTATTGATGGCAAATATAAAATTTGTGCAGAGATTTTAAACCCTCAAAGAAACACAGGTAAAATTGTTTGAAGCTGATTGTTCCTGTTTATCCTTCTTTTGTTACCAGTGAGGAAAAGATTTTTCTACACTTCTCGAATGTGTAACTTTCTTGAATGAGATAAAGGAAAAGGGGAAAAAGAAAATGCAATAAAGGAGGAGGGTGACAAAAGATGATGAGAAATAATATTAAATAAAGTTAATATTTATATGCTAATGCTATTAGCATTTATATGCTAATACTTACATAATCACAAATTATGTCTGACTGTCCCGAAATGATAACTCTGCTTGCCTTGGCATTGCTGTTCAATGCTTGTATTAGCAATTTTCTCTCAATTGTGGGGAGTAGATGTGTTTTAAATAGTAAATGTGAAATTTATTGGAATCCTAGACCTCATAAGACGACAAGAGGGGATATTTGGGAGTGTTGAGACAGACCAGTGAAATTCCATTGCTTGGTGTTGCCAGGCCTGGCCCTCACATCAGTGCATCCACAACACTCAGTAAATCCTACAAAATCTTGGAATCTACTAATAATTTGTTTCCTCTGTCTAAAGGAAAGAAATTAAAAATTAAAATCTCTTACTAAAAAATAAGATTTCATGCAGAGATTTGTTTCTATGAAATTTCTGGTTTCACGTTTGAACAGAAATGCCAGAAAATTTGTTTCTGCCCCAAACTGGAATTGTTTGGGTTCAGATGTGGAACTGAGGTGCTTCCTGCGAGTTCTGGTGTCCTCCCAAGCTAAAGCGCTTGCTTTGCAATGGTTGACATGTTTCTGGTGATCTCCAGGGAATCCATCTGGAAGTGCAGAATATCTCTGTAGTGCTGGGAGCTCTTGGCTTTGTTTCCTTGGGTCAAAACCCAGACACAGGGCAGTGAAGGTGTTCTCAGGTAAACTGCAGAACACAGAGCTAAAGACCCACAGGGTCCTCTTCAGGTGTATGAAAGTCATCTGTAAGCAGCAGCCAGCCTGGAGTTTTTCATTTAAAAGCTAAGATTAAGTTAGAGACAAAGAACTTTGGATTTTATTTGAACAGGTTCAGCCGGGAACAATTCCATTCAAATTATTACGACTGCAGCTGTAGAAGTAAGCCCAGAATCCGGCCCTTAGGACTTGCTGCTTTATAGTAATAGTCACTAAAAGGGTTTGGGTAGGTTAGAAGTACACTTTTCTTCATGTCTGCTCGTGGTATAATGCTGAGAAACACCTTAAGATCTGCTCTGGTGAACCTGTGGGCTACCAGTTGTCAGCTCTGAGTCAGCAGTCATCCACACGAACTGTTGTCAGGGCAAAACCAGCATAACCAGCTATGTGAAACTCCACTGTTCCCCCTCCCCGTCTTCTGAAAACACAAATCATAAATAAAAAGTCTCTTCATAAAATCTTTTAAAGCTGTTTATCGAATTTTGAAAAAATTTTTTTCTGAGATTAATATCAACATATGGAGTTTTCTGCAAAAGATTTGTTAGTATTTGAGCTTGAGCAGAGAATGTTTTGTAGTTTTTGTAGTTTTGTTTTGGTTTTTTTTCTTCTGTTGGAGAAAGCTGCTAATTTTAGCTGGTTTGTAGTTGTTTGTGGTTTTTGTTTGTTTGTTTTTTTTCCAGAGACAATAAGTGCCAACTAAGCACTTAAACATGCCTGTGGATAAGCACAGGCTTCTGTAATCCAAAAGAAAAACGACACTTTGTTTAAAACCCCCACGTACCAGCCTAATACTGTCTGTTAGACAATGCTGTTGTGCAGGGGATGATTTCAGCAGGTGATTTTAATAGAAAATGCACACATGCATCAGACTTCCCGTGGAAATCAACTGCTCTTATTTTAGGTTTACTTTATTATAACCCAGCAAGTCGAGACTCTTGTAGCCAGCTTTACTGCACAGCCATCATAGGATGATGAACAACTGAAAGCATCAAGAAGAAAAATGGAAAAAGTAGCGAATAAAATGAAATACAGAATGGACAAACCTGAAGCTAAAAGAAGAGGGGGGAATGGTTTTATAGAGATAAAATAATAAACCCCAAAAAATGATTTTGTGCTACTTTGATGTACAGTAAAACAAAATAACAGTAGCACGGTGTGAAAAATGAACAGGTTAATGGTACCTCTGTGTGGTGCTGCTGGAAGTTGTCTTCATTTAAATGCAGAGTTTGTTGTACGTTGATGGAGGGCTTTGCCACTGTAAGTTGATCGAGCGAAGTTTAACTTAAATTTCTTTGTGAACTAGAAGTCATTTTGGAAATGCTTTCTATTCAAACCTCATTCGTTGTTGCAGCTTAGTTATTTTATACAGTGTTTCACTCCATGTTGTCAAAAGCTCTATTATTCAACAGAGTAAAATCTGTTTTGACCAAAGAGAAGCAGCAATGCTTTTCCAAACGTGAGGAGGTTGCATTTTTATTAGCTGGCTTGGGGAAGCGTCGATTCAAATGGGTTTTTGCCCTGTAAATCTGTATTATGATGGCAGCTGTGCAGGATTTACATGTACACACCGATGTAAGGGATAAATGTGGTAGTAGAAAACAAGAGTTCAGTCTGTAAATGGACCTTTAACATTTTGGATTAAAATCTACAGCCGTTATTCATAAACTGGTCAAGGGATAGTGAGTTTTTTTGCCAGGTTGGGTTGACATTCTTCATTTAATCTGTAATGATGAAAACCACCAGTCATAATCTGTGAAAATAAGTAGTCAGTTCTGGCACAGTGCTAAATTATCAATGCCCCTTCAGAAGTGGGCAGTTACCTGCCATCATTCCCAAGGCAAGGTTTGAGATGATGTTGCATTCAGGGTTCCAATTTCTCATCTTTCAGCATCACAGCTTTTAGTTTTCTGTGGTGCAGGTGCGTGGCCCAGACCTTGGAGCAGTTACTGCTGTAACCCCTCTCCACCAGCCACCTGTAAGGTCATGGAAGCCCTGGGTAATGGATAAGCTTACTGTTAGCTCCTTGGAAATCTATGCAACTCTTCTGCATTTAATCAAATTATCTTTCTTTTTTCTTAGGCAAGAATTTATAATTTTTTTTTTTTTTGTATCACTGATGGTTCACGTACTTTATACAAATTGATGCCATTGTGTAGTAAGCAAATATTTCAGAAAGAAAAGGAGTTTTCATTTATGCTCTTCTTTCATCAGCTCCCGCCCTGGAAGACCCCCCAAGCGTTCCCTGGGAGTTGCCATACAAGAAAATGCCCGTCTCCTGCCCCACGGAGTTCCAGGCCTCTTATCACCAGGACTTATCTCTCCGACAGGTAATAAAATCCATCAGATGATCAGCCTCATCTCTTCATACTGCACAGCAGTTAAAATAAACTAATATTGATCTAACTGCCTCGTCCTTCAGGGCTTTTTCAGGCTTTACCAGAGGTTACATTATTGGATTTTTCGAGTGTTCATGAAAACTCTGTTTTGTTGCTGCAGTGACTGAAATCTAATGGATTTGTAATTTAGTTCTTTATTAATTGTAATTTCCTTACAGGAAATTCCATTAAATGTGTTATTTTAGTAAAAGAAAAAAAAAAACTGAGAAAATGAACTATTGTCTCAGAGCCCTGTAGCAGCATTTCTTCCTTTGAAATGTGTGTGTTTTAGTTCTCGTGGGATATGAGCAGCGTGGCTAATGTGTGTTGTATTGTAACACCATTAATGTATGCTGGGAGATAGAGAAATGCTTGTACGAATTAGAGAAGAAACACTCTTGAAAAGCAGATAAGTCCACGTTGACACAGTGGATTGTACTTTAATAATCTGCTTTCAGTAACATAATATGAAAAAAGTACCATGAAAATATGTGAAATTATAAACAAGCCCTAAACATAATTTAATGCGTAGTATTTAATTTCACTTCATTAATTTATTAATAGAGTTTAAATTAAATCTTGTGCTATCCTGATGAGTGTTTTATTTTTTTATTAATTGCTGTATGCTAAAGGTAAGTTGATTTTCATAATAAAGCTGTATTCATGGACTGTATTCATAAAAGTAATTGCTTAAATATTCAACAGGCTTATGAGTTTTAAGATTACTGTCAAAGTCCAGTCTAAATATGTTGTAACTCCATAATAACGAAACCTGATGAAGTGTATAGGAGAATATGCAGAATTTAAAAAGATTATTTCTAGGAATGTAGTGATGTCTATCCTGGTCTGACGCTGCAGAACCTGTGCGCTGCAGTCGAGGGCCTCGGTGGTCTTGTTCATGGGGGTAACACAGGGAAGAGCTTTAATTTTTCATATCTCTGTAATGTTCTCAACTCAGGGATTTCATGGATTCGGTATTGATGTTATTTATGATATTACTGTTGATGTTATTACTGTGCGAGTTTGCAAATAGGACATCAAATTACTCAGACTGCCATGTTGCTTTAAGTTGGGAAATATTTTAGGATGCGCTGTGCAGGGTGTGCACATTAAAGTCATATCATAGACAACATTCTATGTGTCACATATTTTGAGTAAAAGATCTTTAAGTTGAATTTCTAGGCTGTTGGAGGTTGTTTGGAGTCTGAAGGGATGAGGAGGGTACATCCTACTGTGTTTAACACACGGGTTACAGGAGAGGGTTGACTTGGGGGGTGTCTTTCAGCTGAGGCCTCCCTGACCTTGGGAGCAGCCTGGGAAAACCTGCGTGTGATCCAGCGCCAAAAGCCCCAGACAATGTGCCTGGAGCAGCTGAAAGGGAGTTGTGGGAGCAGCTTGGAGGCGGGAGAAAATGCCCATCTCCAGAGCATCCCGGTGTCACCGAGGGCCCGGACGAGACAGGTCCCCGCGGACGGGGCGGCCCTGACGCCAGCCCACGGCAGGACAGCTCCACTGGTGCCCCATGGCCTTGTCACTCAGAGTCAGAGCTCCTGAGGGGTGGGGGTGTTGGTGTATCTTGTTTATGAAGAACGAACAGTGTAAAATTTGAGGGAGTTTCTGAGTAAGGAAAGGTGTGAAAAGAGCCACTTGAGAACACAGTGGGGATTTGAGCTACTGTAAACTTGATGGAGCACCTGGGATAAGAAGTCCCCATTAGCTTTATTTATACCTATTTGCACTTAATTACTGACTGCTTTGCTCTGGATGCCTTCAGCACTGCGATTAGATTCTTTCCTTTTGGCTGAACTACGAACAAAACAGGTTTTAATACTCCTCATAGAACAGAGGTTTTTCTTCAGACTTCCGAGTGGTGGATAATGGACTGGAATAAAAGTTGCAAGGTTATTAACCTCTTCCTTACTGACTAAGTGAGACTGTAAACATCAGTTCATGTTTATGATCTCACTTGCATAGAATTTGCTGTGGTTCTGAGAGTTTTGGCCCACAGAGTTTGTGTGTAAAGCTGAATCTGTTCCTGCCCCTGGCTGTCCGTGCTCTGTGACCACCAGCTCGGTGGAGGTCTCTGCATGGAGCAGGACCAGGGCCAGGACAGAAACTGAGGAGAGTTTGCAGCATGGTAGGGCTGGATCCATCCCTTCCAGTAGAGTGGACGCTGATAGTGAGGCAGGAAGGACTTTTTACATCTTGGTGACTTCTTTGCTTCCTTCCTTCCTCTATCTGTAGTGTAATTACCAAAAGCATTTCTTCTGGATGTCTTCTTGTCCAGTCCTTGATACTTCCTGTGTCTGATCTTGCCCATTCTTCCTACAGCACAGATATGCAGATGCTTATGTTAATCCGCCTACATTATTAAAACTAAAAAGCCCTCACTCACTGTTCTTATGTTGCTCCCTCGTTTTCTAATGTGTCCAACTGAGTTGTTTTCTTCAGATAAACTCATTTTAGTAGCAGGCTTCACATCAGCAAATGCAGCATGATTCAGCCATCCATGGCATTCATTTTTACCTCCTCTTTAGTCTTCTGTCAAGTTAAAGTGAAGGAGTTGTCGTGTCTTAGATGGATGGGTCTCAAGAAGTCACTGCTCTGGCTGCAGAGCTCCAAGCTCTGTCTGGAGGGGGTATTACAGAGTGATGATTAGTAACTTCCTGCAGACTCGGCCGAGCCATCTGTGTTTCCACTCCTTGAAATGTGCTGTTATTTTCATCACCCATTTGGTTTGTGTCAGCTCAGTTTACATGGTCATTTTCACATAATAAACAGGTAGTTAAATTAGGCACACTGCATTTCCCAATGTGGAGTGTATTTTTTTGACCTCTTGGCAAAGCCAGCTACAACTACTCTTATACATAAGTAACTTCTGAAGGAGCTGTAAGTGAAGCCTCGATCTTTTTAAGTGTTTGTAGGTACTTTCCACCTTTGGAGAATGGGAATATTTAGGTTACATTTGGGTTACTGCTGTGCCTGAGAAAGATGAGGTGATGTGTCTGGGATGCACGGAAGGGCTAGTGGAAACTCTGCCCTATGTGCATCCTTCAAGAGCTGATATTTAATTACTGTCCACTTTATGTTAACTTAGGAGAAAGCGTTTTTCTTCTTGTATTGGAGTAGGAAATGTGGAAATCAGCGTGGTGCCCCTGCCTGCTGTGAGGGCAAAGGAAAAAGCCTGCATGTCACAGAGGGATGGGCATCAAAGGCTCAGTCCTTCAAACAATGCCGTGGGATGAAGTGACATTAACAAAAAAGAGCTTTATCTCCTATTAATGTACAAGTCTTTATCTTCAGTGTATCCTAAGAAGACAGTTGGGACTTATTTATGGAACAGATTCTCAAGGAAATTTTGAGGAAGGAAGTTTTGGGGTCTGAAACAGTAGTTTGCTGTGTGAAGAGAAGCTGAAATCTGTTATTTCATTTAAAGCAGTAGTTCAGCAAACTGTTGATATGGAATGAAGCTGAAAGAGTAGTTGAATCTTTTGATAGTTTTCTGTGGAACTTCATTTCTCCTGCCCTTCTTTTAGGTTCTTTTAGGTCCTCAAAAAATGTTAGAAAAGCACTCCATGAAGTCTTCACTGCAATTTTTCTCTATTTAGTTTGTAGAATGGCTGCTGTTATTTCAATAAAACCACTTTTGGGACTGCTTCATTATGGTTTCAAGGTATTGGAGAGGATGGCTCGTGAATAAAACCATCCTGTCACTAGAACTCTGTTAGATTGTGGTCCAGGGCACAAACCTGCTGTCTGGGTCAGGTTTTTTCATGTGGTAGGATGAGCGTCTCTCTGACTGCACTTGAGCTGGGAGTCCTGCAGCTGGAGCTGGAAACTCTGCATGAGTTTCCTTGAAGTGATTTTTTTTTTCATAAGCAGTTAAAATGGACCCTGTCTCATTAGCTGTTTTCTGGAGTTTTTAAGAATGTAATAATTAAAATATTGACCTGTTTGTACAGATACAAGTACTTTTTTTCAGGGCAGTTTTGTCTTATTCATAGTTAAAAGAAGCTGTTGTGAACTTAATAGTTTCAGGTAATGAATATTTTAGTGAAGTTAATATTTTAGTAGCTGTACCAAGTCACATCATTGTGGGATCCAAATAAATAAATAGCTCACAAGATTATGATAATTTTATGTGTTACTTCAATTAATCAGTGGTATTAGCAGCCACTTAGTCTTTCTACAGAAAAGGGAGGATAAAACAGTATTTGCTGCAGTCTTTAGGCTCTTGGATTTGGTATACACATGTCAGAGGAATGAGTGAGACTGATCCCACCTTTTGGAGTGTTTGATGTGGGGTCACTGGGGCTGGCAGGAGTCTGGAGCCTCTGGGACCAGGGGATTGTAGCATTAAGGGAATCCTTTTCTTTCTCAGAATACATTTTTGTGTGTTTACATCCTATTTCTGTGGCTCATTTCGCTGTTTACAATTACCCTTTTTTTTTTTCAGTTGTCATAGATGTCGTTTCAAAGTTCCATTTATAATGAGGAACATATGCAGGACTTTGTCATTGTTGGCATTACCTGGCCTGGTAGAAATTACTATTTTTAGTCAAATGCAAACATACTGATTAAGGATGCCACAACACTCTTCTGCCTATGGGAAACGTTAACAGTTTATAAATTGTTCTTGGTGACAATTCAGTAGTGAATTACTTTGATATATATGGCTAATAAATTAATATGATTAAGTTAATGAGTAGTACAAGTGTTGCCAAACTCCACTCGTCGGGCTTTTAATGCTGCTCCACATTTGCAGCTCGAGCTTCCCCCTGTGGTGAGAGGATCAGTGCTACCTACGCACTGTCATTGTGATAAATGGCATATCCCACAGTGCCCTGCACTCCATCTGCTCTGTCCCCAAAATGAGAAATATTTTATACAAATCACACACTCAGAAGCTCAAAGGACTATGGAAAGATCTATTTTTTCAAACAATAATAAAAATGCATACATCTCTTTAGCAACTCTTCATTTTTACTGTCATAATGAATGCAGATAGATTTGGGAAATGAAAGCTCATGTGAGTAACAGAGGAAAGTTATCCACTACACAGTAAAGCTGACAAATAAGTTACACACGGGCTCTTTTATTTTATCATGAAAAGTTCTTAGATAAAAAATGATGTTAGAACATCTATTTAACTGGATTTTAAAATTAAAGACCATGTGTGCTGCATGATTGAGTACCACCCATCTCATGCCAGCAAATTTCTGTGCTGAAGGGAGCATGAATTGGAGTAAATGAGGAATGCAGGATCATATCATTACTCTTTAAAATAGAGCCATTCAGTAGAGTTCAGATCATCTAAGAACTATACTTGGTGGCTGTGAGTCACTCCTTTTCTCTTTTATTATCTTTCTTTAGGGATCCATTTTTAGTGCCTGCTTTATCTGGGTGGGACATTAGATTTTTGACAAATGAATAGCTAAAGCTGTTGAGATTTTGCTGAATGGTTAACCTTGTTGTAAATTTAATTTACACATAGCCTCAGCTACTAATTGCTGTCCAAGAAGTGTGAAACTCAGCAATATACTTTCATTTTTATGCATTTGTACAGATTTTTTTTTTTAAATTTGATCCTACTGAGTTCATACATCTTTTGAGATGACGAAGTTCAACCAGAGTGGTCACACTGAGAGAATTAAGACTGTATCATCTTGACACACAGGGTAGGTCTGTGCTGAATTTATCATGATTTTTCAGAAGAAAAGGAACCTTTTGAAAAGTTGGCTGAAGTGTCACAGAGTTGGTGAAAGCAGAGTGAGATTTCATCTGTCTGTTTTTATAATCTGTGACATTCTTTACTACCACCTTTTCTGTCAGATGGCACTGAGGTCTGTAGTGATCATAATACCTGTCTACTTCTCAATCACATCTTTGACTGACTTTGAAACTGTTATAGCTCTTTTAAGTAACATTAAGAAATGCCCTAAAGTCAAAAATAGCATCAGGAGGTATGAAAGATTTATCTTTAGCACTCCCTGTTTTCTGGAGGACTGTTTTGGCAAAGCACAATTGTAATTGAATAGGTTCTGTTAGGTTTTATTTTCCTTTACAAAAACTTTGATAAAGTTGAACAAATAGTTACTGTTTTCAGTACCTTTAACTAGTATCACAGGCAAGTGTATTTAAATGTCTCAAGAGTGTTTGTGTAAGGATCCCAGCCTGCCCATTGTACAGTCCTGCATTTTAATGTAAGAACTGAACTGAAGTTTTATTGGCATTCAAGAATTTTTACATTCCTGCTGCTGAAGAATGGCTTATTGATTTAGCTGGTTACAAGGCTCATCAGGGGCACTGTAGAGTGATAATCCTCCCGCAGGCAAATGGAGCATCTTCAGATTCTGGACTGTCACCTTCAGGGACATAAGGGCTGTTCGTGATCCTTCATTTTAAAAGAAGCATATTTTATGCTAACAGTAGAAATTGGAACCTCGTGGCAAACACCATCAAAGACAAGTAACATCAGTCTTTGCTGATGCCCTTACTCTGTTTTAGGTGTATCCATCAGGTTTTCAAAAGATCTGTTAAGCTCAAGTTATCTGCACACACATAAATTTTTATTTCTGAGATCTGTCTTTAGCTAAATAGGTGCAGTTGTAACTGGTGGAGTAAAACGTCTCTGGTTGCAGAAGAATGTTGATCCATCATCTGTTTGCAATGCTAAAAGCTACTACGTTTACATAAGTAATATTCTCTTCAAATGCAGCATTCAGATCTGGATTAGATTCAAGTAGTGTGGTTTCCTAAAGGAAAGCTTTATAAAGCTGTATTGTAGCAAAATTCTTGGTGTAACAACACTGGTGCAGATTGTGCAGAAAACAAGGGAATAAATATGAAAAAATATGTATGTAGTGTACTCAAATTGTGCAGAAAACAAGGGAGTAAATCTGAAAAAGTATCCATGAAATGTACTTAAATGAGTATTTCCATAGTTTCAATTCTGGTCAGGTATTAAGCACTTTAAATGTGATTTAGCAGCTGTTGTGCCCTGGTCCTTGTCCTACGTCCTAAATGAGGGAAATGCTTCAGAATGTTTTTAAAATCAGGCAAACAAATAATCCCATTGATTTGGATTGGATTACGTGGTTGCTTAAACATATGTGTTTTGCTCCTTATTATGGTGTTTTGGAGAACGTGTTCTGTAAGGATTCTTTTGCAAAATTGTGAATTCAGTAAGTACCTGTGTCAGTATTCCCTTGTGGTTGTCCTGGTGGTCTCATCCTTCTGCTGGCTGTCTGGAGTGGGGTTTGTTTTGAAAAAAAGTTGGAAAAAAAAATTAACAAAATGGCTGCTGATTGGGAATTCACCTGAAAGGTGATGGGTTTTTGTTCTGTTTTGGCCACACTGAGCAGCTCGGGAGTGTAATCAGGAGGGGCCAGTTTGGGCTGATCTGTGTAAATTAGTGAAAAACTGTCCTGGTAATCTGGGAGAGAAGAATTTGGCGTGTTTTTATTGTGTTTTCAAGGCACTGGAGGCTGTGCCTCACTCTTCTCTCTGGAGCAGCTGCTGATCATCCAGGATCAAACCTTCCCTTCAGAGAAGGTGCGGTGGCTCCAGTTGGTGTTTCCTCCTGCGCATGAAGAATGTGCTCTTCTTTCAGCCCTTCCCAGGCAATAAAACATGATGGCATGTGCTGGCAACAAATTAGGATCCGTGATGAACAGGAAACATCTCTTCCTGAGCAGTTTGAAGAGGCTCACATTTTTGTTTGGAAGCAGGCATAACTGGAATAGATTTCATTGTCTAATCGCTCTCATTAAGTGACTGGGACGCTATTAAGATTTCACTGGAAATGTATTTGTACTGTCTTAACTATTTTATCACAGTCAGCATTAATTGGTGTAAAGAAAAACAAGCTGATTTAATGAGTGTAGTATCATACACCATCCTTTGCTGAAGAGAGAGGCCTCTGGTTTGCAGAGCTGTGCTGATGGCAACTGGGTAGTCCCTGTTTTGGAGATAAATGTAGGACTGGAGTTCTGGAGGATTCAGTCTAGAAACCAAATCTGTCCTGAAAATCCCTTGCCAAGAAAAATAATTCCTAGAGCTACCAACATCCAGTGACTTGAATATGAAAAGGTTTTCTTCAGAAAGAGAAGCATTTTATATAATACATGCCTGACTATAAATGACAGACATTTTATTAGGAAAGACTTTATTAAAATATAATGATCTACATTGTTTTTATGTAATCTAATGAATTACAGTAAAAGTCTGAGAAATGAGCTGGAAAAGGTAGAGTACTCTCCCATGAAAGCAAGCTATGATAACCTTTTTGTAATTCTTTCACATGTTGAAAGAGTATTTCTACACAGACTTATTAAATTAAGCAAGGTCACCTTTTCATTTTATGAACAGAATTAGTTTGCCAGATCATGGACTTTGATTCTGAAAAATGTAGATGAATCATGCACTAACATATGTCAAGTAGAAAATTGGTTGTAAAATGTTAAATCATTTTGATGCACATTACATCTACATCTTCGTTTTTACTGTTGAACAATTGTAAAAAATAAAATGCTTAATTACTGTTTTTCGCATTTGCATATTGATTGCATGTGCTTTAATAATAATGATATTTCTAAGTCGATTATTTCTCCTGATGGGATCAATCTCAATCTAATATTTGCATAAAGGGAAGAAAATATTCTCTTTCATAGCAATATAAAATCCTGTCTTTTGACATGCAGTATACAGTCATTACCCTGAAAGGTTAACTGTAAATAATAACCAGTGAAACTGGGCATAAGCTTAGAAATGAGCACATAGATTATATTTACCAGTGTGACCCCAGTTCAGCAAAGCAGGAATAAAACTGACATCATATCATGCAAGTTGTTCAGATGCATCCCCATATCTCTGCATGTGTATTATAGTCTTTTTATATAATATATATGTGGAGAAAACTTATCAGATGTTACATATATCTAACACAAAACCTTGCTGTAATTGTTATAAAGAGTTTAATAATCCTTCCTAATTAAGACAAAAAATGTCATACATATTTCTAGATCCTTGGAATTACTTTTTTTTTTGTGTTTTGTCCTCAGTCACCACCTTTGTTAAAGTAAAACATGGAATATGTACCAGAACAGAGAGAATATGCCAGCAGTAACCCCAAGCTCTCTGTAAATAAGGGAGTTAATGGAATAGGTTATTTTTATGTTGCATATTTGGTTTCAAATGAAAGTACACTGACATACAGCTGGATCTGTTGTTCCCACATGTGCAGAACGCCCTTCCTGGTGCTGCAGGGTGCACTTGGCTTGGCCTGGCAGCCACAGAGCAGGTGACTTGATTACACTGAAATCAGGCAGAAAATGTCCTCTTCTGGCCACTCGAGTGAATCAGTCAAATTATCGAGTGGCAAAACTAATTCTATGCCTTGGGCCATCAGAGCTGCCACTTCCTATAAGTCAAGCCTTCACTTAGTGTGAAATTGTTTTTTATTTTATTCTCTTTCATTTATTATGCTTATTCCAGCTAATCCAGTGGATGTGAATTGCTCAGTCCACTAAAGCTGTTTCAGATGTTCAGCCTTTTTGTGCTTTGTTGGTGAAACAGGACCCCTTCTCCTTTTAATGCACTCCTGACTCTGTTATGATCTATACATTTAAAGTAATATTTCACTTTTTTCAGATGAGAACTTGAATGAGGAGAAGAGTTTGAATATGGTTTAAAATGAACTAAAAGTGTGTATGGCTGAGCTTTCTTTTAAAAGCACTCACAGTTCAGATGGGTCACATTTTTATATCTGCAGTGAATTGTAGGCCATTATGTACTGGTTAATTTGAATGAGTTTGACAGAAAAAAATATTCCTTTGGAAAGCACTGAATATTGTTTTCAACAGTAAAATATGGCCTTCAGTTCTGGCAGAAACAGAGCTGAGATCTGCTTAAAGCACTCATACAGGTGATATACCCTAGGCAGTAATTGGGTGTATAATTCTGTCCAAATGGCAATCCCTCATCTGACTGTGCCCTCTGGTACTCAGCATTAGCATCTTCCAATAAAAGAAGAGCAAAACATATGGAGTCTTTATTTCAAGCAAAGAAAAATCAGAATAATGAGGATAAAAAGTAAAATGCCTGTGGTGATGGGCAAGGGAAGTTACAGGGGAGTTGCTATAGCAGAATGAATCAGAATAGCATAGCAAAAATAGCCCAAAGGCACCTCCCATAGGCATCCAAATATAGACTTCCTACACATGTAGTACAAAAATGTATATATCAGGTACTAAAACAAAGGGGTTTGATACAGGAGAGACCAGATATATTGTTTTAACTCACATTCACACTGTGCCTGGAGCTGGTGAGTGGAAGGAAGTAAGCAGAGCCTCCAAAAGGAAAGTTGAAAGGCTCACACTGTGATTAAGATGGATGCATTGCTGACAGTGTCAGAGCAACAGCTGCTAAATCTGGGAGGCACTTGAAAGAGTCTCTCTATTTTGTTAGATATGGAAGTCAATAGGTTATTTGGGCTAAGAACACCCTATTATTCAAATTCAGCTGACCCAGAAAGCTTTGCCATCTTTCAATGGCAATTCAGAGAGCTTTGCTGTTTAGATGGTGGGTTTAGTACTTCCCTTGTTCTGTGGAGTCCTGTGTAATATATGGATATATTGATCTCAAATTCTTTTCCTGAAATACATCAGCTTAGTCTGTATAAAGCTTCAGAAGGCTGTTTTTTGTTTGTAGATGGGGTAGATTGCTGAAAACTTGTCACTAGAATCTCTTTTTCAAACCTATTAAACATCAAGGAAATGTACCATGAATTGTTTTGGCCTTCCTGTTTTGTAACTGCTTCATTAAAAATTTTAATTACAGATAATATTTCTTCAGAGTGGCTTATCAGTCGATATTAGCTAAACATGAGTCCTAATCCTATTGAGAATCTGTGTTCATTGGTGGAAAGTTTTCATTGTAGATTTTGCTCCGGAAAATATCCTGAGAAGAGTTTTTTTTGCCCACTGCTATGGACACCTTGTTCCCTTTCTGTTGTGTCTCTCCTGATCTCCACTTTTTCTTGGACCATAGTGCTCTGCCTTTCCTCTTTATTTTTCTGCCCTTGACTTTTATGTCTACACCACAATTTGTGTTGACCTTGAAGTTGCCCTCAATTAGCTGAGCCATTCTGGTATCATGTCCCACACCAAAATCCTCCAGACTGAGCTTCTGATTGGAAAAGCAGAGCCATCCTAGAAAATGCTCTGTGGCTGTTTTTCTTTTCCTTTCAACTTAGTGTTTATTTCCAGGCAATAAAGAGAAGGAGTGATACAAAAGAGATAGAAATGGGAAGCAATAAATCATGGGGTCACTTTGGGTCGGTTTCCTGTGCTCAAGCCTGTGGTGTCTGTGCCACCTGCACAAAAGAGGAGGATTAGGAAAGGTTAGGATGAGAGAGATAAATCTCATCCCTGAAAGTTCAACAAACCTCTTGGGATCCAAAGGGTGGCTGCCAGGGATCAAAATTAGGAGTTTGATGAATAACGGTCAGACAGCAGGTTAGGTTTGGCTCATGTTGGACCCTGAGGAGGAGGAGTGTGTTGGACAGTTTTCTTTGGCTGTTCCCATTCCGTGTGGGAATCTGTTCTCTGGCCAAAGTTCTGTACTGACAGCCACAAACCAACCTTGCTGTCTCAGGGCAAGTGGGGAGTGCTCTGGGTTTGTGGGTAGACAGAGATGAGGAGAGTTCGTGGTGTTATTGTAAAAGAATGGCCTTTGGTCTCCCTGGCTGCTTTCTGTTCTCTTTTACCTCTTTCTGTTACAATTCTTCAGGTATTTCTCTGATTTTCAGGTTCTGACCTCTGGAGCAGCAATGGTTCAGCTCTGTATTTGTGTAACTCCAGAACTTCTGTGCTGATACAGTGACAATTACAATGAAAAGAAGTAATTTACTAGATAGTAAAATGTTGCCCTTTTTTGGGATTTACCACCTGAATTTTTTTAAAGGATTAGATGAATAGTCACTATGGTAATTGAGGAACTAGCTGGTCTTGGTGGTGAGCTAATTTTCTCTGTTTCTTGTGCTCCAGCTCAAGAAGATCACATTGGTCTTCAAAAGAAGAACTGTGACATGTGATACTACCTCTTATGTGTTTTTGCTAAATGACAGCCAGTGGTACAATTATAATACTTGCACCTTCTGCATCATCAAATTCTGGTTTTATACATCTGTGAAATAATAAATGGAAATTCTACAATGGATTTTGTGGGATGCCATTCAGTTGCAATTAGAGAAATTGTTTTTGTGTGTCTAAAATGAGTTATCAAGATCAGAGTCATTTCAACAAGAAGTTGAAATAAAAGATAAATAAATTCCTCTTAGTGTTTACTTTAAATCCCAGATTAAAAATAAAACTTTTTCTCAAGTGCAAGGTGTTTGTTCATTTTTGGTTTAGCTGTGACTCTAAAAATTCCATGAGTTATAATTGAGGAGATAGATGAGGTTGATTTGGTATTGCCAGTCCAGACTTGTGACCATGTCAATATTTACAGGGAAAGTGTGCTGCATTTGCCTGTTTCTACAGATTGAGATGAAATGGCAAGAGCTGATGCTGGTTGTCTGAGGAGGGTTCTGCTGGTTGGGCCATTTGGAGGTGGCTGCATGCCTAGAAAAATGAGAACCTCACTTTCTCAATTTGAGACTTTCATTGTGGTCCATGATGAGCAATATCTGTAAGTGAAAGGGAATTGAAGTATCTTCCCTAGGTTAGTTTTACTTTTGCTTAATGGATGAACCTTTACTCAGTGCAGATGGTCAGATGCTTCTCACAGATAAAGCCTCCATTTTGAATCGATGGTCTGAACACTTTCAGACTCTCTTCAGTACCAGCCGTGTAGTTCAGGACTCAGCAATGCAGTTCATTTCACAAC
>JAWWLV010000158.1:2191375-2238483 GCA_035041135.1 Platyrinchus mystaceus
ACTCTGGCCTCCAATCGGGAGGCCTGGAGACACACCATCTATAACGCTGCTGCTTCTTTTGAGAACACACGCAGGATGACTCTCGAGGAGAAAAGTCAATGCGGAAAGAATCACGTCTTGTTGATCTCTCCCAGGGAGTCCTTCTGCTGTGCCTTCTGCAACCGGACCTGTCTATCCCTCGTTGGCCTTTTTAGCCATCGGCGCGCTTGTAGCAAGAGTGGGTAGAGCCCTTCTCAAACCTTCGTTCGCTAAGCCTGGCCATGAATGGATGAATGAAAGGCAGCCTCTTCCCCAGGGTTATTTAACATTAGAACTTGATCCTAATTAAGGGATTTGAGATTTTTTTTTTAGTAGTTTCAAAAACTGGGAATGTTTAAGGCGTCTCCTAGGGGGAAGTGCCTGGCTCCTGGCACGAGGATGGTCTGGGGGCTCGCTGAGGATCTTCTGGCCTCTGGTCCCCATGGTGCCATTTCTGTATGTCTGGGTTCTGACTGTCATGTGGCTGTTGTCATGCTTCCACTCCTCTAAAACAGCCAGGAGTTGGATTATGCCATGTGGAGACTGAGGAGGTTGATAAGTCAATAGATATGAAATATTTAGATGGTGGAAAATGTGTGTAGTACACTGAGGCCATGATGATTAGTCATGTCTTTAAAAAGTCTTCACAACTTCAGGGCATTCTGCCCACATAAGAAGGGTGAGAGCAGACTTTGCAGTGAAACTGTAGAAAACTGTGGTAGGTTAATTGAAGGTACAGTCCTTCAACATTTGTATTCTATTTGGGATGTCAGTTCCAGTGAGCTTTTTAGAAATGTAGTGGTGCAAATATAAAAGTTTCAGCAAATATTAACTGTAACCATGAAGACTTTTGTTCCTCATTAAACCATTTCTTGATGTTTCCTGATAGATTTTCATCTAAACACTTGCTAATCCCAGAGCTCTGACAGGGAGGGCCTGCTGAATTAGGCCAACTCCTGCTACAAATAGCTGCTGCACATGAAACAGTAATCATTGCTTTCCAGTCTATTATTAGATTAACTTCATAGGGATTGCTTTTTTCCTCTGTGAGTTGATGCATAAATGACATGCTTTACCCTCCAATAAATCTAACAGCAGAGTGGCTCTGACATGATGTTCATACCCCTTAGTCCCATGACAGATTATTTTTGATGGCTGCAGAAGTTTACAGCAGCTTGAAACCATTAGAATTTAAAGGCATCATTGAAATTTTACAGCATACCTGCCTCAGCCACAACAGGGCTCGCGCTGAGCCAAGCGCGCGGTGTGTTGGCTCCGTGTTGTGATCCCCTGTCACAGGGACTCTGATGGGGATCTGCCATTCCCAGCTGTCTGGAGAGCAGGGAAACAGCCCTACAGCTCTGCACCTTCACATTCTCTCCTTGGAGAACGTGTGCTCTGTCCATCATGCCTGAAACTCTGGTTGAAGACATTCCTAGCGCGTGGGGACACCGTGGTGCACACACAGGACGTCCTGAACGTGGATGAACATACTGAAAACATTTGAGCCTTTGTTTCTTGTTAACCTTTTTAAAGGTTTTTATGTTGCTAATAGTCCCTGTTTTCCCCACTTAGCAATAAATCAAAGTTTGCATTGTTAAATTCAGTTTTAGGAGGATATATGGGCTTTTAACAGTTTTCTTCCAGATATAAGAACTTTGGTTTTTTTCCCTAATGAAACCCAGCTAAAGTTAGCAAAGCTCGAGACTTCAAATCCAAGCTGTTTACTGCTATTTATATCTTCTGTGGTTGGATTTGGCTCTGGATCCAAACTGTATTTACCTGTTGTTTCCTACAACTATCTAAAATTTGCTGCTTTTAGATGTGAGAATCACAACTATAAAATTGCTGTCTGACTTAGTAGAAAGATACACACTGATTTATGTGTGTGTTTGTATGTACCTAAAAAGCATCATGTCAGTCTGAGCTCTATAGATTTCCATAAATCTCTGAATAGATTTCTATTCTGTGAAGTTTCTAAAAAAAAGATATTAAGACTTTTTCATATCACAGCTCTGGTTTTGTTTTCTGGACAGTGTAACTGAACCTGTTTGTGTTCTTAACTACGGTCCTGTAATAGGTATGTCAAGCAGGTTCAGGTCGATGAATCTGGTGTGGAGTAGAGAGCTAATCTTAACACAGATCTGCTGTAGCCTGACAGGTTTATATTTGAAAAATATCTTTTTTAAGGAATGCCATCATAGAGAATAAGGCAGAAAGACAGTATAAGTGGTATATATTGTTGATAGATAAATATAAAGCTCTGCAAAGAAAGCTTTAAGGTCTTTGCTCTAATGGCTGCTCTTTTTTCTTAAAAAAATAAACAAAACAGGTGTTTAAGAGTTACATGGATTGAGTCTCTTAGTAAGTTGGATTTGGGAATGGGTTCCAATTCTGCATATATTCTGGCACAGGCTCCCTTTCTCTGAGCACTCTGTACCATGACTGTCCTTTCCTGTTTGAGAACATAGAGCAGGACAAACAGATTTCTTTGTGGAAATCTTAAGCTCTGTAGTTTTATATATCAGTGTGTTTATATTGTAATCTTTCTGGGAATAGGACTGGTTTTTTTAGGGTAAAATATTTTTGCCTTAAGAGGAGAATAATTAAAAAAGATATTGAGAAAGCATTTGGAGTTTCCAAATGTGAACTTTTGCTACAGAACCTTGAGCATTAAAAGCTGTGCTCATTAAGTCAGCGAAGAGAATTAATACTTCATGAACTCAAGCACATAATCGATTTGGTCTTATTAGAAACTTCTGAAATTTGGTTTCAGGTGTTTACAGAATTCTTGTACAGAGTCTTGCCTCTGGGATGCTGTTTGAATACCTGAGCTGCCTAAGCTCAGTCTAGTTGCAGTTGGTCCATGCTCTGTTGTTACAGTGCTCTGTATAGTCAAAGCTTTGGTTTTTGTAGTACTGGGCTCACCTGTAATGTCTGTAGCAGTAACCTCTGTTCTTTCTCTCAGTATGGATATTTCTACCTATTTTGTGATCCTTAGTTTTATAAATGATAATGAAATGATGATCAGTTGGGATCTGTCTCACAGAACCTTCTGCAGATGAAATAAAAGGTGTTGTCACCACAGGGAACATACAGTTTCAGAATTAGGCCATTTTTCTTCTGACTTGGGAGAGTCAAAACTGAAGGGAACCGAGGATTAATCCGTAGTTTATATCCAT
Organism: Platyrinchus mystaceus; assembly: GCA_035041135.1. Lineage (NCBI taxonomy): Eukaryota > Metazoa > Chordata > Aves > Passeriformes > Tyrannidae > Platyrinchus > Platyrinchus mystaceus. The sequence goes on from JAWWLV010000158.1 coordinate 2,194,576, forward strand.
ATGTAACCTCACAACATGTGGATTAAATCTCCTCTGCACCTGTAGCATAACATTTTCCTCATGCTCCAGAGTTATACCTTAACTAAAACCACCGCAGCTTTCTGATGACTTCAAAGACATGAGAAACCACATTCAGGTTGAAAGCATTTTATTGTTTGTGATTTTTAGCATAGTGCATATTAAATGTAATAACTGATGAGTTTAGGAGGATAATCTATGGCTGTATGCAAGAACCATGCTTCATAAGTTATACACATCTTTAAGAACTGTTAACTTTTATAGAATTTGCTGCAACAAATCATTCTGGGAATGCTTTGTACTTGTGTTTTCAATTGAGGTTCTAACATTTGGTTGAAGTATCTTCTGTACTTCTATCATCTCATAATTTCCTTCAGAGCAAAGAGGGAACAATCTGCTCGCTGGGTGGGAGGATGAGGGAATGCTAATTGAAACCATGTAATAAAAAGGTAATTTAGCAAAACTATTAGTTTTTGGGTTTTTACTATTTTAAACCTATTATTTTTAAAATTACATCTGTATTAAAAAGGCTGTAAAACTCCACTCAGTGTCAGCACATCGCATCTTAATTCTCATTTTCCTTTGCATGAATAGTAAAATCTTTATAAATTGAGAACTAAAATTAATTGAATAAACTTCAGTTGAACATTTTTATGTTTCTGCTTGGATTAAAAAAAGCATATTGTGGACTTTTTGAAGAACATTTAATGGTTTCTATCATTGACCACACCTCGAGCGCACTAGAGGAAGAAAGTGCTGATGGAGGGAAACAAACCCAAAGAACAAATGTTAATTGGGCTCTGTGTTTATGGCTGTAATGGAGTTGCTAATTCCTGTATCTATTTCTACATCATGGTTCTTCATCCAGAACCGTTATCAGGCAGGGCTTTTTTCAGCCTTGCAGCCAGTGAGTTGAAGCAGTTCAACACATTGGGCTACAGGTTGACACAGGTAACTTATTTTTGCCAGGTCACTTTTAAGCTGAATTGTGTCCTCCATGTCTAGTTTTATTATATATTATACATTCTATATATATAATATATAAGATATAAGATTTATTATATTACACTGAGGATAATAGAGGGGACTTGGCAAGCAGGGGGAGCAGAGTAACCACCTGTCCCTTTTCTAACCATGCTTTGCTTGTGTGTGTGGCACTTGAGTTCACACATGTGTGTTGGTGTGTGCATGGAGCAGTGTTGACACAGCTTTTCCCTTCACTATCCCTCATAAATGCTGGGATTACCTGGGCAATTGTTTTCTCAGAATGCCATAATGTAATCTCAAACCTAATACCCCAACAACCATGCACTAATTAAAACTGCAATTATATTTTTGCTCAAACAAAACGACTTAATAAACATTATCACAAACTGTTTACCCTTCCCAAAAACAATTTATGCTCACTAATACAATTTCCCATTAAAACTGCTGCCAGGTAAATTAAAAACTCTTGAAATAGTAAGTAAGTGGGAAATTAATTCAACAGTTTAATCTAGAGCTAATAACAGTTGCAAGCACAGAAAAAGATTGCTACAGCGGGGAGTTAATTAACAGCTTATTCCCCATTTGATAAAAGTAATCCACTCTAATTCCAGTGTAATTTACCTCAATGTAATATAAAACCACAAGCTGCTTCTGGTGCTGGTAATTATTAGCCTTGTCCTGTGGCCACATTGACAATAAAAGTCAGCAGTATCTTAATAATAAAAGGCAGTCTGCTAAATGCCCACAATTAAAGATGTAACATGGAATCCTGAAAATGCAACAATCACGTGTAGAGCTGAAGGGGCTGGAGGTACAACTTCCAGAGGAAGGAGCACTTCTAGTTGCTGTCGCTCATCCTGCTGTCCAGATGTGCCTTTTCTAACCCGGGGTGTTCTGCTGCACAAAGTTCTGTCTGATAAATGCACTGAGGAGACCGTGGGGTACAGAGAGCAAACAGGTTGGGGTGTAATTCCACTGTTGGGTGAGCCAGTGTGGATGCACTGTTTAGTATTTTGTTAGCATTTGTTAGTGTTTTGTTAGCATTTTGTTAGTATTTTCTCTGTTACGCAAGTGAAACAAACATTTGGAGCTCATGCCTAAAATACCATACTGGGATCATAAATGCAGTGTGGCTTTTTTGATCTCAGCTATGTTGAAATCTGTTTTCCTTCCGTATCTCTTTTTGTGGAATTAAAACCACGGATCAGATTTTATACATTCATTTATATATATTTATATCTGTGCATACACATTCATCTGTACACATATATATATATGTGTATGTATGCATACACATTGATCTGTACAAAGACATGAGAAATATGTCTTCTTATAACTTTTCTTCTTTGATCCCAGGATGATATTTTCTGAGAATTATTTTGATTTCCTCTTGAGCAATCATGGCATCTCTCACTAGGGAACTCAAACTTAATATTTAAGTATTGCCAGGTTTTTTTACTGTGGTTTCTGACTCTTGGGTGGCCCCTTGGTCAGCTTGCATGATGTGCTCTTAGCACTTTTCCATTGTCCCTCATTTAGGGATGTCATAGTAAGGATAAGGACAAGTCAGTACATTGTAATCACAATTTAACTTAAGTACATGAAATTAAATTATCGGTTTTATCATATAAGTGCTCATACTTGAACTAAAAAATGCGTGGCATTATTTTAACCTGTTGGTTATTAACAAGGGGTGAGTGGTTTTGATTTTCTGCTGTCACCTAAAACATTTGTTTACAGTATTGATGTACTTGAGTAACTTCCTTCTGGGAAAAGAAAATAAATGCCTGCTGGGACATGCTCCATGGCATAACAGTTGCTAACAAATGCATATGAAGTTAAAATTGTAGGGCTATTTTAATTATTCTAAGCAGAGGAAGGATAAATGTTGAAGACTAACTTTGAAAAGACAAAACACAGGTTCTAGGATTGTGCTCTTGTGTCACTGTAAAGGTGTCAGAGCTGGTGACAAAGATGAAGACAGTGATAGTTCAGTTACAGATCTGCTGTTCTGTTCCACAAGTTCCACAAGCAATTTGAATTTTCTGGGGTTAGTGCAGAGGCAGACAGATGTTTAGAACTGAACTAATGCTTTTAGCATGTGTGAGATTTGCATGCTCTAGTTTTTCTGTTAGTGCTGATTAGATAGGTTTTTTTTCTCATAATTGTTCTTATTTATAATTCTCTTAATTTTGCCTACTTTCAATACTGATTTTTAGTTTGAATGACTATACCTACACTTCAACTATGCTACCCACTCCCACTTCAGTGTACTTAGCAACTCAGGTCTACCAAGTTTAAGCTTAGGAAGGATTTTTTTAAACAAATCTTCAGCAAAATAAATGATCTTGACTGGAAAGGACTTTCTTTCCTGCTGAAATAGTCATCCATAATTCTGTATTTTGTCTATATACCAAATCCCTAATATGAGTGAAGTGATGCTTAAAATTCTGTAGGTCAAGGATTGAAACCCAGTCATTTCCAACTAGATATCCCTGGAAATGAATCAACACAGCTCATCAGCTGCTCACACCCTGCTAATGCATTGCTGGGCCTCCCATTGCCATCACTGTGGTCACAGCAGGGCCAGGGCTGGCTCAGAGCAGCTTCAGCTGAATTAACATCAACCTGAAATTATACACTGCTCTGCAGTGTAGCTTGGACTGAGGTGTTCTGATGGCCAGAGAAACTTGGATTTAAATATGATTCCGTAATTGAATAAATTGTATTTTTTAAAATTGTATTTCATAATTCAGAGGAAAACCACTTAGGAAATACTTAAGAACGATGCAGTTTGGTATTCTCATTGCCTGTTCTTCAAATACATCTGCAAGGTTGTCATTGTGGAAAGTTATATATAAATTAATAGAATATTCTGCAGGAGGATGGTCCTCTGACAGATTTAATTCTTGTTTAGTATTTAGGATATTAAATAGAGTGTGTAGGGTGCACTTGGGGAGGGCTGAGACTGCAGGAGAGACTTGGAGTCTCGCCTTATGTGTCTCAGGCTGGAGAGTTGGATGAGGAGGCTTCTCCCACGTCTGTTGTGTGGAGATGGCCCAGGGAGTTTTGTGCCCACCTCAGCAGTGCTTTGGTTGGTTTACATGAGTGGATTACAATAAACTGGCACCAAAGAGCTGCTGTGGTTTCTCATCCTCTGGAAAGGTGGGCTCTCCTCTGCAGTGCTGAGCCAGATGAGGCTGTGCGGGAGTCGACCCCGTTGGTACGTGAGAGGTGACAGTGCTGGTGTCATTATGCTGTGTTTTAACAACACAGATCCTATTCTGCATCGTCCTAACGTGCCTTGGCAGCACACAGAGAGGCAGCACCTGGTGGGTCAGGGGGAACTGTGGCTCCTGCAGCCCAGGGAGCATGGGAGGTGCCGGTGGGCACATCCCAGGGGATCTGCAGTGGACGCTAAGGTAAACACCCTTCAGCTGGTTATTCACCCCCAGTATCACAGTTGCACTCAATTTGCATAAAAATAACCTCAAGGACACAACTTCATTTCCATATGAGGCACGGTTAAACTTGTTAATATATATATATAAATTTGGAAAAACCCTGGCTATCAGGGCACAGATTTTAAACAGTCTGTTATAATGTGTGTTTGTAAAGAACAGATGCCTTTGCAGAGGCCATGTGCAACTAAACCAACAGACCATTAGAATAATTTTTCTAAAAAAGTTAAAATTTCACATATTAAAACCTCAAAATAACTGTGTACTTAATTATTGAGTGCAAACAGTCTGTTTACATCCACACTGCACATATACAAAGCTATGCCATGTTCTGAAAGCTCACCACCTGCAATGATTCTGACTGTCCCACAAGAAATTTTACACTCAGTGGGGTAAATTTGCAGTACAGGTGGCAGCCTGTGGACTTGGATGGCTCTTGGATTGCACATGAGTAAACAGAAATGTCAAGTAACGTATATAGGCCTCCTGTGTTATCTGGTGGAATTTCACCAAGCCCTTCCTGTGAGAAGCTTCCAACTGGACTGGATCAGTATCTGAGGAGCACATCCAGTCCAGCTCACAGATGGAGAATACGTCCCACACCCAGGAAATCGTCCTGGTGTTTGTTTATTTGTGACGTTAAAAATTGACCTTTTTTTCCCCAGTTTATGTTAAACTTTCTGCTTATTGCTGCAAATCCACTGAACTTTATCTCCATGGTCAAGCACTTGCCATTTTTCCTTCACCTGTTGCCTTTTTCCTTCCTCGACCCCGACTGCACTGAGCTGGTGGCAGATGTCCCCAGTGACCGGGAAAATGCAGGTCCCTGACACACAAACAGAAGTGACATTAGTGGTGTTGGGAGCAAAAGTTGTTGTAGAGTCTGGCAGGGATTGGGATTTGGGAAGGAGGATTTCAAAGCTTTGTGCTCAGGAGAGAGCAAACTGATCCTATCCATGACTTGTATACAATTTAAACTTGGTTTAAAGTCCCTCTAACTTGTTAGCACATTTTTAGCAAGTGATTTATTTTCTTTTCCCCATTTTGTCTGGCCTTTCAGACAACTTCCATTATGCTAATGTAATTAATATGCATTCTAAAAAGCAGAATTAGGGCAGTTTATTTCAGGAGTGTCTACTTTGCTTTTTTCTTGCATTCTTTCCCATGCTGCCACTCAACATTTCACCACTCATGCTAAAAGATCCTGCTTTTCTGCAATTCTTTCTGGCATGGAAGGGCTTTCCTGTATTTCTCTGCCTCATTGACTCTCCATCTCATTTAAAAATCTTTGCTGAAAATACATCTTTTTCCCCTTGCATGACCCTCATAATTTTTATCTCTCTCTGCTGTTATTTTAGTATGTAATTTTACTTTTAAACTAGCTGATGGCCCTTCATTTGAGAAAGGGCGATCAATAAATTATGTGCTGATTGTGGATATTCTTCTTCATATTTTTGTATTTCATTGTCCAGACTGTAACAGTTGATATATATTTTTGTTGTACTTTTTCACCTTCTCTCAGGTATCATTATTCTTGCCTTTTAATAATTGAAAGAAAATTCAATCTTTTTCCATCATGAAAGAGAGAGAATGAAGGAATGAATCTCTACCTGCTAAATATCATTCCTATCAGTTAATGGCCTTGCTGAGGAAACACAAGCTTGAGCAAAGTCAACGTGGGTTGAGCAAAGAAAGTGAATGGTTTTCCTGAATAATTTTTAGTTCATGTCACTAAGTCATCAGCCAGCAGCTTTTAGAGGTATTAAACGTCTATGAAAACCTCAACAAAAACTTCTGAAATAATTTTTTTTTGTGTTAAAAAACTTTTTTTTTGGGGGGGAGGGAGAACTTCTGTAACAGCTTTAACAAGAGATGTTTTTGAGACCCACCTTGATCCTTTTCCCAAGGTGTGAAGGGAACTTTTCAATATTCTACTGACTCTAACTACAATTTATAGTTTATAGCAAGTTTGCAGGAGTGAAGTTTAAAGAAAGAAGATCCCATGTGCAGTAAATATGGTCTGTTCTGGCAGCACAGAAGTGTGTGTATGTGTGCAGGTAATAAGCATAAATAATATTGTCTTTTCCTCTCCTATGTATACAGATATTACTTGCAGATTAGTTCTGTGGTCTCATTACGTGCTAATTAAAAAAATAGATAGGGCTGAGAACTGGGCAACTTCTGGCAATTTAGAAAAAACTCCATCTTCAGCTTTTTTGTCAGCAGTTGTGTTGCTTCAGAAAGATTACTGGAACATGTATGATGAGAAAAGTTTGTCTTACTGATGTTTTATGGAGGTTTTAAAAGTAATTTAGTATGAAATCTGCTTAAAGTAGCACCACCCCAGTGTGAGTTACTTTCCCAGCTTTCAGGAGTGCCTGGTGCTGGCTCATCTTCATGCTGTCACTGGATAACTAAATCGTAATATGTAAAGAACCAGGAACATATTCTTAGGTCATCTCAAAGCATGAATCCAATCTCATAAAGATTTTCATTATGGTTTGAGGGATGGGATGTGCATCTTACTCATTTGCTCATACAGATCCTCGCTGCTGACCCATCCATCAAATGCACCAGTCCAGGCCAACAGGAGTGATCTCTCCAAGAAAGATAAAGAGCAGAAATTTCAAATGAAAGACATTGTTCTTTGTACCAGTTCACCTCATCTGCCATCACATGTAATTGGGATTATCTGCCTTGTCATCTGCTGCTGTATGGAAGTGCTGTGTGGGGAAAAAAGGGGTAAATAGGAGCCACAGAGCTTATGGAACAAAATTAGGGGAATTCCATTTCCTGAGTGTTTCATGTGCTGTTAAGGGAGTGCTGGAGTATTATTTAGAAGCCTTTCAATTTTTTCAATTTAGCCATTTCTGAAAAAAAGAGCAAGCAGTAGCACATTATTGGCGAGGCAATGTCGTCAGCTAGCCAAAAACAAACACAAAGAGAGACTACTTTGCAGTCTGAAAATGCTGATTGCACTCTCTGTGAAGCCAACAGCAAAAATGTGCTTGTTTTATTTCTTATTTTTGGTAAACAGCTTAATTAATTATTATCTCATTGGCTAATGCTGTGCCTGCAGCATTGCAGATGAATGTGTTCACATTCGACCGCTGGAGCTCCCAAAACTTTGAAGCTGACACTCAATTTTGTAAATGTAAACCAGCAAGAAGTTATGATACCTTTTCAAACTCCTTAGCAAATTAAAAGAGCTTCTCTTACAGCAATAAACATTATTTACTAACTTTTAAATATATTCGCCAGTAAATTGTATCGTGAAATGTGTCAGTTTATCCAGAGTACCTCCAACCCTGCCAGATTTGGTGACAAATAACCTGTGCCACATTGGTTGGGCTTTAAAGATTGCTTTCCTGATTAAACAGCAATTATCATGTTACATTTTGGTAATAGAGTTGATGCCTCTGCTAGAATTCCAGTAAAATTTGGTAAGGAATATCTCAAGAGTAAGCTAAGCGTGGCCTTACCTGTGCAGATAAGGTTTGCAGGAGATGTGCAGAATTCCTGAGCTCTGGTTCCATGTGTTTATTTACTTAGTTACTGGTTTCAAGATACTTGACAACTTCTGTTATGTGTTGATTACTTTTTTGAAAGTATTAACATGAGAAATCCTGATGAAGTAGCTTTTGTTTCTCTCTAGGGTAGCCTGGGTAAGAAAGGAAAAGGGCACAGGTTGCTGTAACTGCAGCAGTGCGGCCCCTAAAGTTTAGTTTGAACTATCCCAAAGTGTCTTCAACTTGTAATAACATTGTTTGCGGACTCCTAAAAGTGGATAGCCAAAATATTTATTTTAATGTGTATTTTTATTGAACTAGACAGCATTATTACTGCCACAGATTAAAGGCCTGTAATGTGACTTTAATACTGTTATTAGATGTTAATGTCTTAGGAAAGTGCTTTGAAGATGAAATAGTTCTCATTTCCTTTGCCCCGTAATGAATCCTAATGTGTCAGGGGACAGGAGACATCTTTGCATCTTTTCCTCCTGTTCAGTTTGGCCAAGTAGGAAAGACAAGAATGTGAGACAACAATTAGTCACCTGTGAGTGAATGCAGCATCCAGTGGAAATGCAGTCGAACAAATTTCCCTCTCTTTTTTCTATTTTCACTACATAAAGTAAGAACAGGCAGTAGGTTTTCCAGTTTCCAAGATTTCTAGTGGGAATTAGTCATAATAGATTTGTTATTTCTACAGCTTACAACACCATTTCATCTCATCGTTGGGGATGTTATGCTCATCATATTATGAGTTCTTTCAGGGAGGGGAAGATAACTCATTTCCTGAAGAGAATTTGTTTTCTGCACTTACAACTATTTTTGCTCAAGAACAAAAATACTTAATCATCTGGACCAAAGTAAATTAATGCTGTCTCAGTAAATCTGGGCACCTCTCACAGCTGTACAGATAGTACAGATAGTTTTATTAGTATGTGCAGAGGAACATGTCTCTTTACCCTTGGTTAAAATTGTTCAAGGCAGTTTTTTCACAAGGTAAGAGCTTTCCTGGGGTACCTTAAATATAGTTTATAGTAAATAACAAGAGGGTCTCATGTTAAAGTGGTTACAGATTACACTTTTATGGAATGACAAAATGTTAAGGAGTTGGAATGGACCTTAAAGATCATCTAGTCACAGCACCCAAAGTCTTATGATCTTACATAGTCTTACTATTAGACTTTAAGTCAACATTTTGCTTGTGACAGCAGAAGTTACGTATGGACTTGGCACCTGTGTTGTCTCTTTCTCACTTTGCTCAGCCTAAAGGACTTCACAGCTGCTGGATTAAAAAGGTAACATATTTTAATCAAGTATTTTTTGTCTGTGATGTTACCAGATATCTTTTAGGAAGACCAGCAATTTATCTGAAGCATAAATGAAACAGCAAAACAGACATTCTGCGTCTACCTTTGCCTGTGTGTGCAGGGTTGTGGGAACACCAAGACTCCTGTGCCCCCTCCAAGGCTGGCCTTTAGTCCTGCTACACTGTTCTGTGCTCCTGTTTTTCCTTTGGAAAATGTCCATAGTTATAAAGAAAACAAAAGAAAACCTCACAGTGCTCATTTTTGGTCTCTGGCTGTTATTTTTTAAAAGGTGCAGTTATTGATGTCTCCGTAGCAGATGGTGTGATCCCATGGTGCCTCTTATAAAACGTGATATATAAGTAACTACCTCAATAGTTCAGTATTCATAATATAAATCAGTCTTATGATATCCTCCACAGGCTGGTCCTTTTATATTCCTACTAAGGACCAAATTAATCAAGCACTATTTTACTTAATTTTTGCTTTATATTCTACTGGGTTTTATTTGTTAGAAGTTATTTTTATCCATAAATACACTCATGCTTTTTAATAAATCCCTTTTCTTGCACAGAACCAGACACTGAAGATTATGAAGAATTTATTTATTTCACTGTTTTAGAGGCACAGTATTTTGAAACTTGAACCCACCAGCAGAACAGTTGGAAGACTCAAGGGATAACTTTGTTTACCACACATCCAAATTAGTTGTGTAGTATTCTACTAATTGGTTTAATTCTAGGTTTTTTTCTCTGTCATTGAACACATTTCTATGTATTCCATATAAAGAAGCTTTCTGATTTTTGAGCTTCTTTCTTTGGAAATTCCAGTAGCAGCACATTCCATAGTTGAATCTGCAGATAAACCTTCTCTGGGAAATGTATAAAAAGCAAAAAGGAGATTTGTGTTATTGGACAGGGAAAAGGCTGAGACCGAGACCTGCTTTGGTGATGCCTAAATGTGCTGTATAATTAATCCAGTGAGTTTTTGTGTCCTTCAAGAAAAACAAGGGATATGCAGAATAGCAAACATTCAGCTGCTGAAACAAAGGAAGTTTTTTATTGACGTTTACGGGCTTAATGTCTTAAGAGTATAGAAGTGAAAATAGAGTAGAGAAGTGAAAACATTCCTGGCTTCAAGAAACATAGAAAGTTTTCAGTGCCTGGAGAAATACAACTAAGAGTGGAAACAGGAACTGGATCCCACATTGGCTGCACTTTGCTGATCAACAAACTATTGAGAATGAAAGCATATATATAGTGTATATATTTTCTGTATATTTATATATAATGCTTTAATTGCATATATGTTAAAAACCCCTCCATGTGGGGTGGATAAGCAGCCTCTCTCTGAAATGCCCTCGTTTACGCTTAAGCAAATAACCAGTTTGCTTGCATGGCTTCCATTCTCAATGTGTGTTCTCTGTCCTTGAAAACAAGATGTTTTAGTACTTTTCCAAATAGCTTTTCTGTGTTGGTGTAAAAATGAGTTGCCTTCTTAGATTTTTATACTTTTTCTGTCCATTACTAATCCTTCAGGTTCAAGGCAGGGATTTTTAAGCATCAGGTCTGCAGTAGCACAGATCAGTACTGACTTGCATATGAAGTTGGGTGGCATCTGAATGATAAGTTTCCAGTTTAGCTGAAGGTTTAAGTTTTTTGGTGGCAGTAAACTGAGGTGCTGAGAAACAAAGCAGGTTTATTTGTGATGTATGGCAGGGTCTTGCAGGTAAGTTGAGGGTACAAAGGGAGGTGCATACTTGTAATATTTGAGAATGGCATAGCTAAAATATTGCTGGGTGCAGGTGTGCTGTGCCTGGGAGAGTCAGATCTAAGCTTATCGGGTTTTCTGGTCTGCACAGATCTTCAGTGTCCAGGTGGGTTCAGCAAATCACACTTATTGCCTCAGCAGCAGAAATATGGCACATGGAAGTAATAAATAATACAAAAAGGTGTAATAGGCCATGCCTTCTAATAAAAAGAGGGGGGGAGCCTGTGATATTTCCCCTTTTTAAGAAATAATCAGTATAAAGAAGAAATGAGTGGATTATTGCTTGGTGTGGTTAAATTCATGGCTGGATGTTGAAGAGCAAGTGGCTGAGGCGTCTTGTTCCTTTGTGTTGTTTTTTAAGTGGCCCTTTGGAAAGGTATTGGGAGAAGTGAAGTACATGGGAATCACCTTCTTCCTTTCCTGGGTTACCTTTAGGGCTTGTGGTCAGTTGTGTCTCCTTTAATGATCATAAACCTGACCTTGTATCTTGGGAAATTCTCAGCTCTTTATCAGTTCCTTCTCATTGCTGTAGTACAGTAATTTGAAAGTAAGAGCAGGAAGTTCTTCCCTTTTGCACCATTTCTGTAGAGTTTCTGAGGCCAAATGTTTGCATAACTCGCCTGCACTCTTTTCTATTGCAGTATATTTTGTGGGGTATATCATTAATTTTCATCAAAACTCTAAAAAGGCACTTTTGAAGCTTGGGGTTGGGGCATTTCTTTTCATCACTGATTTCTGTCAGAGGGCTGAGCTGGCTGAGCTCATGGAACTCCTTTGGAAAGTTTGACTGCAGCCTATCAAGTGATTTATAGGTTTTTGCAGTGCTTCTGATGGCTAATGATAATTAATTTTTTGTAACAATAGTAATGATTTCAGCCTGTTGCTTTAATGAGTGTTATCTCATCTTTTTCCTTAATTAAGCAAGTTGTCTTCAGTTAGCAAACACCATTATTGCTGACAAATTGGAAAGTAATAGTTTGTAGATTGTAATCCATTCCTCTCTTACTACTGTTTAATTTACAAATATGGACATCTGCAAGAACTGTGAAATAATTCGGTAAAAGGATCCGACACACTCTGGGCTGGGGGCACATTTTATTTTAGTAATTCCAATGCCTTTTCTCAGTGCTCTGCACTTCCCTTGAAGTTTCTTACTGGGAACACCAGTGGTCCTAATTTCACAGCACTAGTGGATAGTAACTCTTAAAATTGCCCATGATTAGGAAGATGTATTCTTGAGATTGTTTATATTCATCTGGCATTAGCAACAGTATTTAAGCCTGACCTGACTTCATTCCAGTAAGAAAAAAATCTGGCCAAATACTTAAGATGTTTTTCCAAATGTTGGTATGTGTTAAAGTCTTACCAAACTATTAAAACCTCAGGACTTCAACCAGTTCATTTTAATCATGATATGGCCTAAAGTTGAAGTATTTTATAAAAGCTAAACAATGCCAAATGCATTTGACTGAGATCAAAAACCAAATGTATTTGTTCTCTTTCATCTTCAGTGTTCCATTTCCTAGGAGTGTGACCTTAGTCAAACATCTATTAAAGTTTGCTTTTGATCTTACTCCCTCTAAAAAAAAAAAAGAAAAAAAAGAAAAAAGTCAATCTTTAAAATTTTCTCCCAGAGACAATCACACTATTGTGTTTTAATGTTCCAGTAGCATGTGAGTAAATAGGATTCTCTGATGTATGTGATAGAGCAGTGGCTAAATGGGACAATCATTTTTGTGTCAGAGACAAGAATCAAAAGGAAGCATTCTTCAGAAGCTGTTAACTGGAAAAATGCCCCCCAGGTCAGTGGAAACACGTTCACTGGTCAATGTGCTGCATTTTTGTGTCCTTTGATGAAAATGCCTTGTAATTTGATAACAGGTAGCTGTTCATTTGTAATACAATTTTCTCTTCACCAGTCAAAGCTGCCTAGTGATTAGTCAGTAAAAAGGTTAATTTTCTTCTCAGGTATGAGCAGTTTGGTGGATTTTTGAAAGAAATAAGGACAAATCATTTATTTTCTGAATAGCATATAAATATGTTTCTTGGTCATCTGTAAATTCCTTCACATTAGGGGAGCCTGTCTCACACCCACTTTTCGGCCTGACTGAAATGAGTAGGCCTAAAAATATACAGAGGAATAAAATTGCAGCTAAGATTTATATTTAACATTGTGAACTGGTCAAGTACTAGTTATTAAATCTAGTCTTATCAGTGTAGTGCTGCTATTAGGGAAATGTCAATTAAAGGATGTAGTAGATAAATACTGAAAAGATTTATTTCAAAGAAATATCTATAGAAGAAGCAGAATTTGTCTTTTTAATAAACTTTAAATTGACAGAGGTTTCACATATTTAACTTCCAAACCCAGAGCTAAATGCTTACTGGGAATGCATTGGAATGTTGCCTAGATAAGTTTATAATAATATATAATAGCCTATCAGTGTGGGAAAAGGCCTTAAAGTAGAATTAAACCTCTCAGCTCTAAAAAGATAGCTGCAAAAAATACAGTATTAATATTGAGAAATGGTTGAGGATTGAAGAGTATAATAATTAAAGTGCTTGCAAGGGGTTAGTTATATAATATAGAATTCTGGAAAAGCAAGATGAATAGAAACCTGCAGTATTTTTTTGAATTTGATAAAAAAAAGTCCAGTACATCTTGGACATCATTTGTATTAAATATAGTTTTATTTTTAAAGTGCATTTAATAATTTCCATTACAAAAATCTTGAGAATCTATTTTAAAATCTGAACATACTTTGACTACTGAAATAATTGCACAAAACCTGAGCTAAAAATGTTTGTTGCCATAGTTCTAGAAGAAATGAAACTGCTATACTGATGCAAACTCGGGACTAAGGACCAGTAGAGTTTATCTGTAAAGATTTGCAAGGGCAAAAAGAATATTTGCATAATTTTAGATTACTCAGTGTTTCAATTCAGTGACTAAATTATTCTTCTCTTCCTTAAGCCTGCATTTGGCTTGGAGACTGCAGGTTAATTCAGCTTGACCAATGAGTAGAGACACATCCTTTAAGATTTTAAAAATGGTGTAGTTCATCTTCTACGTGTTATTTTTATTCACCACCTGGAACAAGAAAATAAGCTTCCAGTCAGTGTCTCAGCTTTGAAAAATGTTCTCTGCCTTGCATAGCGTAAAATGGAAATAGCTATTCTGGCATAACTTCATAAACAAAGGCGATATCAACCTATTGGGACTAAATTACTTGTCTCCCCTGTTATTTGGGTGAGTAAATGTGCCTGAATAAGCTTCAACAAAACTATATGAAAGTAACTTAAAAAGAGAGAGATCAGAAACAATCAGAGGTAAAAAATGCTCAAGAAGTGAAAGTTAAGGTACCCCCTCCTGTGATTGTGTTCCCCACACTCTGGCCGTGTGATCAATAGTCATTAATTTGTGCCCCAGAGGAAGACAGGGCTTGTTGTGTTTCTTTACCTGTGGTCTACACACAGCTCCAAGTTAAATCTGGTTTCTCCAGCCCCTGGGCTGCCTCCTTGTTTTCCCTTTGCAGTGTTGGAAATTCACATATCCATCACCTACTCACAGAGGTGCCCAAAGCACCAGCTCAGCTGTGCCCCGAGGACAGGGCTGCTCCAGCCTCAGAAATTTGCTGTGGAAATTGGAGAGTTACATGAAAGCTTGTCCTTCCTCAGGTATGGCCCTCGGATTGCTGTCCAAACCCTGCTGAAATAGAAATGAACTTACCTAAAATATCTCATTTCCTTCTCAAAAAGAGCTGCATGGCATCGATGTGCCATGGCACACCGTGAATGCCAGCTCACCACAGAATCCTTAGAACAACCTGTTCTGGTGAAAGGGGCTTCATAGCAAAAGCTACACTCCTGAGGACTGTGTGAAGCATCAGGCTGAAACTGGTTTGGATGAATGTGGTTTTCCACTCTCTTGATTGAAAAACAAAACAGAAGCTCAAGACATCTTTTTATTCCAGAAGTGAATAAATAGTCTGTACAGTAGTAGTAGGTGGAGTCATCATTTGAAGAGGTAGAGCCCCAAAGTCTAGTCCTTGCTCCCCCAAGTACTTCATTTTACATTGAATAATTAATAGAATATTCATTTGGGAATCAACTGTTCTAAGAAAATTAAAATCAAGTTTCTGCACTACATTCCACATCTTTTGTCAGCTTGCTGATAATTCAAATGTGGTAGGTTCTACTTCAAGCTGCAGAACCCCTAATACCATCCCCAAATGTTTTTCACTGTGTATAAGTTGTGGTATTTTGAATGATCTGAAAGCACTAATATTTCGCTTTAATTCAACAGCCAGAATTGGGTAAGTGGTTATAAGTCTCAGAAGAATATTCCAGGAATTTGTGTCTCTAAGTGAGGCAGCTTTCAAACTTGAGTCTTTTGAGGTTGCGTAAATTAAAAGCCATTTGGAGAGGAGTGCCTGGGCTCCCTCTTTTCATTGCTTAGGTTATTGTGCTTCAAATAAGCCTAATATTTCTGTGGGGTTTTTGAAGTGGCCAACCATTTCTCAGCCTTAGGTAACTCAGAGCAACGGTAGCTGTGTGATCATAGCATTCAGTTTCTGTTCTGGCAGAAAAGTTGCCTGTGTGGAAGAAATAGCATGGAGGGAATGATTCTACAAAGTTGTGTAAATAGAGCTTGGCTCTGATTTTGCCATCTGAGGTTGCCACTCCAGGTGAAGGTCTGTTCTAAATAATTTTGGTTTCATCTGAAAAACTGTAGCACAATGAATTTATGGAACTCAGTATTCACTTAAAATCCTTGAAATACACCATTTTAAAATTGTGGTTTGAAACAGCTGGGATGTAGCTGAGCTGTGCCATCCCATACAAAACAAATATTTGTGTGGTGTTTTCCAGTCACAAGTAGGAAGTAGCTTGAAATCACTCCCAAAGATACCCTTATTCTCAGAAGACCTTCCAGCCCAATTAATTTTACAAACTCGAGAGATTTATGCCAACTCCAGATAAGCTTTCAGACTCTTTGGTACTTAGCTGAAAGCACTTCCAGAAACTTCTAGTCACCCCTTCCTTACCAGTTACAGACAAGTGCTTTAAATCCCCGAAATTGATTTAGTGGGAAAGGAATAAGCATGGAGAAAAAAATATCAACAGCTAATTCTAATTTCAGGTGGCAGCACATGCACCATGACAGACTTCTGTGATTATAGTGAAGTTACAGAATATCTGTGATGAACACAAGGACTATTAAATTTAATATATTGATAACATAATTTTAGGTTCCCAGGAATCCCAGGCATATTCTAATCCAAGGATAACAAAGTCCTGCAATCAGAAGCAAATGCTGATGATAACACCACTGTATTCTTCCCCTGTGGCTTCTGAATATTTAGCACTTTGGAGTTAATATTTTTTTCCCTATAAATGGAATTTATTTGATATGTTGGCCTCAGGTAATTTAACATATTTCTGGTTTAGTTTTTAATTTTTCAAGTCCTTATCTCAAAGAATTGCTATCTTTAGTCTGTGACAGCATTATGAAAGTGGATAGTTTGAGAGTTTGTATGATTATGAGCATTAGTTTAACTTGTCTTATCCTTACTGGAATCAGAGTCCTAATGAATGAATTTGTCACTCTTCTGATGTAGGAAAACACTGTTTAAATACATCCCATATTATAAGTTTACTTTTTATGTTGAAAATTTTCAATGACGTGACTAAAATTGCATCAGATATGCACTGGAGAACATCCAAGTTGTAAAGTGATTGTGATTTTTTCCACAATAATTCAAGGGCTGCTGCATGTGTCTCTCGTGCTTCCATCTCCTGAAACCTGTAGATCAAAAGTGGGGTGGTCAGTCAATCAAATATACAGAAGAAGGTAAAGGTCACAGTAGTGCTACTAAAAGTATTACGCATTAAAGCTGTGACAAATCATTCTCATGACATGGATTGTAAAAAAGAGCAGAAAATGTCACAAAATTAATCAATTCTCAGGAGACACACTGGAAGAATGAAGGCAAAGAAAAGTAATGTAACCCTCTCAGTGCTTTTGGTAGTTCTGATTTTTCTGTTTCCCTCCAATAGGGGAAGCTGCAGTTTTGTTTGACAGAAGGCTGCCTTTTGGGGAGGAAGTCGTCTGTAAAATATGCATATCAGCTTGAATATGAGTGCTCATCTTACAGATTTAGGCACAAATTTGGAATTAAAATTTCTTTATCTTGAACTTTGAGCCCCTTGGGTCTAGACAAGAAATCTGGCAGCTCTTTGGTCATCATCTCCTTGTGTGGATGGAGGATATGAAATATCTCAGGTACAGGGACTTGATGGAAGACGTTCATGTTAAAATTGTTTCCAGTCTCTCAGATGGATGTCAGGGAGGATAAGTTTAGGACAGAGGTTGTAACTGGTGTGAGAAGCCTAAGTAATAGAGGCAGTCATGGGATGAAAGCATCTGGAAAGCAAGCTCTCCCCATGTTTGAAGTGAACACGCAGATTTGTAAGCATCAGGACTTTTGCTACTGTCTAAATACGTGTGAAATTAAGAGAGTGACAACCTGCTACTTCTGTGGAACCTTCCACAGAGTGGCAGGAATGTTTTGATGTTTAAAGGTTTTAATCTTGTTTATGTTCATGTGAATTTCTGCATGAAATCATATTTTAAAATTAAAATAAGGTAAGCAAGCATACCACGTTAAACAGAAATTACCAGAATTGCAAAATCAGACCGTCAGAAATTCAGGAACATTTGTGCAAAGCTAATTCTCATCCCTTGAGCATTTGCCAAAGTCTTTAAATCACATTATCACTGTTGTTTTCCCCAGCATCACTGCCTGGGTCGTGATAGAGCATCAACTGACCTGTGGGGGAAGCAAGGTTGTGTGATGAAGAGACCTGTCTGTGGGTCTGTCCCTATCTATCTGCTGCACAAGGGGAAGTTATATAGGGAATATTCAGGGAATGCACAAAGGCAGAGAATCAAGTCTCTCAAGAAAAGACTGAGATAGTTTCGAGCTGACTTGAGCTTCTCTGTGGAGGATTAATTCCTCACAATCCCTGAAAAATATGCAGAATATCTGTTTGGATTTTTCCCCCTCCCGGACAGGATTCTTTTGCCACAGTGTTTTTGTTTGTTTGTTTGTTTTTTGTTTGTTTGGGTTTTTGTGGTTTTGTTTTTGTGGTTTTGTTTGTTTGGGGTTTTGTGTGCCTTTTTTTTTTTTTTTTACTTTTTTTTTACATTTTAAGGTGGTGGTATTTAAACATTTTAGGCCATTCAAAGTTTTTGAAATGTTTCTGAAATGTTTTGGTAAGGATCTTCAGGAGTCTCTCAACTTTGATTATCTGAACATATTTAGAGAATCCCAGAATGGTTTGGTTGAAAGGAACCTGAAAGATCATTGTTCCACCCCTGCCATGGACAGGGATGGCTTTCACTAGACCAGGTTACTCCAAGCCCTGTCCAGATTAAGCAAAGGGTCTTTATTTTCTCCTTTGCTTTGATCATGTAGCATGATAAATACTGTATAAATACTTGCAGATTTTCTACTCTAAAAATCAGTTCTTGCTGTTGTTTGGGATGTTTTCCTGTTGCAAGGAAGGTCTTGCAGGCAAGACCATATTTTTAAAGTATGGTTGTAATATCAGGACAACTGGCTGAGGTATAAGAATAGGTGAAAGAAGCTCCACTGTTGTGATACATTTTTTGGCTGTTGGCTGTATTTCATCTTGGCAATGTCAAATGGATGTCAGAAGGATTTCAGTCTGGGCTCAAAAGTGTCCTCCCAGGGCCTGGGGTGATGCTCATGATAAAGCTGAGCACCATCCCCTGCCTGCAGTGCCCAGTTCCTTATTGAGTTCCTTCCCTGGATCTCTCAGATGATTCACCTGGATGGATTATTGTGACCAATCGTCAGTGGCACCAGGATGTCTTTGAACAGCCACTGGAAACATAACATGCACTAGGGCTAAAATTTTCCTACATTTCCAGTTGAGCCAGTTTACAAAAATGAAAAGAATCTGCAATAATAAGACAAATTAGTTTGGACCTGTCTCCAAACCGCTCTAACACTTTGGGTATTTTACTGTTCCTATTCAAGAACTTGGTTTCACTGTCCTTGGTGTAGTAGGCTGGGTTTTCCCTCCCTGTTTATCACTAAATAAGGATGATTCATTTCAGCTACAGAGAAGCCTTCACTTTCTAACTTGATTTTTAAAATTACTAAGTAAATTGCCATAGACATTCTGAAGATGTACATTATATGTATTTACTTCTATTAATTTTATTACAGTGAGCACATCCTTTCCAGTCTTCCAAAGCCTGATTTGTTGGACGTTTCAGGATTGTTTCCACTATTTGCAATATGGTCTCTCAGACTAACATTTCATGCTACCAGATATTTCATCATTGCTGTTTTAGCACATTGTGCTTGACCCATGGCAACTTTGAATGCAAATAACAAACAAGCTGATGCACAATGCTTGGCTGTTAAAGTGAAATAATATGGTAAGGCTAAACTGGGTTTCATTTTTCCTTTTGAATATTATTAATTGCAAAGTGTTGACTGTTAATTTAATTAAATGTTTTGTTTTAATATAAAACCATTTTTCAGTTCACTGACTCACTGTTTCATTTAATTAATTGCAAACCTCAAGATTTGATTACTCATAGTTCTCCTTTAGTTAATTTACTTGTTCACAGTTTTGACAGAAAAGCTTTCAAACTAATATGAAGGAGGGGCACAGTCTGACTAATCAGGAAGCTGGAAAATATAGCTGTAGCAGGAGTATGAGATTAGCAGATACTCAGGGTCACCTAAAAAAGCTCAGAGTCCTTGTATTCACCATCAAAATCTAATTTTCAGTGACTGGATATTAGTTAAATGTGGAGAGTTCACTTGCATGCAAGACACTGTAGGTACCTCAGTGTGGGAATGGAATTGAGTTTTGGATTATTATGTCTCCAAGAAGGAATTTGCTAATGAGTAGATTGTGATGTTACTCGGGGCAAGAGGCACTGTCCCCTTGTCACCTGGTTCAGCACTGCCCTGTAATGGGGGACTGGCCCCGAGGGGGACATAGCAAATGGCCTGGAGTTGTTGTGATCTTTGGGCCATGCAGTAAAAATGCTGCTTTTGTTGAAATAGTTCTTCAGACTTCCCAGAGGAATAACCTTCAGTAGTCTGTCTGTCTGTGTAGGGGATGTCTGAGTAAACAATTAACCAGTGACTTTAATGGCATGCAGGTAAGGGATGGAGAAGCCTCTGTGGTGGTACCCTTACAGGTACCACAGGGGCTGTGGCTGCAGGAGCAGAGGATGTGCTCAGCGGGTCCAGGAGCAGCCAAAGCCTCACAGAACATTCAGGTCTATTCCATCTCCAACACCCCATAAGCCCTGAGTTCTCCCCAGAGCGATGCCATTGCCACTTTGAGTCAGCTGAGTATGGCCCTCATTTGCATCCAGCTCCTTTATTTGAGCACTGTTTGGTTCTTAGGCCTGTTTTAACTGTGGCTTAGAACACAGTTGCAGAATTTTGCTTCCGTGCAGCCTGTGCCTGAAGTGTGCTGGTCTGTGTGTCCTTGAGGGGTTATTTTGGGGCTGAACTGGTGTGTTGTGCAGCAGAGTTCTGCAGACTCGTCGGAGGCAGAGAACACAATGTCCTGACGAAAGTCATAGGATGAAGATTACTAATGGCAGCTGCTTGTTCTGCCATATGCAAGGTGGTGCAGGTGTACCTGACCACCACAAGCTGTTATGCAATTGTAATCAAGATTCACGTGCAGCAGCTGACCCTGAGCTCTGCTCCCAGATTCCAGCGTGGGTGCGGCCGTGTCCCTCTCAGAGATCCCACCAGCTCTCCAAGGAGCTGCTGTGTTCCAGCCAAAGCAGCTGGAGGGTTCTGGGCTAGTGGTGGCAGTTCTGCAGAGAAACCATTTCAGCTGTGCTGAGACTCATCCTGTATTGTTGTTGCATTTAAAGGCTGTACGTGTTTGATAATAAACGGGTCATGTTTTATTTCCTGGGCATTCAGTGATTGATCACAGCTGGTAAAAGATAACTGAAGGAAGGAAAATTTCAAGTGTAAATGGAGAGGAAAATACAGGAGCTTTGAAGTATGTGATCCAGCATGTCAGTTTTCCTAGTGATCCTTTCATTTTGGAGGGAAGCAGAGGGATAGATATATGTATTACAGCAGCTTTCCAGGACATTTTTCAAAGTGAGGTGCTCTCAGTGAGATCCTGCTGCTGATAATGGTTCATCTGAGAGGATGGAAATGATTCTTCACAGTTCCTTGTAGATCCTTAGATAAGTCAGTTGAAGAATAGCTCTCTTTGTCACAGCTAGCCTGAGCTGAGTCAATTAAAGAAAGGAGTTTTATTAATAGTTAAATTAAATAATAGCTTCAGTAACGTTAGCCACGGCAGTCCCTTAATTGAAGACTATGCCAATGGGTGATTTGCTGCACGTTTTCTTGCATCATTTCAATCAGTGGCACCCCCTTACTGCTGCAGCCATTTCCTTTAGCCTCAATTTTATTATCTTTCAGAAGCGCTGAAGAATTAGTGCGTTGTTATTACAGTGCCTCATACAGTCACATTTTGGGGCTTTTACTGCTATCAGAGTTTCATGTAAGAAATTGTATAGACTGGGGAGTGGTGAGTGAGGGTATAAAGACCTTGCTGACACTGAGCTTAGGGATAATCTTGGCTGGATCTGCTTCAAGGCTGTGCAGGACCTTTAGTGCTCTCTACACTCGGACTGTGCTTTAAACTTTTAATGCTGAAGTGGAGTGACTTTGGTGTGGCAGATGGCACAGCACAGTTTTCTGATCCATCACTGTGTTTTGGCTGGTGTCCTTATGGCAGCTGTGTCTGGTTAGGGAGCTCAGAAACGCCTGACAATAATTACCTTTAATTTCTGCAGGCGGCAGCGTGGTGGTTTTGGGACTGTGTTTATTATTTTCTGTTTGTTCCTTGGTACCCTTTCTGCCTTTGTTATGTTTCTGTACAACTGTTCAGAAGGTTTTTGGGGATTTTTTTGTTGTTGTTGGGGTTCTGGTTTTGTGGTTTGTGTTTTTTTTTTTTTTTTTTTTTTTTTTTGTTTTTTAAATACAGAGCCTTGTATAATTTTTTCTCGTCTTTTCTCTGAACATACTGAAGGTATGAATTTATATTCCCAGTGTCCTTATGAATACTTTCTTTACTATTTTGTATAATTAAACTAATGAAATTTTATGACTTATAGTCCATGCTAAGAACCTGTATAAATACTGACCCTGATGAAAATCCTTTCTGGGATATTGGTTCCTCTGTACATACTGGGTACATGGAAGTGATAAAATGGCCTAATAAAGAACTCCCTGCTCAGACCTATATTTTTGTAACCATCAAAAGGAATGTGAATTTTTTTGCAAATAGATTAGAAATATAAAGTAAAAACGAGGTTGCTGTGGGTGGGTACAGGTTCTGAAAATGTTTTAGTAATGGCTGTACCTCAAAACTTGGAATTGGTTGGATGAGGAGGAAAGGGCAGGAAAGCAGACAGGTGCCTGGAAATCCTGAAGGCAGTAAATTCCTCTGGTCTGATTCTTGATTTTTTGGAACTTCCTGAAAATCATGTGAAATTCACTCAGGGAGCAATCCCACTTCCTTTCCCTAGGAAAAAAAGTGGAAGTTTATAGACTATTTTATCTTCTCCAGAAACTGTGTGAAGAGTTTTATCATTGAATATTTATTATGTGATGGATTAAGTGTGAGTGATATCAGAAAGAGAATTTGTAAAAATAGGCGTTTGAACATCAGCATTTTATATCTGCTGGATAAAAAACCTGTAGCATTTGCAGAAGAACTCTACAGGCTGTTAGAAAAAAACAACAACAAAAAAGAGTATTGTTACAGTGTGGTGACCTTCTGTATGAAGTGATTAAAGGGCCTAAAAGACAAAATTGTTGATGATGTTTTCTGGACTCACATTTTTATATTTAGTGTGTATTAGTAATGAAATCAACTTTTGTGAAGCCCATTAAAGGAGCAGCAGAGCTAATCTGAGTGTCGGATTAAGCTGCTTTTCAGAGACTGTTTTAATGTATGGATGTGTGGCTGTATAGGATGTGAACATTTTGAGTTCCCTTTAATTGGTGTCTAATCTATCAGTAACGGGTTATTTCACTGTGGTTGGAGGTGTGATATCTTTGTGGGCACACAAACCAAAATCCTGGGTTTTTTGGGGAATGCAGTTCAGTGATTTTATGGAACCATGCCGTGCTATACAGGAGTAAGCCAGTAAACTGATTAATCTGTATCTGAATGAATAAACAGTTATACCTGTGGAGATCTTTTTGGTAACGTGGTCGCATCCCCTGAATTTTCTTGTGAGGAAGATGAATTCAAAGAACGGATTTTCAGTCACATCTTGCTCAGAGTCAAAGCAAATTGATACTGTGTGGAAGAAAATCTGATCTTTTACTTATTGACCAAGTCAAAATGATGAAAAACTTTGCTCTTATGAAAAAAAAAAGATACTGGGATTCTAAATAAAACTAATTATGATAATTATGGAGACCTGTAGCCTGACACTGCTCTATTTATTCTCTTTTTACTACTGGAAATAATTTAGGTTTTAGTAATTTGAAAATCTTCTAACAATAACCACCCTTAATTCTGTTCTTAATGGTCTCTTAAAAGTGGGATTGAGTTTGTACTCAGCCATATTGTATTTTTTTACATATTTTCAATGTAATATTTTCCTGTAACAATAATGTTAGTCTAAACCAAGAGACTTATGATAAAAACAAAATAATATTTGGATGTATAATGTAATAGTACAGCATTGATTGCTCCGTGTTAATTGGCTTTGAACTGTTGAAATTAGAAAATACTGTATCTTACTCTGTGTGTGGAAATTTTGTAGCAGCTAAACAAGTCAACCATAAAGTGATCAAAGTGACAAGGTGATCAAAGTGACAGGAAATTATATTTAAAAGTATAATCAAAAGGGATACCATTGAATAAATATTTCTTTATGTTAAAAAGAAATATAAACACGAAAGAATTTTTTTTTTAAATCCTTGGAATAGTATACTGAAGTAACTTGACTTTAAAATAAAGGTAGTATTCAGGATAGCATTACATAACCGGACTAAGAATGTGCAGCGAATTTATGTGACTTTTTCCTCCTGAAAGGAGAGGCTTTATTCAGACTTTTCAGTGCCACATTGTATGGTATGATACTGCATTTCATTTATTTGTATTTTCCAGGTCTGACAGCGGCTGCCATGGCAGAGGCCATGAAGCTGCAGAAAATGAAACTTATGGCAATGAACAGCCTCCATGGAAGTGGGAGTCAGAATGGAACTGAGTCAGAGAATGAAGAGCTCAATTCTAATGCAGGTGAGGGATGCTCTGAACACCTGGGCTTGTGCTTGGGAAACGGAATCAAAGCTCTGTCTCAAATTCTTGTGCTCTTTTATTTTGTAAGCTCTGCTCTGCCTGTCTCAAATCAAAATTCTTGCGTCCATTTGTCCAGTGTTCCTCCAGTTTTACTCCTAACAGGTATCTTCCTATTGGTGAAGGATTGTTTTCATTATGTTAGAGTACAGATGTTTTAAACTGTTCCCTAAATATATTTGTAGCAACAAAAGATTTCTCTATTGGCAATAGCAGAGTTATTTCCAGAGTTTTCCTGTAAATGTTGGAAAGTTTCCAAAGCGTCAGGTTGTTGTAATTCATTCTGAGTTCCACAGTTCGCTGGAGAAAGGTAAAGTAGGGAGTGCTAAATCACCAATTTTCTGGCTTTCCTGCATTTTGTTCTTTCCTTGGATAGATATTTGCAAAGCACAGCTGTGAAGGAGAGTTGTAATGAACCTTTGCTGTGGCCTGACTGGGTCTCCTTGGGTGGAAGGCCCTGACACCAAACGTGTTCAGGCTGTACCATATAAGCATTAATGTAAATTTGAATGAAGTTCCCTGAGTCCCACCTCCCCAGGAACAGGGTTCAAAGGTAAAGTCAAATATGCATCCTGTGAAGAGAAAATCTTTGTTTATTCTGAAGTCCTTTTCAGGTGAACAGAAGAGATTTTTACTTGGATAGTGAGAGAACCTGGAACAAGGCAGGTCCCTTTTGTCTCTGAATACCTGTTACAGTAAGGGCAGTTTCCCTTGGTCTCACTTTTTTTGGCACAGATGATCCTATGATACTGTACCATTCATGGTTTGTCTTCATTATCAATTGAAGAAAAGAGGCACTGTGTGATCCCCAGTCACATCCCGCTCTCCCATCGGCATTCCCGCATCTCCGAAGGCAGAGCCTGCCTGGTGTGTAGTGTGTACCCATTGTGCCATCAGAATGGTAATTTATTGGACCAATAAAGCAGCAGCTGGGAGGTCTTAGACTCATTTTCTAAAGGAATAACTTTGAATTCATGACAAATTATGCACAAAGCAGTCTTTCCAAAAGTGGTATTGCCTTTTGCTAATTTTGTGTACTCATCTGTATTGAAGAAATCTGGCTTCTACCTCATGCATTAAACCTTTCCCCAGCTTTCTGTTTTGCAGGATATGTATTTCTTATTCCCCTCTCAGACCCTAATCAATTAGTGCATATTGAATTCAGAAAAAAAACACTGAAAAAGCATATTTAGCTTGTGTGACTCTATATATACTTACTCTTGTATGTAGTTCAGAATGAATTCTGAATTTTCACTGCGAGCTAAGAAATAGGACTGAAGAATTCCCACAGATGAGCAAGGAAGCTTCACACAGAAAAGATGAGGGGTTGGTATTAGGGATTTAAAAGCTGTTGTACAAAAATTTGCTGATTTGAATGTTCATGGTTTTGTGTGTTACCTGATACAGCAAAATTTGTGCCCTTCATATAGGGAGAATCTACATTACTGTGATTATTTTAGGTATTAAGTTTTTTTGAGGAACTCTCATAGCATCCTTTGGACAGTGATCAGGGGTGTACACGTTAGTGGGGAGCTCTCTGTGCTTTTTAGCAATTCAGTGAGTTCTACAACCAACTCAATACCACTTCAAGTATTTGGAGAAATCCCCACTGACTTTCACTGAAGCTGCAGTGGGGCCCAAGGATAAGGGTATGGGAGCAGTTATGTAAAGATCTTTTCTCAATTCTTTCCCCTTTTCATTGCCTAATTCAGTAAAATTGCCAACAGGAAATTTGCTGGCTCAAGTATCAGTGTTGCTTTGCAGACAAAGAAATCAATCCTAAAAATCACACTTTTCCCTCTTTTTAGTATCCTCAGTGCCAGAATTAGGATCATTTTGGTAGTGTGTGGGTTGGAGGGTCATATTATGAAGATTTGCATTAAACAGGTACAGCAGGATGTGGCAAAAAGGAAAAGCAACATGAAAGGGATGTAAAAGTTGACTATACATTTCACCATAGAAAATAACTAAGGAATTATCAAACATTCACTGCAGAAAAACCCTCGGGGTCTGAGGTGGGGCATGAAGAGAGTGGGAATTTCGTTTAGAAGTTCATACACACGTTGTAACTTTGATCTGCTGTGAAGGGAACACCGGGATAATTCTGTGTGCATGAAACCTTCACCAACTGTTTGTTTTGTTCTAGACTTATAGTTTAAATGGCTATTAAGAACAAAATGGGGATGTGAAATGAGAAAGAAAATTGAATTTTGGAATTTTTTTTTACTAACAAAGGTAAAAAGGAACAGAGCAAAGGAGTCAGAAACCTCATAAGTGAGAAAAACATTTTATTTTAGGAGGGAGACCTACAGTTTCTTTGATTTGAGGTTTTGTTTAATAGCTTCTGTAATGGCTGCAACATGACTCTGCATCTAGATTTCAGCATGAATAACAACCTGTTCGTGTTTCATTTAGCTCCAAATGAGAAATTCTGTCTTTTATTGTTTTAGGAAATTAGTCTGTGTACTATTGCTCCTGGAACTTTATAATTAATCACTAAAGGTTATGGCTGTGGAGAGTTTGTGGGAAATAGATGTCTGAATGATTATAATTGTAGCTGTCAAATCAGAAATATAGTTATATAGAACGGAGGACCTTTTGCTTCCTTTGTTTTTTCTTTTTTTTTTTTTTTTTACTGTAACAAAGACTTGAAGGGTTGTGCAGTTTTACTTAAAAAAACCAACTATAAAGGTTGTTAGTTTTTTACCTTAGTGCTACATGTTGACTTCCTACAATGCCAATAATATTTCACTTTAGGATTTGTGCCCTCCTCCTCATCCCTTAGTGTGGTAGATGAGTGGAATACTCTCTTTTTGCTGTTCTTTATTTTAAATTAAAAGTGTAATTGAGCAGCATTAAGTCCTGTCAGATTTTTTGGAAGTGTGTCATTATATACAGGCCATTAGTATAATAAAAAAATTGTTGAGAATGTCTTGGCATAATCATTTCAACCTCCATCTGTATCTGTTGAACTCAGTATGAAGTAATTTTGGGTGTGCTTCTTATTAATACCTAGACTGTCACTTTTATAGTTTCTTCCTCTGTGTGTGAACCTACGATGATGGAAATTCTTCCAGAATTTCTGTGTCTGAAGCCAGAGATCCTGCTGTCCATTTAAAATCTGAACTCCAACTCGGTCTAACACAATCACTGCCTAATTCTTTAGATATTATGTTGTCCTCTAGGAAATTACAGGTGTGGAATTGAATCTTAAAAGTGTGTCTGTGAAAGTGGGGAGTAAATGTGCCACTTCTTTCCCTGCTTCTAGTCCAGCTGGACTACCTAACCTCCTTTTTGTGATGTTACAGTAATCTCAGTGATGATGGAGTTGGGTGCTGGAATACTCTAAAGAATTAAAAAATGCTACAAGAGATAATACTGAAACTATGGGGGGAAAATTTCCCCAAAAAATTAATTTGCACATAGTTTTTAATTGAAGTAATGCCTTAGTTCACAGTGCTGTGAAGAATGTGAAGGATGTTGTTATACATTTGAACATTGATGTCCTCCTTCCACTCTCCCTGCAGAAGAGAAAGAGATTTTTTTGCACCTTCCTACTCATCATATGAAGTGTTGAAGCAGAACTTCTCAGGCAGTTGAAAATCTCCTCTTTAAGCTGGCACTGTAGGTTCTCTTGCCCCACAGTCCAGCTGAGCTGTTCTGGCTGTTCCCGGTGGCTTTGGATCCCTCTCTGTTTTCCCGTAGGATCCTGAAGAGAAGGTTGAATTTAGAGAACCCACGTGGTTTGGGACATAGGTGGATGTGAGAGAAATTCATCCCTCTGAAATCTCAAATTTTAAGTTGGACATAAATATTGCATGATCCTATTCGTTGTTTTTTGGCTACTCCAAGTGAGTCCTTGGAGATGAGGTGGTTTTTTGGTGGCACCTGGATGTTGCCCTGAGTGCAGAGGTTTGCCATAGCTAAGGCTGATAACACGTGCCAGGGGTGATGTGGCCTTTCCCATTCCACTTGGGAAGTGAGTAAGATCAGGAGTGAGCAGCTGGCAGCTGCCTCCAGGTATTCTGGCTGTGTGTGCAGCTCTCAAAGCCCAGGCATGTAATCAATTTTGTTGTTCTATAGAAATGAGATACACAAAACAAAACCTCTCTGGTTGCACAAGAAGTGTTTATAACCATCACCTCTTTCATCATCATGCAATGCTGGAATTGGGTGAAGTGTATTCTGGAAATTACTGTATAATTGCCTAGGGAAACTTGAAACTTACTTGAAATCAGAGCTTTTATTTTTAATAGCATGGCAGCAGGTAATTTGTACAAGTGTGTGATAGGATAGGTTGCGAAATACAGAGTTGGTGACACTACCTGGACATCTTTTAAGCTGCATGAGCAAGGCAGGATCAGTGCATGGCAGTCGTGACAGCAGCTGTTTGTACAGAACCTCCCAGCAAAGAATAAAGCAGGTATTTCCTTCTGGTGGCTTTTGGAGTTACCATGCATGATTTAAGAAATGTGTTTTGCTTTCCCCAGAGAGATATCAAACAGTACTAAGTGTTTCAGTGGTATTTCCCTAGGAAGTCAGAATGTTATTCTGCATGTAGAGTCTTGTTGCCTAATTTCCAGACAAGGAGCTAAGTTAGGCAGAAAAGAAAGGAAAAACACCCGAGCTTTTGGCATATGAGGATCAGAGAAAAAGCTCTCCGTAGGAAAAAGAAGTGTTATCTTTTCATCCTTCTTTCCCTTCAGTACCTGCCATGCAGTTTTCTCACAAATGCAAACATCCTTCACAATCTGTTTAAAAAACCACAAATACATCACTCGGAGGAATATTTAAGGAACCATCAGGAGGGAAAAAACTCATTGGTTTAATGGAATGCTGTCAAGGAAAATCAGCATCACAAACGACACAGGGGCAGAATTGATACTTTTGCACTGACATGTTAAAAGAAAATCCCATGCATTATTTAGAAAACCCAGAAATCTGTCAGCTGTATGATTGCCGAGTTAGCAGAAGCAGGAGGATGCTGCTCAAGTTGAAAAGAAACGCGTAGGCACAGATCCATATTGTAACCTTTCATGTTCTCCACCCACCACGAATACCCAGCTATTACACGGTCAGCATTTTTGAGTTTTTCTCTTTTAAAATTTTCAAGTGCTTGGAAAGTCAAAAGAGGTAGGGCTTTTCTTCTCAAAAGCAGGATGCCGAGGCTGTTATTTTATTGTGAGAGTAAAAATGACAAGACCAGAGAATGTGATTTTTTTAATCCTTGCATAGCATGTAGATATCATGAAGTCGTTTTTCCTGGTGTTAAAGCAAGTATTTTTGTGTTACTTGAGCAGAGAGTTATTGTTTAGAAGTTAATAATTTTATTTAACACAAAACATGCAGTTTTACAAATACATTCAGTCAAAACTACTATTAATACCTTTATCATCACTAGTGAAGCATACATTTAATTTTCTTAACTTGTCTTTTGGCCAGGAGGGATGTATGAGTCTTGAAGTGAGAGAAAAATGAATGTTTTGAGTTTTGTGTTGTCTCATCCAAAAACTAGACTTGTTTGACTCCAGCCCTTGCAGATATATTAAAACATTTTATCCTAAAAGTTGAGCCCTCTGTGCTGTTTCTCCCAGAGACATGATTGATGCCTGAAGGAGATTCACAAAGTGATGGAACTCAGCAACTTTCAGGATGTGCTTCCATACATAGCCCGGGGCGGGGGGTGGTTTCTTGGAAGTTTCTTGAACCCACTGGCAAGTGAGAGCAAAGAAGTTGTAACCTTTGTTTTTTAGTGGAAATGGAGTGAAGGAAATAAAACACGTAACACTGGGGCTTTAAAAAGAATTTTTGGAGGCTTTCATGAACCTCAATTCAGTGAAGTGCAGAAGTGAATTTCTTATCTACAAACTATTTTAAGGTTCCATTTTAGCTCAATTCTTAAGCAGTAACCTATGTGAATAATTTAGCTTTTTTTAAAGTATTCATTTGAACATGAAGATAAATACTGTATAGTAAATGTATATGATGATTCACACATACATGTTGATTAGTCAGCTGTATTTGCATATTTGGATTGACTGACACTCAACTGAGAAATATGAAGTAGCTCTGGCATAGTTCTAGAACTAATAATGGAAATACAACTGCAGATGAGTTCTGAAAATTAAAATCTCTGTTCTCTTCCACGTTACTCTGAGGCATCTTTTTCAGTGAGAGGAATTCTGTTTCCGATTTTTGATGCTTATCTTACACATGATGAAATTAACTGTGTTTGTATAACATCATGAGCTAACGTAAACTGTTTTAAAGATCAAGCAAATTTAGCTTTTATCTTATATAGGACTCTTTTTAGAAAAGTTTTTATTAACTGTTTAAGCTCTGGGTTGTGTGAATGCTTTTTTGAGTGGGTAATTCTCAAGGGTATATTTTAAATGGGTTTGTGACAATTAGATACTAAATATTTATAAATTAAGAGTATATATACTTGTGTAAGTTTATATTTCTGCAGTTAAACATATCACATAATCTGCTTCCTTGGTATATTTTGGCTGCTATGTTATTTGAAGTCAGAGAACTGTTGTCCCTTTTTTCCAGGGCATAAAGAACTTTTCTGTCTTTATTAAGAAAAAAAAATTCTTTACAATGATTTCTAACTTTTGGTGGAACAAATTTAATATAGAAAATCAAGATTCATATCTGTTAAAAAAAACTTGCTGATGCCAAATCCAATCCGTCTGGGTGCACACAGTGTAATCATAAACAACCTCTCCAGATTCTTGCCATATCTGCTCTCAGAACTAAGTGCAGCACAAGATAAACTAATGACAAAATGCAAATGGTATGGCTAAACGGCGTGGAATTGAGAGCTTTCACATGTCTATCACCTTTCAGATCCTTTACAAATTTATAGTCTCAGAGTGCAGAGGTCTAAATCTTCAAAGCTTGAAAAACAGAGGTGCAGCATGAACTAATCTTCATTTTTTCCCCCTATCTTCTTACAGCAGCACTAATGGAAATGTATTTTGTTTAATGACTCTGAAATCCTGTTTGTAATTAGATGTGGGAATTGGTCTTACTTTGTAACAGATGATACTGGAATAATAATATGAGAGATGCTACGCTGAGACCACTATCCTCCTAAATCTATATCATTTTTCATTTTATTGACAGGAAATGTGTTCCTGGAACAAAGAGATTGATTTTAAAGAGTGGAAAAATAATGTCTAGTAAAAACTCAAATGAAAACATTTTAGCATTACTTTAAGTGTATCACAAGTGTATATTAACCCTTTAACTTCATTTTTAATTGTAGTAAACAGTCTTCCTAAAATTGTTGCTTTACCACAGATAAAATCTTTGAGTGAATGCACCAAAAGGTAAGGAACTTTAATTAATGACAGTGTGCATACAATTAAAATGCATATCATATTTCAGAAGGATTATTCAAAAGAATTAATTCTGTCGCTTAAAACACTTTTACAGTCGTAAATGAAGTAATTAGGAGTGGGCACAGAAGATGTGAGTGCGGGCTGAGCTCACACAGTCCCTCCAGAGTATTGCTCGTCTTTACTGTGTCTTGATGTCATAAATCATTTTGGCCACAGTAGAGCCAAGGCTACATCTTTTCCTCGGTGATAATTCTCACTTTTGTTGGTAGGAGCTGAATTTGTGGTCAACATCAACCTGCTGAAGGAATAAGGTTCCTTTAAAGTGCACCCTGTTCTGACAAGGTCTTGTGTTCCTCTGCAAGGCACAGAACTGCCGTAGCACTGTGGGGAGTGAAACTTATTAGAAATGCACCAAATTTAGGACTTTACATATAAAATTTTAGGGAAACCAATACAGATTAGATGCCCTGCACTTTCAAAGGAAAAAATCATTCCAGTTTGGACATTTTAGTAGGGTTGTGTGACTGCTGAAGGACCCGGTATGAAGAGGCTGTTCCACCCTCTGGGCAGGAGAAGGATGAGGAGTCACCTCTGCCTTCCTGGTTGGTGCTTAGTGAGAAAGGGAAGGAAAAAGAAAAGTCTGGTCCAGGTCTACCCCTCTGAAATGTATTTTGAATTCTATGTTAAAATATCCTTGGTTAAAAGCAAAAGCAGCCCTGGGAGCAGGAACCGTGACCTGGTGATCAACTGAACTCTGGCAATTGGGGATGCCAAAAATGCTCAGTGATTTGCAGGTTTTCCACAGTGCTACCAAAGGACAAGAACAGTGAATTACCATGTCAAATACATCCTTTTAATTTTTTTTCAGGTCCTTGTATGTCCTCTTTTTTCCACCAAATCTCATCTGCTGATCATTTTACACAAAGTAACGTGTTTAAACTCCGTGGTGCAAGAGGGTATTTAACCAGTGTTTAATTTCCCATTGCAGAGTCTAAGGAATCTTGTATGTAAAGAATTCCAGTACATCAGGAAAAGCAAATATTAGTGATAGTTGCCTTTGTTAATACTAGAGTCAACTTCAGTCTCACATTAATGATATTTTAACAATAGAAGGTACTTTAATATTTTAATTACCTTGTAAAATCTGGAACATTCTTGTTCTTGTTAAGGCATATATAAGTTAGGATGAAAACTGGCATATTACCTTTGATGTGGGCCACATGCTGAGAGTCCCCCAAAGGATGTCATTGATAGTGATACAGCTGCCAACAGCAGGAGCCTCATGAATTACAATTTTAATCAGATTTTTTAAAAAAATCCCCTAACGTACAGTTAATTTGTGTTTGAGGCAAGAAATGTTTGTGGTGTGATTATTTTGAATATTTTCTCACTTAAAGACGTAGCATAAATCCCCCCCCCCCCCCCAATTTTAATAACGTGGGTTTTTAGTTAAGGATTCAGCACTAGATTTGTGCTGAGTGCCCTGAGCTGACATTTCTGCAGCTGAGATTCGGTAGCAGTTTTCCTTGCAACAGTTGGTGCTGTTGAAATGTCTGGCTGATTTGTGAATTTGATGAGACAGAAGTCACTGTGGTTTCCAGTAATTCTGCCTTTCCTTGCACCCACAGAGTACAAGGCATCCCTCAGTGCTGGAGTAGGGGCTGTGTGGGTAAGCAGGACATACACAGATCACAACCTTACTCCTTTTTATAGAATACCTTGGCTCTCTGGAGCAGTCAGATTCAAGTTTTGTTTTCCTTTAATAAAGTTTTGATCCATGAGAAAATAAGGATTATGCATTTATTTCTGTGATTTTAAAATAAGCATCTGACAGTTTTGCATAATAGGTTATGCTTTCTGCTCCATATTCTGTTTAAAAAAAGCTGGAATCCAAAGCTGTGAGTGACATTTTGGTAGAATTTTAGCAAGTACAGTCATTAGCAAATTAAAAATAGATACAGGTGGGTAGTCTATGTTTTTAGCTCCTTTAAAAAAAATCCAACCCCTAACTGTATACAAGAGCAGCAGTTTATCAAATCCTTCTTGTTGCAATTAGGAAAGACCAGCAGTGTTATCTCAGACCAAGAGTAAATGTTCCTTTATCACCAGAGCCTTTAATTTCCAAATTCATTTTCTCAAATTAAACTCTTATTCTTAATTTATTAGACGGTTAAATTAAATTATTAGGATCACCAAAAAGTATTAAAAATAGGTTCATTTAGTCATGGAGAAGAAAATATTGTTGGCACCATATAATTTAAGCTACTAATTTGTTCATAATCTAAAGGAAAATGCATGGATTTTTAATGTGCAATTTTCAAGTGCCACCATAAGATGTTTATTATTTTGGAAATTTAACCAATATTATCTGATAACTAACTAATATGTATTTTAGTTTGTGTTAGTTTTTACAGCTTCATGTTTTGTTTTGGGAGGCACAGCAGCAGCACCTGATGGTTTTAGAACAGCAGTATTTTCTCAGTCTGTGATGTTTTCTTGAAGAGTAGGTAAGGCTTCACCTGAGCCGTTCTTGAAGCTGAAGAAGATTCCATGGTGTGGGACAGGGATGCTGTGTTTGGGTGAACACTCCAGGCTGTACTGCAGTGTGGGGGATCCTGTTGCCCACACCAGGCTCAGGTAAAGTCAGTTCAGTGGTGGCAGGGTGAGCTCAGGGTGTTCTACCCTGCAGGGTGGCTCTGCCTCTGGATCTGGTCTCTCTATGGCAGTCTGTGGTATTCAGAGTCACAGGAAGACAGCACTTCAGGCTTGATGCAGGAACTCTGCCACCCTCGTGTCTGGCTGACACTTGTCCAGCTTAATTCTACAAGTTTATAGGCTTGCTTATCACGGTGATTTTTCCTGAAGTTTTACCTATATCTTTCTTGTTAAAGTCTTCTCTTACTTCTTGTCCTGTGGGGACAGTTTATTCTGTTTTATTACTGAACGTGTTTTTTATCTAGTGCAGACTATTAGTGAGTCTCCTGTCTGTTGTCCCTTCCCTCCATTAAACAACCTGCTCTTCTGAACATGACTCATCCTGAGGATTCTCCCATTCCCTGGTTGGCTCTCCCTGCACTGCTCTGGCCTCTCTCCAGGTGATTCAGATCCTCCTGGATCCCAACCCCAGGCAGTGCCTCGGTCAAGGCCGTGTCAGAGATCTGTGCACAAATGTGGAACAGAGACAGCGAGTTTCTCCCAGTTGTACACACAGTGATCTTGTATAAATGTGTGCAGCTTACTCTCCTGGCATTTCCTGGAAGCAGGATACTGCTGACCTGTGTTCACCTGCAGTCTACTATAGCCTCTAGATGATTTTTTGTTGTTATTTACTTATTTTATTTACACAGGCAGTCAAACCCCATTCTGAGTTTGTGAAGCTATTCCAGTCTTTCATCTGCCCTCACCAAAGTTTCATAGTATATTTCTCTTAAATCTTCACAAAGGTTTAGATAATTTCTAATACAGATCCAGAGTTTTGGATAGGTTGGTTAATTTAGCTGTGTATGCAGGATAGAGACTCTCACCTGCCCTTGAGTGTGAAACATTTTGTTCAGTTGAGTTTGGCCATTTTATGGTTCATTCCATCTGTGCACATTGACTGAAGGTACATTCTGAAGGTAAATTAAAATTGATGGCTGAAACTGAAAATCAGCATTTCCTGTCTAGATGCTGTGCATTTTTTAAGCTGTACACAGCCATCTGCAATTAATGCTCTTTGTTGTATATCTTCTGTATTTACAATATATTTGACAATAAAACCTTTTTTGACATTTAATCAGTAGCAGAGTTGTTCCACTCTCATTATATATTCATGAACTTTATCACCAAGACAAGACATAAATGTTGAGCTTCCCTTTAAGATCAGACAGGCATTGATATTTAAAACGTTGAAAATTGGGGGGTTTTGTGACTGTTCTACATTTGTACAATACAAAAACGAGAACAGATTCTTCTTTTTAAGAGGGTGCTCAGGCTGCTTTAAGGATGGAGACAATGAAACTGTGGGACTAGTGAAGCTGTATAAGAGCTGTATATTCAATTACTGATGTCATGGGACATCAGAGGCTGCTTTCCCCCCTTTTCCTGTAAATTGTGACTTATTTTACCATATATCAGATGGAAATTGGAAAGGTAGTAGGAAGAAGTGTCTTGCAAGTTCCTGTGGATCTGCTTGTTGGATCTGTCTCTAAAAATTTGATGTGAAGGGGATTTTGGCATTTCATCCTTGAGAAATATTCTCCCTCATTTACAGTACCTCTTCTGTTTTCCTGGATTTTGACAAAACAGATATTTTTTGGAAGTTCAGTCCAAGTTTATTGCCTTTCTCTGTAAAATCCTAAATCTAGGAAGAAAAGTCCTTTAGAAAACACCAGAATAGCATGAGTAAGATTTTTCATTTCATTTTTTAAACACCGAGCATATCTGGGTATATCTTTTATGTTAAATGACATTTCTGTGTCAGTGAAAGATTGAACTTCTGTACAAAAATATTATTGAAACAAAAGGGAATTTGCTTGAAACTTATATTTTGGAGGATAATCTCTATTGAGCCTCTCTGAATTTAAGCTCAGGGATCCTGTCAGTAAAAGAAATATTTGCATTGTCCTATTGCTCACAACTGATACTGATTTTCTCTCCAACTAACTAACAGTTCTTCTTTCTGTCTTGAATAATTACAGCCCAAACCCTGCCCCTGTACTATGTAATTGGAAAATCCAAGTCATCAGATAGCAGTGAATCTTCAGTTTGGATTAAAAAAAAGTATTTTATTTATTAGATGCAGTTATGGCACTGAAATAAATGGTTGATGCAGTTATGCAACATCTCACCTTCAAAATTTAATCATCTACAAATGCAATTTATTTTTCATAAGCTCCTTCCCTTTTAATATGATTCATTAAATTTTTTTTTCCTGCTTTTTGTTCATCTATTTTGGATGGAGACTCCAGGCATTTATTTCTCCTCTTCCTTAATGTTTGGTGTGGTTGATGTAAAAATATTTTAAAATAGTGTTCATATTATTTAAATAATTTTGTATTTATTATTTGTTATATAATTTTATAATATATAAATAGTTATATGATTATACACAAATATATATTTATTATTATATATTAGGTAAATAGTTTCCACATTTAAATAATTTCATATTTAAAAGTTTGAAGTGCCCAGGGAGGTTGTGAACTCCTCATCCCTGGAAGTGTCCAAGGCCAGGTTGGACGGGGCTTGGAGCAACCAGGTCTAGTGGAAAGTGTCCCTGCCCATGGCAGGGGGTGGAACTGGATGAGCTTTAAGGTCCCTTCCAACCCAAACCATTCTGTGATTCCCTAATTCTATAGAATTCCATAATTCTGTATTATTTGAAGCACATGAGGTATGTGACAATAGCCTGGAAAATTACCTCACAGCTCCTCAATTTTTAGTTTTCTTAATTGTATACATGCAATAACTTCTAATTCAATTAAGAGCAGCAATATTCTGCATTAGCCTGTGTGTCAGAATCTGTGCAGTATACTATAAAAAAGTCATTAGTTTGGTAATATCAATTTAACAAGTTTTAGCTCATTAACCTTGACACCAGCAGTGCTGGAGAGAGGAACCTTTTGATATTGTTGTTCTCAGCATATACCAGGGAGCTCTGACAATCTGTTGAAATCCGTGGCTATTATCCCTGATCATCAGTTATGGCTCTGTGGTGGCTCTTCTGGGCAAATGCCCCATAATAAACCACAGATTACAGCTTTTCGAGTCAACTTAATAAATGGTTGGTTCAGTTACACAACATCTCACCTTCAAAATTTAATCATCTACAAATTGCAGAAATACTTCTTGAGCTACTTGTTTTTCCTTTCTGGGTTTACTTTTGAGAAATCACAGTTACCTTTTTAATAAAGTGGTTGGTTTAGCTTTAGAAATGTGCTGAGTAGTTGGGCAAACATGTCTGTAAAGCCAGAGCTGTCTCTGCAAACGCTGGTTTTCTTTCTAAAGGGGATCTTGCACTATTTGACATTTATGAAAACCTGTTGGAATTATATGTGAAACTTGTAGTGCTGTTTCTTGTGACAAATGTGTGTTATTTTACATTTATGTAAACCATATATAGGCACATTTCTACATGTATATGTATGAACGTATCTCAATATATTTGAAATAAGAACTACAAATCAGGCTGCAGGTTTGTGCCTTCTAATTTGGAGGTTTGTAGTCTGACCATGTTCACTTTGGATTTAGATATCTTTCAAGGTATTCAAGCTTGATTACTTGGCCTCACCTGAATAATATAACTTAGAACTAAGGCTTATATCTGTGTAGCTGTCTTTGTATTATGTCTGAAAAAAATCCATCACTTCTAAGATTTTTTTTTAGAGAAAAATCTGTATTGCAGAAGTTTCAAAGGTTTTTTGACCAGTATTTTTAAAAGCTGGCATAATTTATAAAGTGGAGGTTCAGCTGCAAACTGTGGGGCTTTAAAGAACCCATATTTCAGGGGAATCATGCTCTGGGGTTGTTGCTTCACCAAATACATGGACAGACGATATTTACAGACTAAGACACCAAACAGAGGTAGCAAAGGTGTCATGAGTTGTGGAATGATCTCTGTGTGGCACTGAGGGGGGCAGAATCCTTCCTCCTTTTGGTCAAACCCCCAAACCAGCACCAGGCTCTGTTTCCGCCGGGAACACCGAGCTGGGTGCTGGACCCGCAGTCACTGAGCCATGGGTGTGCCGGGACAAAGGGCATCCCTTTAAAAAACCTCAGCAGTGAGTATGACCCTCTTTATTCTTTCTTTTTAGACTGAAAGCTGCCTAGAATCTCAGAAGTGAAAAACAGATCTTCAAGCTTCCCAAACTAAAGAGCTTTGGAAAGAGTGTATTTGTCATTATGTTTAATTTGCACATACCTCACCAAAGAAAAGGCCAGGGGAGCCAGGCCGAGAACACAGCTGTACAGGCAGCTCAACTAATTGCTTCTCCATCCTCAACCTCATTTATCTTCATTTCTTCCCAATTATACCAAATTATCAATAGTCTCTGTTGCATCAGAGCCTTAATCCCCTTTATTCAGGCAGCATTAGATAGTGGCAGATGAATTCTTGGAGGGAGTCAGGGTAAACAGCCATGAAATGCCACCTCTGGCAGATGGCATTGCTCACAAGAAATGTGACAAAACATTTGGAATTTGTTACTAGGCATTGGTATGAGAAGGCAAGCTGTCAATATTTTTTTAAATGATAATCAAGGTGGTGCATACTTACACCACAAGCTGAAATGAATCCTGTCCAAAACCTCAAGCTTAGTTGAGTTCAGCTTGGCACTCGTGCTATTCCATTTTGTTGCAGAAGCTTCTGGCTTTTTCTTCTTAAGAAATACTTTCACTTTATCTGGTACTATTATCAACATTTTAGTAATGTTTGTTCTCATAGTAGTGATTATTTATAGTCAGAAAGAAATATTAATTTGAAGACACAGTACCCTTTAAGAAATTTAGGATGTATTTTCTTGAATGGTTTATTTGATACTGTTGGTCATTTCTAGGGGTTTGATCCTGCTCCTTAGAGAAGCCAGTGCAAAACTCCTACTAATATTCCTTGAGGAGAACTGCACTAGAAATGAGATGAGAGCACTAAAGAGCTGGGCTTGCTGAATGAGAGAAGTGTTCTGAAAGTCAAAGATGGATTAAACATGTAAGATGTCCAAGTGCTGTGGTAGGAGATTATTCGGATATTACTGTAGTGGTTGTTAAAGGAAGTACAAAGTTGGCTGCTAACGTGGTTCAAGGGGTTTTTGTGTGTTATTTTTAGACTGGCATTAACTAAAACACTGCAGATGTCACTGCTGACCTTTTATGTGAATTGGGTTTACTCACAGGCTCTCCTGGTTTTGGCAGCATTCTGAACATTTTGGAAGTCAGTAATACTTAGTGCAAGAGATCAAATGCCAGATATAAAGAATGAAGCACCTTCAGAATTAGGATGGACCTTTCCAGTGCCCCACCCTGACACAACTTGTGGGAACTGTGCAAGTGTCTGCACTTCATGGCAACTTGGGCTGTGGAAGTAAATGGCATTGCAGAGCTTTCACAGTCATTCAGCTGCTGTATGAAAGGATATTGAGCATCCCTTTGGCAACCTCTCATTCTCTAGTAAAATCTCCAGTGAATTTGGTGCAGAAGCTGGAGCTTTGGAAGATTTTCCAGGTGTGTACGTAAAAGGCCACAGACTTTATTTAATTTTTTTCAAGCCATACTTTATATTATATGGAGCTCTTTTAGTATTAGGTGTTTTTGAAAGGATTACATAATCCATTTATGTCACTTGAAATTAACTCAGAAGACTGCAATCTGTAACTTGGACTGTTCTTTGTAATTATTTCAAAGAAACAGTAAGTGATGAATCATTGAAACTCGAATAACCTGATTTTGTGCCATGGCATTACCTATCTGCCATGGATGTTAGGATGTTCTCAAAGCCCCTCAAATCAAACCAAATTATCTGTCTAGCTACAGTCATGGTGAAAATATACTGTACATCAGTGGTTCTTTCAGTAAATATTTAAATATGGGAAAATATTAAGGAATTTTTTAAAAAGGCAGGAAATGCTTAGCTGTGGTGAGTGAAGGTGTCAGTGTGATCATCCCTGGTGTACAAATCCCAGCTCTGTGCTTTCTGGCTGCCGTTGCTGAGTTTAGAAGGATGTATGTTTATCCTTTCTGGCAGGCAGCCCTACAAACTGTGTTCAAGATCTGAAAGTTAAGCTGTTTTATTTCTGGCTTGTGCATCATCAACAGTAATAAAAACATGACAGACCAGAATTTTGACCTTCTTTCTCTCTGTGAAATGCACGTGTTTCTGAAGGCAGACTGTGGTCCTGCAGTAGGAAACAGTTCATTTTGTTGTTGATGGTTCTAAACCACAAGAGATACCTTGTTCTAATAAAGCATTCTTATCTTTGTAGAGAAAAATAAATAGCAATAAAGTCACACACTTGTTAATAAAATGGTAGCAGTAACTGTACTACACATTGTATAGAAGAATAGGGTTTTATAACTTATTATTTCATCCACTACAAGAACTGGGAGACCTCAGAGGAAGGCAGCAAATGTCAAGTTAACCCCCTCAAAACACAGCTACAAATAACATGAGGTGTTTTTTCATACAGTGCATAGGCAGGCTGGGGGACTCCTTGCTACAGGATATTGTGGGTGCAAAAAATTGACATCTGTTTAATTAAATGGAAAAAAAAGTCTATTATATGTGGTTAAATTCAAGGAAAACACCTCTCTTTCAGGCATTTCCTAGTGCCTAAATTGTTGGAGAGTGTTCTGGGAAGCTATCACTGTAGGTTGGACTGTAGCAGTTTGGGTGCAGTCATTCTGGGAGCCATTATTCCTGAAATACCATGGCTAATTTCCATTTAAGAAGCCATAAATATCTTTAACTATTGATATGAAGATTGCAAGCTCCTCCCCCCGCCGCTTATCCCATGGTTAACTCTCAGGTAACAAGGCAGAAAAAGCTTCATTTATTAATTATCAGAGCTTTTCTCCAGCATGGTCCAGAAGTAACTTGTTTTATTTAATATTTATACACAACTAAATCAGCAAAATAAAAGAGGAGAATAGGTACAGGTAATCTGAGAGGTGCTTATGAATATTAGTGCATTTTAATGACAATTCTTATAACAGTTTGTGTCTTCCTGTAAACAGGAGGTTTCATCTTGCTAAATGTGACTTCGGTGGGGTGCAGTGGCGGAATAAGTTGAATCAGCTGAACCACTGAGATGTGTTTGGTGTTTTGAGTTGAACTGAAGATACTTGGAGCAATTTGTGGTTTTAGCAAACCAGTCCCTTAAATCACATTGCATTTTCTTTCTTTTCCCTGCACATTAATAGCAATAAGGAGACTTTTCTGGTATTGTGCTTTAGCACCATGATCATCAGTCATCATGTGGGAATGTCAGAACGCGTTGCATTTACCACCTTCTTGTTTCTTTGTCTCTGCTCATTTTAAAAGAAGCAGTTGATGGTTCAAGAGGGATGATTAGGTTGCTAAATAAATATTTCGTCTCTGCTTTTATCTTCTCAAAAAGTATCTTCCTGGAATTAATTGTTCTTAAATAAATTGGCATCAAATATTGTGACATATTCCCAGTTATCTTCAATGTCCTGTTTGCTGTGAAATAAACTTTGATTTTGCTGTCATTAAGACTTTTCAAAAAGTTTAGAAATTATATTCAGATTTCAGATGCCTTCTTATTGTGTAATTATCAACAGATTACTTCACCTAAGTCCTGACAGACATATTTTTTAAGTATGACTGACTGATGGACAGATTGGGAATTGCTGAATTAATGGGCACATTTCAAAGCTTTGGCAGGGCTAAGCAGTAATTACATCTGCTGAACCACTTGATAAGTTTTTGGAAGTAGCCCAGTAAAGCCATCACTGGATTTCTTGAGTTTTAATATCTTACCCTACACACTTTCATGTCTTTCTTGTAGGGCACAGTCCAAAAGCTGATGTAGTCAAAGGCACACAGCTAAACAAATCCATGGATAAAAGCTCTTAAAGCATTGCAGATCTGCCATGTAGATTTTCAGATGGGTGTCATGATTTTGGGGGCTGATTGAAAATCTCATTTCCTTTTTAAAGAGTTTGTTTGGGGGTAATAAGGGACCACAGAAAGTGTCCATGGTTGCATGGCCTCTGTAAATAACATCATCTACTGCCAATAGGAGACACAGAATTTGGGGTTAAACGGGTCATAATTCTGACCCAGAACAGTTTTATGGTTTTCTGGCAGGAAAGTGACAATTGACCTGGAATGTGACTTGGGTGGTCTCTTGCTGACCTTGCTCATTTTATGGGATATGTCAAAAATTGTTTTCTACCTGATTTTGTCCATGGAAGGAGATGACAGAAAGTTGCAGCCCCAAATGTCTTTGCAGAGGATCTTCTATGTAGACCAAAAAAAGTGACAGTTTTTCCCAGTATCGAGGTGAGATTGGTACTTTGGTAAAAGCAAACAGTCTGGGACACCTCAAAACACAGGGGCTGAAAGTGCTGGCAGACACAGACTTGTGTTGTTTTGGGAGTAATGAGGTTCTAGGTAAGCCAGAAAATTTCAAAGGCCTTGTGTATGCTGGACACATATAAGAAGTCAGAGGTGCAAAACACTTCGGAATTAGCAGTGCTGAAGTAACAGTGCACTGAATACTTTTTTCTT
Source organism: Platyrinchus mystaceus (assembly GCA_035041135.1). Taxonomy (NCBI): domain Eukaryota; kingdom Metazoa; phylum Chordata; class Aves; order Passeriformes; family Tyrannidae; genus Platyrinchus; species Platyrinchus mystaceus. The sequence goes on from JAWWLV010000158.1 coordinate 2,237,614, forward strand.
TGTCGCTGATGTTATGCTTAGTATGCCCAACAGGATGAAAAATGTGTTTAAAAACAATTTTAGAATAAAATTGGCCAGTGGAGATGGCATTGCTTTTCACAATTGGAGTTCAATTTTTCAGAAATGTATCTCAACAAAAAAATAAAATGACAGACATAGATTGAAACAGCGTGGTTGTGCAATTTGGAGGTGCCTCTGACAGAGGGGATTTCATTTAGCTCAACCAGACAGTTTTAAGGCTGATAAAATGAATTTGAAACCAAATGAAAAGAAACTGTCACCGAATTGAACTTGGATTACTTTCTGGAGATCTTTCAATACCTAAAACCAAAAAACTAATTAAATATATCTTCACCAAAAAAAAAAAAAGGAAAAAGAAAAAAAAAAGACGTATGGCCTTAAAAGTTATCTTATAAAATTGCTAAAATCAAAGATAGGCAAGTAGCAGCATTTTCAGAAAAGTGAAGCTGAGCTTATCACTTGCATTTCCTTCAACTAAACAAAATGAAACTTAAACAGAGGCACTTTGTTTGTAGACATTTACATGACTGTAAATCAATGCAGTGGGTCTGTGAGTGCAGATGTGTCACCTACAGCACGTGTATGGATTGCTTGAGCTGATCTTCCCTGTCTGCTCATGGTACCTGTAATTTAACTCCTGAACTCACCTGAATTTGCCAATGATACAGAATTTGGCTCCTGGGCTGTACAATCGCATTGAGGGAATGTTTACTGGGCCCCTCAGTTCAAGAAAGACATTGAGATGCTGGAGCGGATCCAGAGAAGAGCAACCAGGCTGCTGAAGGGACTTGAGCACAAGTCCTATGAGGAGAGGCTGAGGGAGCTGGGGTTGTTTAGCCTGGAGAAGAG
>JAWWLV010000158.1:2238583-2264766 GCA_035041135.1 Platyrinchus mystaceus
AGTGGGGTTGGATCAAGGGTTGGACTTGATGATCTCGGAGGTCTCTTCCAACCCAGTTAATTCTATGATTCTATGAATTGACTGGGGTTGTTGTATCAGTTCTGCTTTTGCTTGTTTGAACATGTATGTAATTCATGCACTGATAAATAACCTGTTAAGACCGGTAAATATCAGACTTTTAATTATTAAGTATTTTAAGTATATCATAAATAACTCTCATCAAATCCACGTAGAGTCCACCTTTATGTGTGCCCTCTGAAACACATTTTCATGTACAGTGCAGACAATAAGCCCTTTTTTTAATCCATATTGTGCATTTAGCTGAAAATCTGAAAGCAGAACTGTGCACCCCATGTTTGCTGAGTGGTCTGAACTGGGTGGCTGAACCAGGCCAGACATTTCTTCCCACTTTATCCTGGCTCTGGTAAGGAAACCACGATCTCTGAACCTGACAAGCTCCAGGAGCTCTGGAAGATGGAGGTTCTTGTCTCTCTTGCCCGTTTTTAATGCTGAGTACAGTCTATTCTGGGACAAGATCGACTAGAATGCAAACAAGATAAGGAAAAATTACCTTTTTGTCCTTTAGTTTTATCTGTTGGAGGGAAGGTCGTGTGAGGAGTGTGTAGGAGAGTTAAATGTAAAGCTTTTGGTAAAGTGTATAAATGATGTACTGGCATTTTGACAAATCAACAGACTTCTGAGTGCTCTGATAATATTCCTATGACACTTATGAATCAAGTTACTAATATTTTAAAATGAAACATTCTGTCTCAAGTAAAATAAATATGAAGTCATATATGCCTTCATATAAAAGAGTTAAGTCCCAATGTTGCTTCTTGTTGTCTTGTTTTCTTTAGTGTTGTATGTTTGCTTTCTTCTTTCATATAATTTTCCCCCTATTGTTTCATATATACCTTACTTGAAATCCATCTCTCTATATACAGTGGTCTGGATAATTGTTTAATTTTAGACTCCTTATCTGCTCTATTAAAAAGAATGTGAGCCTTCACTGGCTTAGTATGGACAAAGAAATTATTTTTCCCTAATAAAAATTTCTCCAAAGACCAAACCTTTTGGATATGATGAGTCAAAAAAAGAATTACTTGTCCAGGGTGTTTTGTGTGATTCATATCACAAAGTTTAGTTTTTAGTTTCTCCTATAAACTCATCATACCAAAGACAGGATGGAGAATTAAAATATGACATCTTTGCCTTATGGATGGCACCTATTTGGACAAAGAATGGCAACCAACAGAAATCTGCTGAAAAAATGTGGTTAAACGTGAATATGAAGTATTAAGGATTTACTTTTTATGGGTGTATTCACTTCTAATTGTTATGGTAACAAAGAAGTTGAAAATATGCATTGATATGTATATATGTCAGATATGTATTTGCTGATCTAACATGCTGACAACTGTGACACTAAGTAAGAAAATTGTATGCTCAAAAATAAATACTTTTTTTAACATTGCATGACAGTAAAAAAGCTGAGTATATCACCACAGGTTTGGATTTCACATATTTGGTTTATGCTGTGAATCTAGTTCTGCCTTGCTATTAATTTATGTATAATCTTACTGTATGGGGATAGATCCTGAAGGGAAGAATTCAAATTTTCTTGTAAAATGGTTAGTCCTGTGCAAAGGGACTGCAGGTGGGATGAACTGGAGGTGTCTGTGGTATAGGGCACAGGATTAGGACCTGTGAACCCTGACTTCTCTTTCAGTTTAGTTTTCCCATTGGTGATCCAGGAAACAGGGAACTGGCTTTTTAATTCTGCATCTCTGCTTTCCCAGTTGGAGCCAATCAATGTCCTTATAAACACTTCACAACTGAACAGTTCTAGGTAAGAAGAAGTTCTAATTATTATTTTCTTTTCAAGAGACTTGCTTCTCCACAGTAACTGCAGTCCAGATGAAGCTGTTATCTGTGGGATGCTGCAGGCTACAGGATACATTCCATTTAACATCCACTTTTATTATACCTCGTACACTCAGCTGTATTTTTTTCTTTCTCTAAGGAGAAGTGATAGGGAACATAAGAATACAGGAGTGGTCTGGAGAGATAAGTGTATTGCAATTTATTCTTGTGTTGCTGGCACTGAACACTGGAGCAGATTTACAAGTGGAATTTGCAGGGGAAAAAAGTTATTATTGTCTCCATCTGTAAGTAAAACTGGTTCCAGTGATTTGGACTGTACTGATTTAAATTCAGTTTCCCGTTCCATTGCAGGTTTCCTGTGTTTCCTTAGGCAAGTCACTGTTCTTCCCAGTGCAGTTCTCCATCTGTAAAACAGGAATAGTGGTGTTTTCCTACGGAACGTGCAGCGGTTGTAGAGCTGGGCTGAGAAAGCAGGCAGGGCTCTGACACTGCCCAGGGTGGGGGCACGAGGCTCTGAAAGACAAGAGAAACCTCCAAAAATAAGTAAATGAGCTGAGTTTAGACTGTCTGTGCTGGGGTGGGGTGTCTGGAGCAGAAAGAACTAAGAGGTGAGGGAGACTTTCAGATGAAGAGTGCAGGTTTTAGTTGTCGGTTTTTGGTTTTGGTTTTCATTCAGAAATTTCTGATAAACTATTGGGTCCAGTTTTTTTGCCTCTGCCCTGATACATAAAGTTACAGGTACAAAAAATTCATGCTAAGGTACATATCATATTTTTTGAGGAAGAATAAAGTGTAAATGATAAATTTGCTGGAAAAGCACATGAAGAAAAATGAAACTCATTTGGTATATAAATATATAAATAAACAACTTCTATACTAAGTAGCAATCAAATGTTATTTGAAAGAGCTGATATACAGTATATTAAATAGCAAAGATGCTGACACAGCCTTAACTGTAGTAGTTCTTTTAATTGCTGCACTAGGCCATGTTATATTATATCACGTGGCATAATTTAATGTGTCTTTCTTTGTCAATGTATTACCATTTTACAAATTACAGCTCTTTTATAGGAAGGTAATTCATGCTTGGACATCGTGCTAAAATGATGGAGTGTTTTCCTTTTTTCTCAATCATTGATCTTTCAAACTTTTGCATTTAGCAGTATTAATCCTGCTTATTAGCCAAGTGTTGTCATAAAAGAATGGAATTTCTCTGTTTTGAAATCATGAACAAGAATCTCAATTAGAATAAGTAAATAAATTACTGGAGTGCAGCAGATAGAGGCAGCAAGCAAAAAACCACATTTTAATTGAATATGAAAGTAACAAGGTCAATACAGCAGTTACGTGTTTTTGTAACAATCTGTAATTTGAGAATGTGGGGTGCACTGTAAATACCTTTTTTTCCTCTAAAAATGCTCAATCTAACTTTTTTGGTGGTTTGTGTTGGGGACCAGATGTATTTTAGAATTCACTAACATGGTCTAGTTAACAGCTGTGTAAAAGGAATTTGTTATTCAAGTGTGGAAGTGTAATACTGAAAAAAACTACAATCTGTAAAATTGCTTCTTTGGAAGACCAAACAGAGATTTTAGCCCACAAGTGCTTAGTTTTCTAGACTGTTTTTTGTTTAGACAGTAATTACTATGCATAATAAATACTGGACTCCTAAATTTAAATTCCTGAATATTGATGATGTCCAAGCCCAGTCCATGCCTGGCTCATTTAACCCAGCGAAGTGAAGTTTCACTTAGGACATCCCCAGGGTCAAACCCAGCAGTGGAAGGGAAGCTTTTGAAGCTCAGTGGTAAAATAGTAGAAGGATAATTTGTTGTGAGCTCTTCAGGGATGAGTTTCAGCTGGAATGCTGGTGAGAACTGGAGGGTGGGAATGGACCAGTAGGATTGACAGTGGTGAGAGACCTGAGGAGCCCAAGAGTGGACATGGACGAGTCTGTGGCGGGGTCTGGGTGGCCTCATGTCCTGTGATAGCAGCAGATCATGATTTAGTGTCTCAGATGTTCCATTGCTATTTCCTTAATCATGACTGATGTTTACTTGTGCGATTTTATCCTTAAACATTTAGCTTTCCCTGTTCCCAGAAGCTAGTGTTATGAAGGTAGGTGTTGCTGAAAGTTTCCAATCCTCTTTTTTGACTGATGCATATTTATTCATTTATTTTCAGAAAATTCGGGTGTAGGTTTCAGATGCTGTGCCTGTGCCATGGTAAAGAGTATTAGCCCATTGCTAACCAAGAAAAGTGTCCCTAAATAACAGTGTATGCCATTCATGGTTTGGTTTACCCTGTTTTACAGGTGGGAGTGAATCCTCCTGGGATAAAGAGAAGCTCCAGTCACCCATTACGACGGGATCCCAGCACAGCATTGGCCATCCCACACTGTCAGGGCAGTCGAGCCTTGGAAGTGCACACCCGCTCAGTCCTCTCCAGCAGAACCACCTGCTCACCAACAGTATGTACTGGGCTCTTACTGGGAAAAGAGAGTACCTGGAGCCCTGCTGGGGGCTGGGCTTGCCTTTTTTCCCAGCCTGGTGGAGGTGGGAAAGTGATGGGAGACATAGGAGCAACAGGAGGGTCAGGCCTCCCACCGTCTGCTGCACTTGTGCCTCATGTCCAAGCCATGCTCTTGGAATAGTCACTCACTGCTGGGTTTGGGACTGTTTGACATTTCCATGGCCTGGACTGAGGGGAAAGATAACCATAAAGTTGCTTACAACTTTAGCTATGTGAGAAAATTCCCTTCCAGATGAATATGTTGACCACAAAATACAAATATGAAAGCAAGGAATAAATGCAAAATGGCCAGTTGAAAGTGTGCAGGAGCAATCCCTCTGCCTTGTTTTGCCTTGTACCTGCCTGGTGTGGGCAAGGTCATCCACTGAACTCAGCTACCCAAAACAACTGGAATGAAATGACACAGTTTGGATTTGAAACTTAGAGCTTTTCTTTCCCTTAGGAAGGGAGCAGGTGGGAAGTCAGCAGTGCCCCTTCTTTGTACCTAAAGAGGGAAGAAAAGGAAGGGAAATATATTCCAAGAAAGATGTTCAGGATTAATATTTTAAAAGTTACTGAGGAATAAAGTGAATTCTAACTGTTGATGATGGATGAAGAATGAAAAGCTTGTTATTTCTGAACTCATGTTACTTGTTTAAAGTTTTCATCCTCACAGTTATAGAAGTTGATTTTTGGTGTTAGTTTTAGTGGATTAATGAGATTTCTGATTCCCTGCACAGTTTTAGGAGCAGTTAGTTCCTTGCTGCCTCTGTCGGGCCCCAGACATGAACAAATCAGAGTTATTGAAATGACTCCTATAAGAAGGACCTGCTTTGTGCATGTGTGGACCCGAGCATTTTGGGTTAAGAGTCAGTAGATAAAAATCATCAGGTCATAGGTCAAATTCACTGTAGTTTATCCTTTCATTTTATATTCTTGCATAATTCAATACCTGTATACATTTTACATACAGACATACTTTGTTCTTTGCTCCTAAGGGTATTTTCCAGTAGGTATTTTGTAGTAGGCTGATGTCTATAGGCTATTAAAGGCTTTATTGAATGTCAGACATTATGCCCAATGATTTGCAAGTGCAGGATGTATTTTCCTCATAGTCCTCTGAAATGTTTGACGGATTGTGTCTTAAAACTGGTGATGTGCTGTTAAATTCTGTTTGTAGTTTGCATTTAGTTTGCATGTCAATTGGACTTTAAGTAGACATACAACTCAATGTGGCCAGATGGTGTCTGGGAGTTTTGGAACTCTATAGAGGATGAGGGAAGATTATTGGGCTGTTAAGGGAGATCTGCAGGGGAACAAAGGCTTATGGATGCAGACACTGTCAATGTGGTTTGAAGGGAAGGGAGATGGATGTGGGCTTTGCTTATTGCCTATCATAATTAATATTGGCCTGGATCATCATATAAAATATATAGTGAATCATTAGACATCACAGTTGTTGATCATGATATGCTCATGTTAAACAGAAATAGTGTGGGAGCTCAGAATGTTGCAATTCTGCCTTTCCTGGTGGGCACTGTGGTGTTTTTATACTACTGTAGCCAAATTAGATAGGAATAACATAAGCTATGTCAGTCAGTGGTAATTTTTATTGTTGGTTCTGTCATACACCAAAATGGGGACTGGACTTCTCATTTCAAATAGTTATGATAGAGCCAAAAGTTAAAATCCTTTTAGCAGTGATTAGTGTGAATAGTATATGGTTATAATTAGCTATATGTTTGTGTTATTTAATACTCATCCCTGAATTTTTAAATGAGAATTTCTAATCTAAATTTCATTTAGAAATATGATAAGACATCTAGTCCAGCAAAATGAGCCCTATTTTTATTCTGAAAAAATAATTTTGGATGCCCAAAAGTAGCTATGTTAAAGTGATTCCTCTAAAGGACTCTTGAATGCACAATAACCCGAAGCAATTTTTTTCAGTGAATTGGTGTCTTGGTCTTGCTTTCCATTGCTGTCATTACTAAATACAAGAAGTAGTACACATGCTGAAATGGATATTAATGAAGTATGAGAATCCAATTCTTGCTAGCAGTAACTTCACCTTTTTGGCAATGTCAAGATCTCCAAGTTGGTCCAAATGAATTTCATACCTGCTTAAATTGGTTTATAACCATAGCAGAAGACAATTTAAAGTGACATCTTGAAAATTAAAACCTCTGGCAACAATTTTAACCTTTCATTACGTGTTCCAGATCACAGACCTTCTGCACAATAGTTCAGTAGTGTTTGTAGTCCAACCCACACCTTCCTGGATTCAAGATATAGGCCTAGTATAACAATCTGGTCTCAGATTGCTGTGTGTGAACTGATAATAGTAAGAGGACTTGGTAGGAGTGTGTGATCAGATAAAATTATTAATAAATACTCATCTGATGTATTGGAAAACATGCAAATTTTATGTTTTGTGGTGTTTTTGTCTTTATTTTACTTAACAAAGAGATCACTGAACTTGTGCACTGTTACATATTTATTTAAATATGACTTCCCCAGTACAAACTTACTTTTTTTCCCCAATACAAACCAGCCTTTCCTGGAATGCAAAGACAACCATATCCTAAGAAACATCAGCATTACAAACATGTAATGACACTGAATTTGACCAGTCAGCGTTCCAGCGGAATGTGGGCTGTGAAAATGAAGGTGGTGGGGTGTGAAACAAGTGACTGACACAGGACCTGCCATGGTGTTTTCCAGGGATAGACCTGCCGTTCATGATGATGCCGCACCCCCTGCTCCCCGTCAGCCTCCCCCCCGCCTCCGTGGCCATGGCCATGAACCAGATGAACCACCTCAACACCATTGCCAACATGGCAGCAGCTGCACAGATGCACAGTCCCCTCTCCAGGGCAGGGGCCTCTGTCATAAAGGTAAGTCAGACTTCAAAAAAAAAAAGCCCAGCTCTTACAAAAGCATTTATGGTGATTTTCTCATGGATAATAATGAAGAGGCAGGGAGCTTATGCTGCCTCCAGCTCACCTGGTGTGCTGCTCCTGGGAGTGCCTCAGGCTGAGGAAATACCCACGACAACAGCCAAGAAGTTCAGCTGCTCTGATCTATCAGTAAATCTGTAATTTAATTAAAAATGGATACTAACACTCTCTAGAGGCAAGAGGAAGATATGTGCTGCATCTGTGAAAGCTCAAAAACTATTCTGAAATGTTATTTAAAATCAAACTTAATGTTATACTTCTTATCATCCTTGTGTCTGCCCAGTTGTTCACTGGAGAGGGAAAACGTGCTATCTCTGATGTTCAGCTGTCCATTAGCTAATGCAAGTCACTAAATTGTTAGAAATTAGTTGAGGTTCTGTTAATTTCTCTCTGTAACCTTGTCTTTACCTGTTCAGAGACCTCATGAGAAAACCATAACTGAAATGCAGAAGTGGAACATTTGTAGCAGCAAGTAGACTTCAGAAGCTTTGATTACATTTTAAGTGCTATCCGTATGTCAAAACGAAGATTAAATCTGTATTTGTAAACAATGCCAGTTCTTTGTAATTTAACTACAGGTTTTGCAAGCAGTTTGGTGTCAGGGTGTTCTGCAGGCCCTTGCTGGTGTGAGTTCCTCATTTACAGCTATTTTTGCCCAACACCTGCACTAGAGGATACACAATATCTCCACAGCAACAGTAGGTTTGGCCAGCACTCTGGTGGGAATTATTTCCTTTCCATGTTGTAGAGGAAAATACACCAGTAGGTGACGTGCCAGAGGTGGAGTGTGGATCCATTGCTGTGTTACTCTCACCTGTCAAGTGATGCTGCATCTTTTTCTTGTTTGTTCTGAGTGCTGAACCTGTAGATGAATTTTATTACAGAGTGTGAGGCTCCTTTTGTCCTTTCCTTCCCTTATGTGCAATCATCCAGCGCTGAATGATGTCAGTTAACATGAGATCCTTGTACAAAATGAAACATGTAAAAGAAAAGCATTGATGCTGCTGCTGTCAGTGATATTACTTTTATTACAGGATATTATATAAGTGCATTTAATAAGTACAAAAAATGACTAGTTTTCAGTCCCAGTATCATGTTGTTACTTAAAATGGGAGAAGAGAATCAAATATATTGAGTGTGTATCTGTTTCCACACTCTGATGACTAAAATACCACTTGGCCTGTTTTCTATAGGTGTGAGAATCAGCTGCTTTATAAAGGTTTTGAATGAAGTCATTATGCTTTTTATATCACGTTTGCCATTTAGAAATAAGCTGTTCTACCAAGATATGCATGATCAGCAAAGTTAACATTTAGTGCTCCAGAAAGAAATGTCATAACTATGAAACTTGATTTCTTCCTGACAGGAACACTATAAATTAGGGAGGCACGATGGCCAGGCTCACAAAACGTTCTTAGCCATCTATTACATGATGTGATGGGATTACAGCAGCACTCACCAGCAGCACTGTGGCTGCAATGCTGGCAGTGTCTCTGTGATAAATCCAGTCTTTCAGGGATTTACTATGCATCAGAAGCAGTTTGCTTGGTTTGAAACTTGACTCAGAAGAATCTGTGTAATTGAGAGTCTCATATGGCAAAAGCAAAATATGACAGTAATACTGACTTCCCCACCCTCTCTCTTCTCCCTCTTGTGCCTGCTGTTCTCTTAGTTCTGGTTTTTCCAGAGCTGTTCTTCATCTGGATGTACTCTGCAATCCAGTTACTGGCTCAGGTGTCAAATGGGGACCAGTCTGGGCTGGAACTGAGCTGAACTGCGCTTAAGTCATGGTTTCGGCTCGAGGGAGTGTTGAATGTTCAAGGGCAGGTTGGATGGGGCTCTGAGCAACCTGATGTAGTGAGTGGCATCGCTGGCCATGGCAGAGGCTTGGAACTAGGTGATCTTTAAGGTCCTTTCCAACCCAAACCAGTCTGTGATTCTATGAATAAACGTAGCAGTTTACTGTCATCCAGTAATTTTGTTCCTGAAACTCAGAAAACGCTACTCAATAACAATATTTTCAGGTCTTCAGAAGCAAAGTTCAGAGGAGCCTCCACAGAAAGGCCACTTTCCCAGCTGTCCTTGGAGACAGGCTGGTGGGAGATAACTCCGGCTAGGCTGGGCTTGAAATTGAGGCAACCAAACCCAACCCAAGGGCCTTTAAGCTGCTCCCTTTTGTGTGAGATACAGAAAGAATACTGAGCATAACAAGGCAGAATTTTAGCCCAGGGATTTGAGACTCTTTTACTCTTTTTTCCAAAATTTTTCCTCGCTTTTTTTTCTATTCACTCCATGTATTTTGGACATTCCCTTCCTCACATCTCACCCTCCTCCATCTCTCCTTGTGCTCTCTCCCTTCCCTTCTGGCCAACAGCCTCTTTGGAGCTGCCGAGGGATGTGCTGCTCCTGAGTAGGAGTAGGTCTGAAAATTGGTTTCGTGCTGTCCATTTTTCTTCTCTTGTCATCCCCTCATGCTTGCTGTATTCCCACTTCTCTCTTACTCTTTCTGCTCTTATCCAGGTCCCAGTTAGGAGTAAATGGCACTTTTGTTGAATGCAGCTGGAAAATCCAGAGGAAAAAAATAAAATAAATGCAATTGAGATGCTTTGTTTCAAAAAAACCTCCACAAAATAAAGGTTTTTTATTTTTTATTTCAGAATTCCTTCAGAATTTAACCCCAGTGTACCTTAGAAACAAGTCTGATAGAACAAAGCAATAATAAAGTAAAGTAATAATAGTACAGTGGGATCTAGACAAGCAGTAGAGATTTTTGTGTCTCTTTCCCTTTGAGTTCTGTTTTTCTCATGATTTTGTGGGATTGTTTAGGCATTTGTAAAGGATGTATATGACATGATTTTAAATTCTCTAAAGAGAATACAGATGGGCTGTGTAATTATTGCTGAGAGGTGCTATTTTCTGTGTGCTGTACAACTCACATTCATAACATTTACCTGACAGCCAGAAAAATGTGGCCATCTCAGAATGCTCTGAAACAATTCTTCTCAGAATAGAAACACTTCCCATTACAGAATTTGTAACATCTTTAATTTCACATCTCTCTGTGCATTCAGTCCATTATTAATTGTTTTCAGAATATTACAGCATTTATAAAATTAAACTTCTGTACAATGTACGTTATTTTTCTCATTATTAAATTTATTCTGCCCTGTTTCACAACACATGTTCACTGCTGGCAGCTTATTGCTGAAATGGGACTGGAATCAGTGAGACAGAGGAGTTTGTTTGCTTCTTATAAGGTTAATTTTTGTGTCTGTATTGAGGTGATTGAGAAGGGAGTGTGCAGGTTTATATCCTTTTATTCACTGATTCAGGGAAACTGTTTTGTTGGGAGACGTTCAGATCCCTTCAAATTGTATTAAGTGCCCTTCTCATCTCTTCCTTTGGAGGGAGGCATATCCTTCTCCCTGCAGTGCCAGGAATACCTGGCTCCTTACCACCCACCCACCTCGTTGATAGGTTTTAAGCATTGAATACTTACTTTAAACTTCCAAGTGGAAAAAAAGCAAACAGTAAGAAACATCTCTTTTTTTGCAGAGCTTGCAAGGGGAAATTGTTAGGCCAAGCACATATTAGCTCTTAGTTCTGGCTCAGATCTTTTTAGTATTGGCTTGGTCATTTGCATTTGTCCTTAATAACTAATATAAGCTCTGAGGTAGATGAGATACAGCATTATCATCATTAGTCCTGGGAGTGCCTTTCCTCCACTCCACTGTAGCAGTGGGTGAAAAGATTCACGTAAGGGGTAGAAGCACAAAGTTCCCAGTGGGGATCCTTTCCAGTTTTACTCACTGTTGTGCTTTCAGGTTCAAAGTAAAATGTAAAGGTAAGATCTCAACACACGGCTGAAGGTTGTCCCAGTGACTGCTAATTTAAGAAATGGGGAAGAAGGCAGCTCCTGTTTGGCTGTTTCCCAACACCATCTGATTAGCTGCAGTTCCCTGTTTGGCTGAGCAGCTGGCAATTAATGGATTGATAGGAAGTAGTCACAAGGTAATGGGATTAGTGAGTGAACATCTGGTATTAAAATCAGTAAACGTAGGAGAGTTTTTATGATTTCTTAAATTCGGTGAGAAAATAATTGCCAGTTGACTACCACTGAAACAACTCTATGTGCACCGTGCAAAAATACTCGCATTTTAAATGACAAAGTACATATTTTAGGCGAATGACTTCCCAATACACTGCAAAAGATGAATGGGATCCAGCTGGCTTTCAGACACACAGATCCTATCTTAGTTTTTAGACCAGCTGTTTACCTTGTTCATCTCCAGTTCCTGCAGCAATCAGAGGTACTATAAGTAGCTCAGAAGACCAGCAAGTCACCCATAGTTTGTGTGTGCTCATTTCCAGGCTGAAATGATTCAAAATACAAACCAAACCACTCTTCTCTAGCCCAGAAACAGTGACTGACCATCCTGTTTCTTGTTGGCCACTGTGCCCAGCATCAGTTTGGGTGTAGCACAGCTCCTGCTCACTGTGTCAGGATTATTCTTTTTCTTGGAAAAGCCTAAATTCCAGTTATGTGTTGCTTTTCTCCATAATGCATGAGTTAAGGACTGTAAACTTTCAAACACTGTAAAAAATGTACTTGTTATTAGAATTCAAATAGTATCAACTAAGGTCAATTGGAAAGAAATCTGTGTTAATATTAACTTAAAAAATAAGTGTTAGCAATTCAGTTCTTTGCTAACTGAAATTGTGAATTGTGTTAACTTGTCTGCTGCTGCTGCTTCACAGACACTTCCAGACAAACCTCCTGGTTTCTAGAATTTGTTTGTAACTGTGCTCTCCACTTTGAGAATATGAATGGTGATTTTGCAGTGACTTTGGTAGAGTTCAGCCCATGAATTCTGCTTTTCCAACATAGCCATCAACTCAAAATATTTTTCACAATACTTGAAAGCCCTAATCTAGACCTAAAAACAGTAGAATCCCCATTTTTCCTTCCTTTCCATTTTATTAGTGAGGGCGAATTCCAGCTCTCCTGCCACTGCAGAGCCCTGTAGAGTGGAACAGCAGCACCTCAATTAAATATGAAATATCAAGATAAATGTCTGAATAAAATACCCAAGATTCAATCAAACTTCCCAAACCTGCTTGTCAGCAGTGAAATGCCATTAAATCCTCTAGGAACTCATTAATAGATTAACATTTGGAAGAGTAATTACAGCTACATTAGAACTAAGAATAAAGAAAAATAAAGGAAAATCCAGCAGCATCATTTCTCTAAATTCTTGACATAAAATGAAGATCAATACTATAAAAAAAATCAGAGGTAAGGAATTAAGGTCAAGATGATTATGTCAAAAATAGGTAAGCTGTTCATATATATTTCAAATAAAAGTAGTGTGGATGCAACTGTTATGTAGTGTTTCATATTATTTGTGTGGAATACCACCTCAGGGGATAGAAAAGGGGATATTGAGGTGAAATCAAGGATGTATCTGGAAATTGGGTGACTTGATGACTTCAGAGCCGTTAACCTAAATCACAACTAAAATTAACAATGTCAAACTTTGTAGCTACATTTTCTGAGGCAGAGCAAGACACTGATCTTTAGTGAGACAAATATATTACCCTTCAAGAGGATTAAATACTGCAAAAGTCCTTTTACAGAATTTATGTCACAGCTCTGTAAAGGAAAGAAAAAAGATAAGATAAAGTAGGTACTGTAGGTAGATAAATAGGTGAGATCTTGAGAAATGTTTCAATTTTTCATAAAATTCTCACAATGTGTACATTTTTTATGTATAATTCATTAAATTATAACCTGGAATATGAATCTTGCAAATTTATGAATAGGAAAAAATACAAATGGAGAAAATATTACTTTATTTAGGAATGCTTCTCTTTTACTGTGAGTTTACCTGGTGTGGAACCAGGCTGGGGAGAATGGAGCCATTTTCAAGAGGAAAAATAATAAAATATATGAAAAGTAGAGAGGTTGTAAAATACATAGATGACAAATACGATGAAGTCATCAATGTGTAAAAAAAAAAGTTAAGGTTTTAGATTTGCAATTTTCCTATTTAAATGCCCTCAATGATTTGTTACAAATACTGTTAACCCTGTATTTGGAAAATGGTGAGGACATTATCACTTGTGTTCTCATTTGTAATAAAATAGATTAACTTGCTGTGAAATTTTAACTAGGCTGAGACACAACAGTAGCTACCTAATGAACCAGAGCACATTGCTGTTAAGTAGCTAAATAGATGCATACTGATTACAGGACTGAAAAATGGAGCTGTTTACCAGCAAAAGAAGAGTCTGTTCATAGTGTTATTCATTATGGTAGGGGGAATTCAGCACCACATTTCTACACAAATGTTTAGAAATAGGCAATTTCTTGGCCCATGTGCAGTCTTACGTGATGATAGTTCACCCTCATGTGTAGTACATACGATACAGAGAGAATTTCAGCTGCTTTGTTGCTTATAGGGGAAACTGTGCCTGCCCCTGTGTGTGTACATTTGTGTAACTGGTAAAACATTAGATGACATAATCCACCAGTTGTCTTAGAAAGTGATTCACTGTGTGATTAAGAATGACATTATTATTTGACACTTTTATTTCTGCATGAACACTTCAAACCAGGACCCTGAGTTTGAAGGCAAATTACTGGAAGCAGAGCTTGTTTTATAGTGAGAGACAATGGGAAATGCAGTTACCAGAAGGAGCTCGAATACTTTGCTTTTCCAAATCATCAGCTTTTGAATTACTCAAATAACTCCCATTTAAGATGACATATATGGCTGTTTGTGTGATATCTAAGTGTTAATTCATAGTCATATTTGTTCATGGGGTTTTTTTGCAGAACAGTTGGCATGTCCTCTCCTTGGCCATTCATTTTCATGGTTGCAATAGACAATGAAATTTGCTTAAACTATGCACTCTTCTGTAAAATTAATCATTTCAAAATGATATCTTAATTGGAAATTGAGTGCTCTTTGTGGTAAAAGGAGAGGAAATAGTGCCAAAGAGGACTGTTAAACTGAAATCCAGGCAAATGAAATTACAGTAGCCTGTTAGCAGGAACCTATTTGTAAGCTATTATTTACATGAAGCTAAAAGACATGTAGGATTTATATGCTCAGGGTTGCACGTATAGGATTCATCATGATTTAGGGCAATAGTTCTTGGGGTAAGAATGTGACTTTTAAAAGCAATTTAATCAGCAGCTACAGAGAAAGTCCTGTCTCTCTTTTACTCTTCTGTTCATCTCAACAGCCTCTAAACCCTCTCTTTTGGAAGCTGAGATGAAGACAGCAACAGGAGACTTAAGATCACTGGAATTTGAGAACTTGTTTGTATAAACCCATTAAGTTTCCAAAATTTTAAAAACTTGTGACTCTACATAACAGCCTCATATCTGTTAAATGTTAGCATTCAAAAATGCCGCAAATAAAAAGTCTCCCTTAAAGATTTATTAGTTATTGTACGTTTATTAAATAACAGATAATGAGTGGAACCAATCTATTGAGGATTAACAGCTATGTAACAGATTCACATCTGTTACGTGGTTTTGAGGCTCAGTTGTTATTTAAGGTACAATAACTATCCTTTTAATCCCACACCCAATGCTCAGCTGGTGTGGTTGGAATAGGGAAGTGCCCTCCCATGCTCCCAAGTCTCACCTTCCTTTTGTGTCACTCTCAAATCTCTCTGTAAACACAAAGGTGAGTGTGGCTTGAAGAGGTGGTTTTAATGGATAACAGAATATTCTTGTTGATCTTGCTGCCAGTGTAATTAATGAATTGCCCCAGTGTGTTCCAAACAGGAGCTTTTATATCAGATATTTCTAATGGGAAAAACTATTAGAAACCACCATTCTCTTCCCAAAGCTACATTATTGATTTAGGATACTGTCTAGCAAACTGCATAAAAAGTTCAGATGCTGCTGAGTTTGTTTTCAAAAGCCCACAGTAAATCACCACCAAGCTGCCAGAGTGCACTTTCCTAATGAAACATCTCTAGAATAGGTTAGAAAGGAGGAAAAATGGCAGAGTTCTTTTGAGACAACTTTCCCAGATTACACTGAAATTGTTATTTTTAATGAGAGAGGGGGGCAAGAAAGTCTTCCTTTTTTAAAAACAGAAAGTAATATTTCAGTTCTGAGTTTCCACAAGGAGCAGTTGATTGCCAGGGATGGGGACAATTCCAGTCAGTTTCTGGAGTTCTGTAAATTCAACCATCTCCTCTTTCATGTCTCTCCCTTGGAACTGCACCTTCAAGGACTTGTAACAGAGGTTTTAAAACACAGAAGGAATTCTAAGATAAAAATATCTAAAGTATCTCAGGCCATTATCTGTCCCTTCTAGAAGATTCTCATTTTTTGTTGGTCCTGGGAATAGGAATGAAGGGTACTGGAATTTTTAACTAATTCAGAAAAAGTATATGTGTGGAAACACTGGGTTGGAAGGGATCTCAAGTGCTCTTACAGTCTCTTGCCTTAAGACAGGATGAATTATTACTTATGCCACACTTGTCTAACCTATTCCTAAAGATTTTTACTGATGAAAATTCCATGGCATCTTCAGATAATTTGCCAGTATAGGTACACAGGACTGCAAAATTTTGTTTTACTCTCTTTAAAATTTCTTACCCTTTTTTTTCTTATAATCTCAAGTGCTATGTATATTTAAATTAGAGGTTAGTATCAAAGTTTCATGTACAAATATACACATAAGAATTGCAAGCATACTCTTACTTTGGTTACCCAGTGGTGCTTTTTGTGCAAAATTAAAGTTCTTACCAGTGCCTCAGCTTTTATCATTTGCCTGGGTGCTACCCTGGGAAGGTATTAGTGTAATTTATTTAGATAGAGAATCTAGTGACTTTACAAATTTGACTGCATTCTAGTGACAGTTTAACACAACTCTGAGTTGTTCATTTGAAATGTGACTCATATATGCCAATGTTAGATCAAAAGTAGCTTGTGAAAGCAACGTGAAAGAATATTTTATGTGTTACCATGTGTGAAAAAGTTAGAAAAAAAAAAAAACATGGCAAAAATGATTAGCAAGCTCGGACACAGGTAACTGTGCTTCTCTTTAGATATGAGTTCTGTTCACTGTTGATCTCGGAAAGACCATTTGTTGTTGTTATTTTAAGCCAACTTCATTTTTTTCAGCAAAGTCCGTGAATTGAATGGCACAGACCTTGTTTTGTTTGTGTTTGAAGGAAAGGATCCAGGACAGCCCCTCTCCAGCCCCATCCCTGGAGGACAGCCAGCGCCCCGGGAGCCACCCGTCCTCCCACCAGAGCAGCAGCGTGTCCAGCTCCCCGTCCCAGCTGGACAACACCCCCGACAGAATTGGTCAGTGCCCTGCAGCTCACGCTCCTCACAGGCACCTCAGCAACTCGGGAAGTTTGTTTGCTGGGATACTCAGGAAAGCACTCACTTGCTAAAAAATAGCCAGCAAGTGCATCACTGTAGTTTGTTTCATTAACTTCATCACAACGCAAAGCTCAGCCCCTCACATTCCTCCTGTGCCAATCTCCACCCATGCCCAGAAGGCATCACTCTGGCACAACCAGCTCCTCTGCCATGCTGGGGTGAGACAGTGCTGCTGAAGGCACCTGCAATTCAAAAAGAGCAAGATATCTTTTTCTTCATATGGATGTGAGGAAAGTCACAGATTATATGTTGACTTTCTTGTTACAAAAACCTCCCTGTGCCCACACGTTCCCTCATCACCCTGAGGCTGAGGGCTTTCTGGTTTTTTGGTGTCTCTAGCACAGCTTTCACAGCCTGTACACTATCGATCTGCCATTTAAAATGCTAATTCAGTCTAGAGGAGGTTTAGATCCTATTCTTGGTGCTTCCAAGAGGGATCTAGGGCAAGTCAATTAACATCTCTTCACGTCAGTGTGTGTCAACACCGTTTTCTTCTCAGGGCCTGGAGCCCATGCAGGCATTGCTGAGCTAGATTTAAACTGCAAAAGCAGTCCATGTAAGTCAGTGCAGACTTCACTCCCATCCAGGAACCACTCAGCTGCTTCCTGAGATTTTGCAGTTTTGACTCTGGTCCCTGCAGCAGCACCACAGCACAGCTGGCTCTACACAGAGTGGTCAGTGGAACCTGAATTCTTCACCTAAACATGTGCACACACAGGGTAGAGACTAGAAAGTAGATTCCCCTCAGCTTTTTCAAATCTAAAATAGTACTGGAAGTACAAAGGACAAGATGTAACTTCCTGTAGCAGCAATGAAAAGGGGACTTTTGATGTCTCTATGTCAAGGTTTAGTGCTCACTGTTGTAAAGATATGTATATATACTTTCTATCAATATAAATACATAAGTTTTTATTTTTGCAACTAAAAAAAAGCTGTCCTTAAAATACAGTGATGAAGTTTGTAACAAGTGTCCTCACTGTAATAACTTGGTTGTCATCGGTTGATTGCAGAGAAGGAAGTGTTCTAGTCAGTTTTGTTTTTTTTTTCTGGTCAAATTTAAGAACAAAGAAAATAGGAATCTTGAAATTACAAACCTCACACCTCTCACTCATCCTGCAGGTGTTAAATGAAGAATTTCCTTGAGCATGACAGTGTATTGGGTTTTTGCTGTCACCTGTCAATTTGGGGTACAATCTGTCCATGGGTGGGTTTTATTAATCTTGCTACTTTATAAATAATTACTAATACTTCAATCATTAAATGTATTTTTCCCCAGAATGGTTTCTGTGAAGTACTTTTTTAATTAGTTAATTGGATCATTTCATAAGAAATCACATTTCTCTCAGTAGTAAGTTGGGTTCTGTCTTGGTATCTTTGTTTAATCAACTTGAGCAGATTTGTTTTTGCTGCATATTTTACTTGGCTGCAAGTGTTAAAATACCAAAACACTGACCAAGAGGAAATACAATTTAATATTTTCCTTTCTCCTAACAGTTTTTTACTGACAGTGTTATGTAACTGTACCCTCTGATTCTTGTAGCTATGCTGACCAACAGCAGGGAAGGAGAACTCATTGACCAAGAAACTGGGACCAGCCTAAAAAAAGTACAAAAGGAGAAAGGTAAAATTACAGACTATTTTCCATCTCAGGCATTTAATTGCCCTTATTACGTGTTTTATTCCTTTTTCTAGTATTCTGCATATGCAATGACATTATGTTATTAATTTAAGAGAACTAAGTGCCTAATTGCAATAAATAATGTATGCAGTGAATTTACATGAAAGTGTGAGCAATCAGAACTTCTCTGTTTATATAGTATGAGGGTAATATTTTGCTGGTCTTTTGGTTCAATTATTTAAGAATTTCCAAGCGAATATTTGATTAGTCACATGGTATTGTTTGTTTGCTTCCAGGGGGTGTGTGTGCAGAGTGCTCTAATGCCGTGGGTGAGGGAAATAAACCATTTTTTGTGTCTAATACTATTATATGACCTCACAAGGGGGAGGTAGCAAGGGAAGAAGTGATGTTTGCCCTGTAGGGATTGTCTGTAGGCAGGGATGTGTCTCCTCTGCTGGTTCTCCCTGCAGTCCTTGTTGGGTACTGGAGAAGGTGTATACTCAGGTGTGAGCAGAAGGAGCAGCTGTTTTGTTTCCTTGTAAATATAATAAAAAATCAATCCTGTTAATAATGAGAGGTTCATTCTGGCATTATGTACAGAAAACACCAGGCAAAATGTGTGCCTGCAAAAAAAAAAAAAGAAAAGGACATAGGATATAGTTGAAGAAATAAAAGAGAACTGAAGGTAAGTGAATTCCGGATCAATACTGCAGTGTGATATACTGAGGGAGATATTGAGGTTTTAGAGTGAAAAAGATGCAAAGGAAAAGAAAGAGAAGAAAGAGGAGGCAAAATAAGCTAAATGTACTTGTAAGTCTATTGCGAAAGTTCATCGTTATGATTTTATCATAAATGAAAACAAACTGATTTATATTATGGTTGAGTTAATTTTCATGTATTTTCAGAGAAGAATAAAAAGGCAGGTACAGACAATTTTATGAGCTATTCAGAAGAGAATTTGGAGGCTCCACATGCCCTGTGGTTCCAGAGTTATATAAAATTATTTGAGCAGTTTCATGATTTTGTACAGCAGCTCCGTTCCTCAGAGATCTGTGTCTGATCCAGTCTTGGGTAGGAAGAGCCTGAAACTTCCTCCTTATATTTTGTATTTTCGCACTCAAGTCTCCTTGAAGGCAGAAAAAGCTGTTTTCTATTCACTGGTTTCTCTGGACATTTAAGCACTTTTCTTATGAACCCCAAAAGAGCCCTTTTATGCCATTCTGAGATAATTTTCTTTCTGGATCATCATGCTTAAATCCTTCCCTCTTGACTCCTGTTGACATTTATGGACCAGCACCAGAGGTTACAGTTAACAACCATAGCTTCACTCCTAAGACTTAAAAATTACATTTCTGTGGTAATTACACAGTGAGTATTTAATCTAAATCTGAAAGTGTAGTTGATTTTAATTTTGTTGAACTGTGCCTGGTTTCTTGCCACATGTTCAGTCATTTTTCAGCGAAACAACTCAGTATCCTGTGGGGTTCAAAGTTGCAAATCGTGTGATTATTGGTAGTAGCAGTTCTGTCACTCAGGATGGATGAAGGAAGGCAGAGCTTAAGAATCTGAGAAGATAATTCAGAAATCCCCAAAAGCATGAAAATAACTGAACCCCCACCACCTGTGATCCCAATTCCCAGGCTCCTGAGATCACTGAGTATTCTTGGAACATGGATAAAATCACAAAGATCTGATGCTGACAATTTGTGTACCATAATTCAGTTTAAGATTAAGGTTGTATAGGTTTATTCATTTCCTGGTCTACATTTTTGTGTAGTGTTACCTTTCTTTAATTGATTATGTACCGGGAAATACGTCTTTATACATGTGTTAGTTCTGCATGCATTAGGGCATATTTTTGGGATTAATTTAGTGTTCAGAGGCTCACCTGCATCAGAAAAAAGGGCTTCAAAATCATGAGATGTTTTAGAGTATCATTTTAAGGATAGAATAAAGTTTCTGCTTTTCTGCTTGGTCTGCACAGGTCAAGAATGAGAAATTACTTCCTTTTATCAAGTAAAGATACGATTTTTGAGTAATCCCACAGCTCCAGAACCTGAACCTTTTCATGGTGTTTTAGTGGGAAAAATGCTGAAATTTTAAAGGCACCAACGCTGTATATCCAGCAATTCCAAGCTGATTTTGCCTTTGGCAGTGTGACAGACCTATATTGCTGTAGGAATCTCTGTTTTATAGGATATGGGCACCCAGTAACTGAAGGAGGGCATGAGGAGGACAGTCAGAACTCAGCCTCGAAGGTCCCCAGCCGGTGTGTGCTGGGCCCTTCTGTCACCCCACACCACTGGGGTTATTCCTCAAGGATTTGTCTCCTTCCTGTATAGATTCTTTGTTCCCAATACTATTCTTATTCTCTTGTGCTTTATTATTTTGGGCTCCGGTACACCTCAGTTTTGTCGAATTTTAGAGTCAGATATGGACAGTCACTGAAGAGTGGGATCTGTGCTGCCTTGCTCTGCAAAAAATATACCTGTAATTTGTATACAGAGCAAGCTTTGTTTTTCCAAACCTGCCATTACTTTTACTAAGGCAAAATATATTTACCATGGAAAAGATTTTCAAAGTTATTAAGAAGGAATGTAGTTAAAATAAAAGTATCAACATTTATTAAGTATGACAAGTAAGCGGTTTATACAACCGTGGCAAACATATGTTTTCACATCTGTTTTGAGTAATATCATCATGATTTTAAAAATGATTTATAGCTCTGCAGGCCATAAAATGCCAGCTTTGCTGTAAGTTGGAAGTTTTCAAACAACAAAGAAATTATTGGAGGCATATAGTGAACATGTTTTTGTATTAACACCTTGACATAACTTTAGAAAGTTGAGCTCTCTGTAACAATTAAGATAGCAACAACTGAAAATTAAGTAAGTACAATTTATCAGCAGCACTGCCCATGTGAAATCTTAGCACAGAAAGCAATAAAGATTGTTATGATTGTAGACAAATACTGTGATGTCCCTCAGGATACACAGTTTTTGTTTTCCACGTCCCTTTTTGAGTGATCTCAGCACCAGACAAAAATGTGCCACTTTGTTCTCGTCAAATAATTTGAAGGTAATTAGGGCTGAAGAGAATATGCCTTAACAACAGTTCTTCTTTAAAAGACAGTTAATGTGAGGCTGTTCCAGTTGTGTTGATCTGTTTGCGCATGTTGGTGGGGTAGAATTCCCAGAATTGGTGGCTGTCTCAGTGTAGAGGGGTTAGAGCCCAGTTACAGCCTTTTACCTATGTACCCTAAGCTACATACCTTTAAGCTTTTTGAAGGAGAAATGCCATTAAATCTCAATTACTCTGCATCCTTTCACCATCTTTTCTTAGAAAGTATGGTCAGGCTTAACATTAGAGGACAACAAAGTCAAACGCCTTTGTAAGTTTGCAGTTGTTTTGTTTGGGCTTTTTATATAAAGACTACTTTTATTACATACCATGCTATATTTTTGTGAAATATCTTTAACCATTATGTCACACCAGCATTTTGCCTGTGCATCTCCATGTGTGAATGAAAACCATATCAAGAGTAATCAGCACTTTATTTTGGAATCACTAGTGCAAGGAAGTAGTTAGAAAATCCCCCCTGCCCCCCAGAACACAGCCCCTCATTTTACCTGCACAATTACTCACAGAAACTGCATTTTAAATTCATCTGTTTCAGTATATATCCTAGAAAAAAATCTGTATTGTATGGGAAAGGATTGTGTCTGACACAGCCCTGTTCAGGCTTTACGGAAACCTCCATATAAATTCTGGCATTAGGAAGGTGAAATGAGCGAGAAAAGAATTTGGCCATGCCTTCTAGCCGGATTTAGATGCTGGTACAATTATTCTGTTTGACTGCATGACAAGGAATATTTCAGACTCCTAACACAGGCTGGAGCAGTAAAAGGCACTGGCCCAGCTCTTGCCACAGTGAAATCAATGGGGATGTTCATGGTGTCTCCAATGGGAACAGTCTGGCCAAAGCCTGATCCTTTGGAAGCTGCTCCCCCAACTAATACTGCTAGTAATCCAGACATGGACAATGTGGTTAGGTGGGTGTTTGGGTGCTGTGCTCCACCCTAAGCAAACCAGAGTAAAATTTCATAGGAAAATGTCGTTAATGACCCGTATTGTCAGACTTACCCACTGTTCAAGCAGTGTTTGAGTAGAAATAAAGATTATATTTGCAGAGAAAGTGACTTGCTTTGCATTTTCCAGCGATGATGTCCCCTCCTTTAGTCCAATTATCTGCATCTCCAGACAGCAAATCCAGGTTCCAGGGCTGTGTCCCGTGTTTCAGTAGACGGTAGTTCCCAACCCCTGCATCTGACAGCTCTCCCTTCCCTGTTTATTATGGAACACCTTTCCCTTTATTGCTTCAAGGAGAGGGGAATTGTGCATCACTGCTGTCAGTTGAGTGCAGTATTTTCACTTGCCACAGACTACGGTAATGAAAGAATAACAATATTTATTTATTGTATTTCATTAGTGGAAAAGAGGTTTTATGCTGTTTAAATTAAGCATTGCCAAAGGACCGGGTTACTCAGGATGTGAGGGGAGGGGAACGAGCAGGTGCAGAACACCTGAAACAGCAACAGGCCCTGTGGAGGGGACTGTGGTCCAGAGAGAGAGGACTTTTCCAACAATTAATCTGAAAGCATCCAGATGGAGAGGGAAAGGAATAAGGAAGAGAACAAGGAGCTCAGAGCTGTACCGTACAGCCTCTATGCAAAGTGTGCGATAGGTGCCAACACTTCAAATGCTCCCCATGCTGTTCCTTTGATGGATCAATACTTGCATGTTAAAGATATAATGAGAAAAAGGCAACTTTTTTCACAAATGTGTTCATGAGTCTCCTCTTGAGATATATGAAAAACTCCCCAAATTAGAAGTGAAGTTCTGATTCATTCTGGTTTCTGAACGTGTGTATTGAAGACCCCAGGGTAGTTTCATCAGCAGTGATTGCAATAATACACTAAGTAATAATAAAATATAATAATAATACACAAGTTTAAGGGTTGCAAGGGTTTCTTTTTCCTAAAACCTTACGTGACATACACAGTGGAAATGAGAATAATTCAGAGATATTTTTACATGTTCTCTCCTCTGATAACACTGAAATATAAGTGCTCTATTTGGGGTAAAGGCGTTTTCCACAACTTTTTGTTGTTAAATTTAACCTACAAGCGAACTAACAACTGTTGAAATAGTGGCCTAAGAGTAATTTGATCTTTTTGTCAGTCAAAAAAACCCTAAACCTAAACCCATGAAAGCAAGGCAAACTCTGTTAACACTTAGAGTGACAACATGTAAATAGACATTAAAGGTAAAGCTTTAATTTTTAAACTGTCTGGACTCCTATAATTATGATTGTGTGCTTAACCGTTGCTGAAAGGATTATAAATATAAGGGCAATTAGGCAAGAGATGTTATGAAGTACTCCTAGGTGACACCTTTTACATTAAGGTTATATTAGATCTTTATTTGCAGAATTATTTTATGAATGCATCTTTTCTGAAGAGTAAAATGCCTGCTTCATAGTTATCTTGGCAGATGGACCAATGCAGTTTCTTAGATTGATATATAATTTATTGATATGTTTTATTTAGTAGATTTCAGTGGTATATTGCTTTCTAAACACTACATATTATAAGTCTGTATAAACATGGTGAAATAATGAAATTTTCTTTATTGAAAAGGCTTTGGACCAATTCTTTTAGTAAGGTATTCATGTAAGTATGTGAAATCAAATGGGCTAATAAGAGGGAATTAAGGTAGTGACTGTCCAATGTCAGGTTGCCTCTTCTGAGTTACCATTCCAACTTTTTCTCCAATGCTGTGATTTTTTTTTTTTTATTTAAGTCTATCTTACTGAGCTATATCAGATTTGAAAAGCATAGCAAGAGGAGAAAAATTGCTGATTGGCACCCAGTGACCTAAGAAAGGTTTTGAATTAGGCCCAGGAGCCTTTCCCTAAGAGTTAGTACTGGTATTAAAGCTGACCCTTTGAATTCTCTGCTTGCTGATGCCTCTGTTGCAAAGTCATTAACCTGAGACCTGCAGTTGGTGACATTCTTAATGTCTGTGAGTTATTTAATAAGTTTGCCTTCAGTCCTCATTATGAGCAGTAAGATCTGAAAAATATGCATCCTGAGAGGTTGCTGAATGTTTTTCTCATGTTACAGAAATCCTGGAGATCTTGGGGAATGCGCTGACAGGGGTTCAGCCTCCCCTGCCTGTGCCCTGAGAAGCACCAAACCTGCTCCTGGGAAACTGCTCACGTGTTTGTGTGTCCAAACCGTGCCTACACACAGGGAAGGAAGAGGTTCTTCTCTGTTTGAACCCATCCAGTAAACAGACTATCACCACTTGAAGTGTTTTTTTGTACAGGCAGTGAATGTTACTGGAAGACCATGTCGTTTCTAGCAAAGACACCAAAAACTGCCATCAGACACTTCTTCACTAGGAACTGCTTAAGAGCCAGCAATTTCTGCTTTCCAAACAGGTGTTTCTTATAGGAAACGACATTTTTGGCCTATCTCATGCATTTAGTTTAAGCCAAAGCAAGTGAACAGATAAAACTTCAAATTAGCAACAAAAATTATAAATTGGTTATTTGGTTATTGGTATTTGTGACCAAGGAACACCTTTAAGAAATTCACAGAAGCTGCACTTCATAAAACACAGTTGTCTTTTCTAAGGTTTGCTAACAGTGGGCTAGGCTTTCGAGTTAGCTAGGCTTTAGAGTTTGTCCTCTTGCCCACAGCTGGGTGTTCCAGATCAGTGAAACACAATTCTCATGGTTGTGACAGCAGTGTGTGCTCCTGCTGTTGAGGAACAAGTCTGGCACTGGTGGATGATATTCTGTGTATAATTTTCTTTGTGTTCAGGACTTTTTTTCTAATTTGAATATCTAAGATCACGCTCTGGACTGTCTTTCTTTGGTGTAATAGTTGCCACATAAAGGTAGCAATTGAGGGTTCTCTCTTCCCTGTTGAGGAAGATTTGCTGCCCAGAGGTTTCTGGGGACTGGAAGGTTGAGACAAAACCATATATTAATGTGCATCTCTAAAGTGTTTATGTATGTGCTGCATTAGAACAAAGAGTGCTGATAATAAAAAGTAAAAAATCCTTAGTGGACATAGAAGGTAGTAAACTAACCTCAAACTGGAAATAGAAAACTATTATCCCCTGGAAATAGATGTGTGTTGAATTCCATCAATAAAGTTACATGATTTCTTGTTAGCAAAGCTGATACAACCCATATGCTGATCTCAGAAGCCACTGGGGCTGCAGAACAGAGAAATCAGATCTCGTGTTTGATTGTTGGGGCAGAGGACACCCCTACAGCATGTAGGGGTGCATGTACAGTACTGTGCATGGCATTTGTTTATTACAGCCACAGTTGTTTCTGGGGATGGACAGTTCTGTCAGGAGCTTTTTCACGTTACCAGCTGTGCTTTGGAAATTCATCATCGTACCTGAAAGGGTGGGAGCCCACAATTTTAATCAATCAGTATAACTTCAACTAGTTTAAAACAAGCACTTTATTTTGAAGAAAAATGGCCCGTTTTCAATTCTTTACATGATTTTTCCCCCCTAGACTCTGTTTAAGTTTTTCTAAACTGTGTTCAGGGTTTTTTTCTATTCATGTTATTATTGACAAGATAAGGGGGAATGGATTTAAACTGACAGAGGGCAGGGTTAGATGGGATATTAGGAAGAAATTCTTCCCTGTGAGGGTAGTGAGGCCCTGGCACAGGTTGCCCAGAGAAGCTGTGGCTGCCCC
>JAWWLV010000158.1:2264866-2283121 GCA_035041135.1 Platyrinchus mystaceus
AAGGCCAGGTTGGACGGGGCTTGGAGCAACCTGGAATAGTGGAAGGTGTCCCTGCCCATGGCAGGGGGTGGGACTGGGTGGTTTTCAAGGTCCCTTCCAACCCAAACCGTTCCATGATTCTGTGAAATAGAATGGGAATAACAAGGAGGACATAATCCTTTTTACACTAATGGAGTATTTTATCAGTACCTGTCTGAGCAAACTGGTCAGTGCTGGGAAGAGCCCACAGCAGAGGCTGCCTGGGTCATCCTTTCACCAGACTGGGAGAAAAATGCTTACAGTTGCTAAAGATTCCCAGCTCTGAATATCCTTCTTGTGTCAGATACTCTAGGATTGATAAAAATGATGGAAGGAGAGAATTCTGAAATTGGATGAAAGTACAAAGCTAGAGAGACAGTGATTATTCCAATACAAAATTCCCCAGCACACTTCTCTGGTCATGCTTGGCCATTTCATGTTGGTCTCAAAATACCAACTGATTTATTTTTTTCTTTTATTTTGTAGTCTGTATGACAGTAGTTTCCCAAGCAGATTTTTCTTCTAGTTGACAGAATATGACAGGCTATAACAAGTAGTTTAATAAATAAACTCCTGCTTCCAGGTGTATTCTGAGATGTTATAATCTATAAAACATGGTATAGTTTTGAATCTGTCTCTTCTACCCGTCACTGGGAGTGCTGTGTGATATTTTGATAGCTTGACTTGGCTTGTGTGAATTTGCTGACATATCCCGTGGCTTGTTCGGGTGCGTGTTGTCAGGGAGGGGATACAGAGCTGTAAAAATGTTAATGACAGTTCACTGGAGAGCCTCTCCTGGTGTGGTGGAAGATGCCTTTTTGATGTAGAATATGTTGGATGATGGAGCATCTCTGGTAGATGGCTGAGCTGGAGCAGAAAATGGACTATGAGTGTTCATGCATGCCTACTCACAGAGGTCATGAAATAGGAATTGTTCAGAAAATAACGTGTTATTTGTACATCTGCCACCTCTGGAGACTTTTAGATGCTGTCAGTTAGGAGACTGGCCTGTATTTGTTATTGTTGCCTTGTTTTCTGTTGGTTTTGAAATCTGGAAAGTGATTGTAATGAAGGTGCCCTCCAGGCAAAAGTGTGGAGAAATTCACATATTAAAGGAGGAGTTGCCAGAGCTGCTGTTTGACTTTTGACATCATTGTCGTATCGCCTCCAGCATTACAGGCAGAAGGGATTTAGGTAGAAAGGAGAGCCTGAAATTGCTCTATGAAAACAGTATATTTATATATACTGAATTTTCTTTTAACTGATATAAGGAAAGCATAATGTCTTTGTAAAGTCACCAGGAGTTATAATAATGATAATAATGATTCTATCATGACATAATTTCTCTCCTTGTATGAAGCTTTTGATATTTAAAAAAAACCCAAACAACCAACCAATATTCAAAACTATTAAATGAATTCCTGAGAGGCAGTTTTATTGCTCCGGGAACATTCATTATTAATTTCTCTCCCTACACACGTTTGGAAATCTCGGCAGAAAATAAGTCAGGCACTTCTAGATTATAGTCTGATTGGTAATAAGAATTTTCTGTAATATACAAGATAACTTTTCAGCACAGTATTTTAGGATTAGTATTTTGTAAACATCACTGCCTATATGGCCTGTATTAAATACAGTATAAATCAGGCTGGAGCTTTAATTTTATAGAACTAGCAGCCCATATATCGTCAGTCACATAAAATGCTGAATCTAAATGGTCCCAAGTATCTGCAAAGTATGATTATCATTCTGAAACAGTGGTAGCTAAATTGGCAGGATTTTTGTGGAGTTTTTTCAGCTATGAGGGCTAACCTACAAAGATACGGGGGTTAGTCAGTTTTAATGGTAGAACTGAAGTCTTAGAGTTTGCAATTTGTAGTTTTCCTAGATTTTATTCGTGTCATTGTTGCTGTTTGAAGCAGCAGAGTGGCTGGGTTAGGGCCTGTTTGTATACTGGTGGACTCCAGTGTGTTCTGATGTTCAAACATGGAAATAGAAGCAGTTGAGGGACTGATTTCTGTTCTTCCATGACGCTCCAAGGACGTCTCTTCCCATTTCCTCTTAGAGCTTCACAGACTGCAGTTTATTCCCAAATCATCCTTCTCATCTAAAAAGGAAGATCTCAGCTTTCTATACACAAAACTGCCTATTTTTCTTTTTCCCTAAAGTTTACACATGGAAATAAAGCACAGGGCCCTCAATGGTGCAGCCAGTCGTGCACGTGCTGCCGCTGTCCTGGAGGAGTTACTACATGAAGTAGCTGCAGTGTAGATTTAGAATGTTTCCATCACTAAAATGAGACTGTTTATCTAAAAAGAGAGATTATAACAGAAGAAATCCAGAAGGCATAATAATACCTATTAAACCTTGTTTTCCGGGCTGTTGAATCAATTTATAGGAATATGTGAGTGAGCAGGAAGGGAACAGCATCTGGTAGCAATAAAGGTTTCCCTTCCTGACTTACAAAATGAGCTACGTGAAGGTGATTAGAAATAAAATATAATGATTTCTGATAGAAATAGGTAACACTGCATGGGCTTTTAGATAAGAACTTGACAAATGTGTAAAATAAATGCAAAACTGGTTTTTGAAAAGGGGGGAGATTACCATTTTCTGTGTTGTGTGCCAAGGTTTGTGCATTTCAAATGTTGGCAGTTGGCTTCTTTTCAAAACTGATAAATAATGATGTTTGTTGTGGAAACAATTATCCTAAAAATAATTTAAAAGGACTGTATTCCCTTTTTGTTTGCCTATAAAGACCACATTCGATTTATATATAGACAGAAAGAGCTCCACTTGCATCTATAAAACAGTTCTTAAATCATTCTAAATTATTGATGTGCACAAAGAACTCTTTCCGCTTTTGTTTGAAGTTTTATTTCTGCGGCGTTGTGCTTTCTAATTGTACTTTCAACTGCTATGACATCTGTTACCGTTGTTTCAAAAACTTTCAATACTCTCCTTTTTTAATGATAGACAGTCTTTTCAAAGACAAACTGTCTTCGTTTTGAGCAAGAAAAATAATTAGTTGAAAAAAGATCACTGATTTGGCCGGGGAACTCACCATTTTACTGCTGGTTTTTGTTGTTTTTTTTTTTTCACAAGTTGCTGTTTTATATGATTCCAGCACCTATATTCAACAGAAAGCTGGCCAAGAAGAATTTGTCTCTGCAGCAACTCAGAAACCATAGAGCATCAGCATATGTCCCTTGCTTCCCTGAGGAAATCCAGGACTTTATTCTGACAAAAAGAGTACCAAGAAAGTACTTCACAAACTGATAGTCTCTATATGTCTAACAGATGGAAAAGTAAGCTACTATTCCAAGCTGTTATGCCCAACAATATAGGAATAAAGCTCAGCAATTGGAGTGGAGATTAATGCTTAAAAGTCTGTTTAGAAATCCTTTTAATACAACTGGTTATATGAATATGTGGTGCAGTAGTAAACAGGGTTTTAATGATCTGTGACATAATGCAAGCTGTGGTATAAAATCCAGGAGACATTTAAAGTGTCCCAGATTAGGAAAGCATAATGTAAAGACATTTCTTTGCCTATTTTCAAAAAAAAAAAAGAGTATTTTTACCCTGAAGGTAGAATAGGCTTTTTGAAAAATTGAAGCCCTGGACTCTGGTCCAGTTGTGGTACACCATAACTAACCTTTAAATGAGAAGTTGCCTGGAATTCATATAATAATTAATACAACACTCGGGGATTTAATTGACCACAAGATTAAACTATTAAGGAAAAAATTTCATCCTAATTGAGAATTGAACCCCTACCCTTTATTCATCGAGTGTCGTCTCTGCCACTTGAGTCGTGAATTGGGGGTTAATTGACTGTCTAGAATCTCCCAAGGAGCAATTATTTCATATAATGGTGCTAACTTGTGCTGTGGTGAGGCAGTTTAATGGCATCCTTTTTTCCCCTGGATTTAGAGACATGTCAGGAGGACAGCAAGAAAAGATGCTGGTTGTGGGGAAGGGAAGAAAGACGTAAACTAGAAAAGGACTTGGGGCTTCCTTTGAAGTGCCAATTCATAACAGTCAAAATCCAGGAAAGGTGTTGATGTGGGTTTGCAGTTGCAATAAAACCTCATCAGTCCTGGTTAAGAGACCCCTAATCTCCATGTCCTGTCCAATCCCAGCACTCTCTCTGTTTCTGCTCAGATTCAGCTGTGTAATTTTGCTGCATATTTAAGCATCCTCTCTTTTTCAGTGTGTAGGAAATATTACAGTGTCCAGTTCAAGTTGTTATATAGACTTAGAAATGAGCAACCTGGTCTAGTGGAAGGTGTCCCTGCCTGCGGCAGGGTGTGGAATGAGATGGGCTTTAAGGTCCTTTCCAACCCAAACCATTCTGTGAAATAACCTGTAAGTAATTTTACATAAACTACAATAAAATTCATAAAAATGGGCTAGGCATACTTATATTTTTAATATTTTTTAATTATTTGCTTACATGGTGATTAATAAAATTCATTACTTCATAGCAGATTTTTCTGCTTCATTAGTGCAAATTTGCAGAACTTTTCTAATTACTATTCTCCTTTGAAGAATAAATAATAAGAGATAATATCAAAACTTTTTAACTAAATGAAGACTTAGTTATGGATACAGTTAAGCATTTTTATATTTAAGTATATTCTGGTTTTTAAATGCTTTTATAAAAGTGCTGTCTTTACAGGAGAAACTGTCAGAATTTAGGAGAAACTATTTTTGGGAGGAATTATAAAAGATAAAAGGAAACAGAAAAGTTTAGCTTCTTTAAACTTTGGTTTTGAAAATTAATTTTAAATCCTTTGGGGCAAGAAGGACTAAGTAGGTAATTCATGCTTAAAACTGTAAAATCACTGTATGCTGAGTGAAGTCTGACAAGTGGTCTTGCCTCAAGGTCGCAGAGATTGGTGAGGGGCTCAGCTGAGTTGGACAGGACTTGCTCCTCCCAGAGCTCCTCACTGCAGGGTGATGCTTTGTGTTCACAGCTCAACTTCTGTTTCACATAAAAACATATGTGCTCGTGTGCCTCCTGCCTGCATTAGCATTCTGCTGCCATCCAGACCAGCCATGTATGATCACAGACCCGTGGGTTTGTGCTAGGTGGGGTAAGGCAGTGCAGTCACTGGCACAGATGACATAAAAGCAGTATTGGAACATCCAGGTGACTCGTTCCACACGCACAGAACAGTTTTAAAGGTGACTTGGAGATACGCACACACACTCCATAACCTGCTTTATCTGCAAAGGAGATTTGAAAGATACTCTTGTGCTTGTTCAGTATTACAGAAATATCAGCAGCATAATCTCTCAGACTTTCTGGGTTTTGATGGATGTGGTTTAGAAGGCTGGAAATGTGGAGAGCAGACATGGCACAGATCCTTCAGCTGGAGAAACAGTGTTTGAGGCTAAAGAATCATTATTTCTTCTTGCTTGTAAACATGAGAGGTGAACAGGTAAAGGAGATACAACAAATAAAAAAGAAAGAGGGTTTTACAGTGTTACTTAGATTTGAGTTGGGTTTTACAGTCACTCATTTTCATCCGGTCAGTAAAATCCTGGAGTAAAGACAGAGGAAACATGATCTGATACTTCTAACACAAAAAATCAGCATAGTATTTTACTCAGTGTGAGGAAATAGTTGACACAGATCCCATAACAACAGTCCAGCTCCCAAAAGCTGCCACCATCTGAGGAGAGTGATGCCCTGGTGAAGAAACAGAGTAAGAAAGAACAGCATTTCCCATTGCTGCTGCCTTGGAAGAAAAAACCTGGACATGTTCACAGTATGAACTAAGTGACAAAGCAATACTTTACACTCCGAGTGTGATTCCTTTACTGTTCTCACCTAGTTCTAACTTCTCCCCTTTAAATATAATTCTGTTCCACAGTTTCCTCCACCTGCTGTTTTCTAAACCTCACACATGTCCTCAGTCCATGTATTCCATCATTCTTCAGTTACACTCTCTAGCCACATTTTACCCTGCCAATTCAAGCTCTATCCAGCACCAGCTTGTCTGCCTTCACTTTTTTTGTCTTTATGTCTTTTGTTTTTTTCTTTTTTCTATAGGAAACAAATCCATGTATCAATGTAGAACTCTCGAAGGTCAGGAACCTCTTTGGTTTTGACGTTTTGCTTTTCTTTCTAATTTATTTACTCTTTTTAAATAAGTACCAAATCCCAAGGAAATTTTAATGCTGTTAATGACTTCTTAAATAGTGTAGGGTATCTCCTGTACTGTCACTGTATGCAGCTGGTT
This sequence comes from Platyrinchus mystaceus, assembly GCA_035041135.1. NCBI lineage: Eukaryota > Metazoa > Chordata > Aves > Passeriformes > Tyrannidae > Platyrinchus > Platyrinchus mystaceus. The sequence continues at coordinate 2,271,139 of JAWWLV010000158.1, forward strand.
GAGATCAACCAAAAATCCGAAAGGCATGGCATAGATGGGCTATGCCAGAAATTAGAAACTGCTGCTCTAAGAAATTCTGTCAGTTTTCCAATCCAGCCCCGTGGTTCCCAGGCCTGCTGTAACACGTGGTTGTTTGCATACCTTGGCTCTGTAGTTGTTGGATGATTTTTCATGCAAGTCTGTGGTGTAACCAGAGGCATTGCATCATCACTGCTCTTTAGGAGCTGGTCCTGGTCTTACAAGCCAGGAGAGGTCCATCCATGCCATCCCTCCCTTTCTAAATCGTTAATTTGTAGTGGCATTGCAAAGTCACATCTTGTAGGAAGCCCCCAGTAAAGGCCAGTGAGCTCTTAAGGCCAGTTGCCGCTGAATTGTTTGGATGGACTTGACCCTGAATCAGAGTTTCTTATGTCATGGTAGAAACTGTGGATCAGGTTTTCATCTCATGTAAATGTGAAGTAACTGCTTGGAGTAAGTGGAAGTCCTCTGTCCTGCTCCCTGCTACGATCCAAAGCCAGACATTGCAGGTACTCAGCATTGTTCAAAGAGTATGTTAAACTGTGATTATGGTCAATTCTTTTCCCTTTGGAAGCTTGCCTGTAGACGGGAATGGTCTGGTGAACTGCTCAGCTAACAAGCAGGTAAAAACCCCAACAGCCCCTCCCTGTGCTGCCATAAAGAGGCCTCTCCTGGAAGTCCTGGAGCTGTGGGAAAAGGAGTGCCCTTGGTGCAGCATTAGCCTTCACTTTCCCTTCACTGTTACTGGAGGAAGCACCTGATAGAGATCGACACGATTTCCTGGGCAGAGCACATTCAGATTTTTATTATGATATTACCAGGACATATGTTTGTGGAAAGAAGATATATATGTATATATCTCTGTGTTTAGCCTGAGAATATAAACTGTGTAGAAATAGTATATTACCTGCATGAAACTGAAAATATGGGTGCCATAGTGTGCAGGAATTGGGCCCAGCTTTGCTTACAAATCAGCTTGATGATGAGGCTGCAAAAGTTATATTTTCACTGCTTTCACATACTGAATTTATTAGCTTCTTGAAATTGATTTTGGATGCCTTTCATTTGCCATTGGGCTGAAGTCAAAGGCAAAACGATGATATACCGCATTTTGCTCGCTCATCTTTTTATTGCCCAACTATTGTTATTGAGGAAAAGACATTCGATGTGTTCCCCGAAGGAGACAGAAAGCACATTTCGTTTTTTTTTAATTGAAGTTTAACTGAGTGCAAGTCCTGCAGTCCTCACCTTCAATATCCAGGAGGAGCTGTAAGGGGTGGAGGAGATGGGACTGGGATTCAGTTTGGATCAGGGCTGAGGGCACAAGCCAGCAGGGCTGTCAAACTTCGTCCTGCTTTATTTGCTTGGAAGGAGCGGAGCAAAGTTAATATCGACGAAGCGCTAGGAAAGTGTTCAAGTAGTTATCTCTGGGTAGGTAATGTGAACTCAGCAGTATCATTGCTTTGATCTTTGGTTAAAGTCTTACAAAACTAGATTGCTGTTTGATTGACAGCCTTGTCAGAGAGTGAATGAAGACTGACACTCTAATATTGAAAATGCAGCGTTTACAAAACTTACAGCTCGAGTTTTCTCATGACACTGCTGCTTTTGTGGAAGACTGAATTTCACGTTTATTTTAAAATAAGTGTATACCTTGCTGTGTGCAGCTAAAACTTATGATTTTAGACTGCTGGCTCACAAGTAATTCTTACCCTAATGATTGATGCAGATACGTTTATAGCAACAGCGCTGTCATTGTGGATTTGAAGGAGTTGCTGTTTGAAGGCTTGAACGTGGTGGTATTTATCACATCTCAATACCAAATAATGATTGATCCAACACGTGGGTGATGGATGCAGGGGTGGCAGGATGCAGCTTGGGTTGGGTAGTGGATCTGGCAGTTTCTGGTTGGGTCTGATAACAAAGCTTAAAGGTTTTCCAACTTAGAATTCTATCTTGAAGGGTTGTCTTCAGCTGCTTCTTCCTTCAGTTGTCTCCTTAATACCCTCAAATGAACACAGGCTACTAAAATGTTAATTTGTGGAGTAGACTTCTCCTTTCATGTGGGTACTTTTCCACACTTCTCTCAATTTCTTCTTTAAATTTGACAAAATAAGATACTTTACTCATTTAGCAAAAAAAAACAAACAAAAAACCTTAAACGCTTAAACAACTCTCACTTCTATTTTTAGGGTGATATGACATTGACTGCCATGATTTAAATAATGTGAATGAATGAACCAGATTGTGGCCGTTTCCACATCAAAATACCTTAAGCAAGAAAATGTCTCCCCAAAATAATAATCCTACATCATCCAGAGGTGTTAGTGAAGAGTTTAAAAATAGGCATCAAAAAGATGTTCACAGAAGGGGCTGCTGAGCTGTGCTATAGGGCGTGGGAACTGCTTAAATTGGCTTTCCTGTCAAAGCCGGTGTTTGCTGAGACGACATCATCAGTTTTTCCTGACCTTCTGCTTCTCAATTTACTTCACTATTGCTAAATTCTGTGTGCAGTTCTTTCCTTACCTCTTAGGTCACATATGTCTTATGTGAATGTGTGTGTATATAGTATTTAGGATCTATAGAAATCTGCATAAGCACTTGTAGATTGATACGTGTGCAATACAGTATCTTTACTAAAATATCCTTTATGAAAAACTATTTATTAAAAGCCCAGATTAAAACCACTTTCATCAGCAATGCAGCTTTGCTGAAGAAACTCTACATTTGACCGTGTTTTAAAAGTGGACATGTATAAGTCACGAGAATAATTATCATTTCATCATTTGAGGTCGGCAAATGAGTGATTTCAGAATGAAAAGCATATGTAGCCATGCTGATTATGCAGAATTAATTATTTTCAAACCCCACATTTACATCAGTACATTTTTTTTATTGTGTGGAAAATGTCCACAAAAAAACTCCTAATGATCACCTAAATTTTGCTGTAAACATTTTTAAAACATATACCTGAAATTCCTTTGGAAATGTCCACAATCTGCTTCCATATTGCAACACATATGGTAAGCAAATCTTGCTTGCAAGCCAGTGACTGTTTTTAAACAGTTTTCAAAGTTGCACCGAATAACAGCTCATATACAAAAACTGGTGTGGTTTGTATTTATAAGAAATAGCTTAACATTTTCTAAACTATGACAAATTTCTCCCTGGATATTTTTAATGTAATAATAGGATTAGTTTAGCTGTCCCTAGTTTTTTTATGCACGTAGGCACTTTTGGTATAATAGGAAGACTTCTGAGTCATTCTGGTTCTGTCTTTCTCCTTTCCTTAGTCTTTAGAGGCCTCTGTGGCTGTAAAAGTTGTTTTGTTCTGTCTTCTCTTTTAACTTTCTCTCACTGCATGGATCTCTGTGTACATGACACATAATGTAGATACGTAGGAACATATTGCTGTGATTTTGATACAGCATTTCTAGAACTTGTTGTATTTCAATTAAATATTTACAAGCTTCAATTTAAAGCTCTCTTTTTGCCTCAGACTTCATTTTTAAAGGTCAGAAGAGAAAAGAAACCCCAAACCATAAACATGTTAAGTGAAATATCCATAGTACCCTCCAGTTAATGGCATTTCCTTAAAGCAGATAAGTTACTGAGATCCCTTTTAAAACAAGAGTGTTAATTTACTGTTTCCTTTCATCTGTTGAAATAATTACTTTTCTTCTTTGCCTTCAGTAGTTTGTTCTGGTCGTTAACATTTCTGTAAAATTAAGTTTGAAAGGTGCTTTTAATGTTCACATAGACTGCAGTGCACATTTGACTGTTAAAATCAACCTACTTAAGGCAGAACTAATGTTTAACACTCACTGCTATTTGAAGTAGTTCACTGCCCAGTTTAATGGTGCTGCCAAGGGCAATGGTCACATTACTTGCTGTTATATTTGGGGGGGTTATTATGCTGGCTATAAAGACAATCCATGATATTTCTGAAAACATTGGCTTAGATCTTAAAGACATTGTTTTTCTACTAACAAAGCTATAAACTGTAATTTCTTGGGCAGCAGTGGACAAGAAACACTAACCCCTGCCTTGGCCACGTGCTCCGTTTAGGAATCGTAGTTACTGGTGTTAAATGACTTTATCTGCAAGCTCTGGTTAAAAAAGACATGATCAAACTGTACAAAAACCCTGCTTATGGTCAACCACGGTGGGAGAAGTGATTTTATGTAATGGGAATTGGGTTTTATGGTATCAAGACAGTTTTAAGACATCAGCAGCAGGAAGTGAAGAGCAACCCTGGGCGGCTCAGCCTCACCTGATGTGAACTTGGTGCAGGAGGTGGGAGGGACACGTGGAGACAACTTGGCTGCTGCATCGTGAAGCAGCTCAGTTGTGGTCACAGCCCAAGCAGCACCTTCTCTCTCATTCCATTTTTGTGGATTTTGCTGATTTACTTTCTGCAGAAGTGGATGTGTCTGTCACGCACCGTCTGCGCTATAAAAATGCTCCTCCAGCCTCCCGTTGAGAACAGACCTTCCCAATGGCCAAATTCACTTTAAACCATTCCCCTACTAACACTGCCTCCATCTGAGGATTTTAGAATATAGGTCAAATAAGGTTATTTATGGGAATCTTCAGGCAAATAAGACAGAAGAAAATGTGACGAGTTCTTTGTGTAGGGGAGTTGATGGAAACTTTACTGGACTCTCCAGCACGTCTGCTGGGAAATGCTCCGTGTAGGACTGCCCCAAGTAACCCACAGCTGAGCCTATACATCATATCTACCCCTGTGTGAGGTCACGAATTCATAAGCAAACAGCTGCTTTTTCTCCTTTGATAATCAGGAGCAGGCAGAGAATTTAAAGATTAAATAATACATCTTCTCAACCAGAAAAAACATTATATATATTTACTAAATAGTGAGTAAAATTTTCCCCTTGGCTAGTCTAGTGCAATTTTACAAGCTTCAACAATGCTGAATAGATGTTATTGAGAAGTGAATTTGGCTCATTCTTTTTATGCTTTTAATAAATACCCCAGGGAAAGGCAGTTGTTCAAGGAAAATGAAATACAAATAAACATAGAATTTATTCTCAGTAGGCGTTCTGGGGAACTTGGGGCTTGAATTTTATGTCATGGGTTTTTTTCCTGTTATTTGCAAGCAAAACTAAAATACTCATATAAGCTGTCAGTTCTCTAAAGTGAATTCATCCTTTTTATAAAAATAAAACAAAATATAGATTCAGTGGAGAGAACAGAAACAATGTGTTAAAAAATGATATTTCTGCTCTATAGTACATCATTGTAATGGACCATATTATTCTGGACTGTGGATACAAATGATTTTTTTTTTCCACAGCATCCTGTAACAATTCTTGAGACACAGTCATGCACAAAACATCATTTGTAATTATAACAGTTTGCCATTTTCAGCTGCTCTGGGATTATTTGTCATTTGATTGATAATTCATGTACTTCTAGCTAATGAACATTCTTCACCTCATAGGCATTACCAGTTTTTACAATCTAAATTTCAGGACAATGTTGGTATTTTTATTCAGAGGAAAAATAAAAAACCCCCAAACCTTAGTTGCTTCACAGTGGATTTTTTCCCATCTATTCCTGGGGTGCCACAGAGAAATACAGTCAATGGAGAATGTTTATTGGAATAAGGAGAAATTTAGCCTGTAGATTTAGTTTCACATTAATCGTTGCCCAAACTTTCAAGTAGTCCTTCAAAAATCTGTGATTCCCCAGGTGCTGTGCCCTGTGGAAGGTCAGAGGAACAATTTTTTGATACACAAATATTTTGCTTACCAATTAATTACTTTTCATTATTACTGTTATTATTTCTGACTTTGAAAAAATTTTAGTTCCACAGTCTGATAGATGTCAGTTTAAAAAAATAATATAAAGACGCTTTTTATGGTTCTAGATGGCACATCCAAGTTAGATACAGTGCAGTGCATGTTGATATGAAGTCAGTATTTACTACTAGAGCATATAAATCCAGACCCTATAGATAATAAAACAGAAACATATTTGACTGTTTGAGAAAAACTGAGCTGCAAAGGTTCCCCAGCACCTGAACAGACTCTTGAAAAACATGTATTTTATTTAATTTCATAGAAGATACGTGGGAAAACACCTTCCCAGGTAAGGTTCATGTTCATTAATATTTTGATCCACTGCTTGTTTTCCATCAGCCACGGACTTGCATGTTTAAACCTCCCAGAAATAGTTTCATCCCCCTGGGTTGCAGGAACCTTTGTGAGAACTTCAGGGCTCGAATGGCAGCATGTACAGCATCACTACCTTTCAGAATTGTACAAAACTAGCTGATTAAATCTGATTTTAAATACTACTTTCAGCCTAGAACCCTGCCTTTTTAATAATCAATTAAAACATTGCTTCATTGTGTTTATTCAGCACGTATAAAGCACTGCTTGACATGGATTAGACCTTACATAGCAATACACAGCTGTAGCCCATCCAGCATTTTCCAAATGAGTTTGCACAAGGAATAAAAGATTGCCATCTGAGCAACACTGGAGGGAGACAAGAGCAGACAAAAGGCAGCTAAACGCTACAAAAAGAGAAAAGACCCTGTTGAGATAGAAATTTCTGAGCAAATGCCTCCATTTCATAGGGAGATACTGTAGCAGGCAATGTACATTGATTTTAGCACATGAAGTACATTGCTTTGGGGATTCATTAAGCTTCATTTTGTGCACTATCATGAATGGGGATGTCAGCCACTCTCTCAAGTAATGCAGGGTTTCAAAGTGAGGAGGTAGAATAAGCCAAAGTGAAAATATAATGTGCCCGGCAGAGAGAGTGAGGCAGTTTGAAAAGGAAAATGCTTGGCTTGCTAAAAGCCGTACGTCACAGGAGCAGTCATCAAAACCTAAACGTTTTTAAAGGATTTTATGCTTATGGAGTTTATAATATGACTTAACAGCAGGAAGTTCCTACTCCTGACTGGCCTAGTGGGAGTCCCCCTGGAAGGACAGATGCACTAAGGGAGTGCAGAGCCTCATTCCTGTCCTTTGGAAGAAAATGTGCAGACTGTCTGATACTTTTCAGTTGCTCACTTTCTGTTGTTGACTGAATATGGCAAGGTTTTGGTCAGGGCTGGTTTTTCAGCTGCTATGTTTGCAGTGGGAGGGTGCTTTAGAAGGTATTGTTCTCCTCCCCTCTGCTTTTCCTTGGGATACAGCTGCAGAGCTCTCTGTGGCCCTTCACCACCTCTCCAGGCATCAGCTGCCAAATTGAGAAGCCACACAAAGTGGCAGGTCTGTTAAGCTGGATTTTTCAGCCACCAGTGGGATCCAGGGCTGGTTTGAAATCTGTGAATGCACCAGAGATCTGTAGTACTGGGTTCCTCTGTAACTTGTTTTGCTTTGTATCTTTTAGTTAAGAAGCATATAAATCCAGGGGATTTATCAAAAAATCTGTTTAGTAGGTTTTATTTAGTAATGATGGTACCGCTAGCATTTTTGTTTGTCTTGAAGCCTACTATAAATTCTAGTGACTTGGAGGCAAAAGGTTCCTGAAATTTCTGAAAATTTTCCTAGTGATTGGTTTGCAACCACTGAAAGAATGGAATTGTACCTACACATGGCTGTGAGGGACGAAACTCTTCATTGCTCAGTCCTCCAGCTTTTGTGCATTGTGTAATTTCATTTGTAATGAAATTAGCCCAAGCAGCAGGGCTTTGCTGCCAGACTTTGCTATGTGCATTCCATAGCAGAGCATGACTGCATGAATTTTGCTGTTCCATGTTGGTGGCCCAAGTCTTGGGGTCTTGGGCAAAGAGGAGAGAAAAAATGGTTACCAGGTGCTGGGAGTTGTAGTCCTGCACTGTACTGGTAACCAGTTAGAGGGAAACAGATGGCCCTGGATCGAGCCTCTCGTGGTTTAGTGGTGGCGCTGGGTTGACAGTTGGACTTGCTGATCTTAGAGGTCTTCTCCAACCGTAACTATTTTTTGATTCTATTAAATAGTTCCCACTGTTTTTACAAGTGATGTTTTCTCTCACATGTGTGTTGGGAGTCACAGTGAACAAGGTGGTCACTGCAGAGGTTGACAGGCTTAGAGCACCTCCCCACAGCCACCAGGAGCTTGGGCTCATCTGGAGGAGGAACACAGCAGATTAATGTGAGATAGCTGCTGCTTTCTGCACAAAGTTTTCCTCTTTCTTTCCTTTCCCCCATATTTGATCTTTTTTAAAGTGCTCAGGACAAGTGACAGCAGTAGACTTCACAGTTATTAGGCTGCAAAGTAGTGGATGTGGAGTACTTGGTGGTTAGCTTCCATTTATACCCCGATCGCAGCTGCCATTTGGGTCAGGAGAGGTTTCCCCGTTGATAGATTGGCTCTGTGCTAGGAAAACTTGTCTTTCCCCAGAGCATCATGTAATTATTTGGTGGCGAAGAGTTGTGCTACGTTGCCATGGACATGCTGCTCCACACAGAGAGCTGCAGGAACACTGATGTATGTGAGTTTGATCCCTCTGTCACTGCGGGGTAATATTGATGTGCCAGGGCAGCATTTCTGTCAGAGGGGTTCTTGCTTGCCCTCTTAGTTGGTGAGGGGAGGAGGGCAGGGATAAGCCAAATTCTGGCTGTTTCTTAGCCCAGGAGAGGCTTGGTTGGGTTAGGGTTCAGCTCTGTAAGCTGTAGTACCTGCAGGAGGTGCTGGCACGATCTAACTGGTGGCACTGGGGACTGCTGGGAACACAGGTGGGACCAGGGATGTGCTCTGTGCAGGTGGGAGGGTTCTGGATCTGGGGCAAGGCTAAAGATTTCTGGGGAGGTCCACAACAGGGCTGTCAGGAATTGTACTGGTCACAGCTACAGCATAGAGCTGCTCCTCACCTGTGGAAATTAAAGAGGGATGGATTTCTTATGCTTCTTGATAATCAGGTTTTATAAAATCAGCGCGTAACTGGACTGAATTCTTGGGTATATAAGCAGAGTCCTTCTTTATTGACATCTGAAGAATTCATAATTCATTCAGAGGGAAATTCCTCAGGTGATCATCTCTCTGGATACATTTTCCTGTTAATCATATTTCTCCTAACGATCAGTTTTGGAAGTTGTCTTATTTCTACAGTGCAGAAAGTCCTGCCGGTGAACATCCCCCAATTGCACTCATAATTATTGCTGATTAAAAGTGCCCTGGCCTGACAGCACCAGGGAAATTAATAGGAGAAGCTTTCTACAAGTTTTAGAAGATGAGCAAAGACATACTCACTCCCTCTTAAAATTATTTAAGCAGGTGCTGTGGGAAGCCATTGCTTTTATAATGCTCTTCAGATGTTTACAGCAAAACATTTTTTCCCAGTGATTGAATTTTTCAAAGTACTAAAATACCACGGAGAAATATGTTTCCCACCAGTTTTATGGCTCCCTGGATGCATTCTATACAAACCTTGTATCTGCCTGGACACAAACACTCTATTGCAAAAAGATATCTTGCCATTTTAACAAGCTGCACTGCTTTGAAAGGATACACTGCATCACCAGTGGGAATGTCAGGCCTTAAGAGTAATACTGCTTTAAGGGTACTATTTTATTAAAGCAGACCTCAGTAATTTGTTCTTGACTGTTATACACCCTTATTTTATTAAAGGTATTTTACATCTGTGGAGGAGATTACTACCACTCCTATTTTCTCCACTGCTTGGCTTTAATGGATGGTGTGGAATATAATATTTATTAAGCCTAAGCAGGGCAGGACATAATAGCAGAATTGTCCTTTATAACCTATTTTACACAGCTGTAAAATAAACCTTAATAAAGCAAGAATAATTACCCGGGAATATCCAAGAAATGGAGTATTCTTCCTGCTTCAAATATTTGGGGGTTTAACTGCTGGTTATGCATGCACTTTAAGAAATGGAGCTTAACAGGAATAATACTGATAATAGTTTGATACTATCTTAAAATATATTAAGAGGTTAAGTATCTTGTCATAATGACTATATTAGCATATGTTGTGTAAGTGTCGTGTCATAATTACTATGCTGGCATAAATCAGTACATCCCTGTCATCTCTATATGGTGTTGACTGTGTATAATCCTGCAGGATTATACTGCTTCTTGGATAGCTTTGTTTTTCTGTTTCATGTATGATTTCTCTTCTTGGTGGCAGTCACTGGAATCTATCTCAAAGGGAAAGATTTTTTATTAAGGACCTAATGTGGCTTTGCAAACTGATTCCTGATCAGCTATTCCAGAAGAAATGCTAAAGCAGTCCGTCTCTTCCCCCTGCCTTCTTGATTTCTTCCTCCTGTTATCCTGTTTATATATTTTTTTCATAAATGAATTTTGTGGAAGTGATTTGAACTACAGTTATTACATTAATTATCCAAACTGACATTTTTGCAGTGTGTGAAAGGACAGGGTGGTATGTAAAATAGATGCACTAAGAACACCTACAGTATGACAACAAGTAGCAGGGTAATTGCTGAAAATGAAGTCTTTTCTGCTATCCCTTCTCTTCAACATCTGTTGTTCCATATGGAGTCATAAATATTTGCAACAAAATAGTTGAAGAAATAATCTCAACATTAATAGAGAAAAGCTGAATCCGCCAAGAAAATTGAAGAATCTTTTTTTTTTTTGTTGGCAAGTTCCTCCTACCCATCCTCATCTGACACTTTAAAATCTCAGTAGAAGAATAGTCAGACTACAGGGATGCTTAAAAATCACCATGAAAAAAACCCTTGTGAATGTTAATAGGAGAGTTAGCTGAGAAAAATTTATAATCTCCTAATAATGACCATGAGGAGGATTTTGCTTATTTTATTTTCCCCTTTTTTTCCACACCACAATAATTTGATTACTAACCTTTTATTGAAAAGTTCACATTTTCATTTTACTCCATTGACAGTGGGGAATGACAAGGTACTATTACTGGCTGAACATAACTAGTTACTTTAAATTGTCATATGGAAGATGCAGAGCAATAGTATTTAAGCTTCTCCATAGATTAAGAAACAACTTAAAGCACAGAACAACTTCAAATATTTTGGAATCCAGAATACCAAAACCTATCTGAGGAGCAGCTCGTAGGAGAAGACAGGGATAATGATAATAATAACATAGACAAACTGCAAATAATTGTTATGAATATAAAATATAGCATTTTGAAGGCTCTTTATATATTTATTATGGGTCTTAATGGGAGCACTTCTTAATGAACAGAATTTAACCAGGTGACATCAGTTGTATTTGTTTTTCTTAATCTATACACATTGAATTTTAGACTGAAGTTATATGCAGAGAAGCACTTCAGTTCTCATGTCAAGCCAGTGAATTACTGCACTTCTTAATTTCATTTTTTATTATTGCAAACCAAGTATCTCCTCTAACTCAGGTCCTTGTTTTTAAGGCTTGAATTAATAAAATATTTTCAGGTGTTTTTACTGCCAGTGCCATGTGAACATCAGAGTATATTGTAAATATGTTGAAGTTATAAATAGATACAATTTTCTGTGTTATTAATGAGAGTACACTGATGAAAATGTCAAAGCTGTATAATTACTCACCTCTTGATAAAGAGTGCGCAGATAAAGGCAATTTTTAAACCATAATTTCAGCCTTTTTTAGTGAAATTCTCATTTCTCTGCGTTTTGCCCCCCTTCTCCTCTTCAAACACCAAGTGCCTGCTATATGACGTCCTTCAGGAGAACACTCCCCCATCATTCCTGAGAGCAGGTCCATGGAAAAGCCACTGGCACCTGGCTTGGATCAGGAATAGTGTGTCACAGACCCAGTGCCCGTCCCTGTGCTGGCTCTGTTGGGCACCTCCAGTGCTGGGGGCAGTTCTGGGACCCTCAGACAAGAAGGACACTGAGAGGCTGGAACGTGTGCAGGGAAGGGAATGGAGCTGGGCAAGGGCTGGAGCAGCAGGAGCAGCTCAGGGAGCTGGGGGGGCTCAGCCTGGAGAAAAGGAGGCTCAGGGGGGACCTTCTGGCTCTGCAACTCCCTGACAGGAG
>JAWWLV010000158.1:2283221-2362172 GCA_035041135.1 Platyrinchus mystaceus
GGAGAAAAGGAGGCTCAGGGGGGACCTTCTGGCTCTGCAACTCCCTGACCGGAGGAGGGAGCTGGGGGAGGGGGGGGGAGTCGGGCTCTGCTCCCAGGGAACAAGGGACAACACCTCAAGTTGTGCCAGGCATGGTTTAGATTGGATATTAGGAAAACTTCTTAATGGAAAGGGCTGTCCAGCCCTGGCACAGCTGCCCAGGCCAGTGTTGAAGTCCTCATCTCTTTTTAAAAGCCCTATGGATGCAGCATTTGGGGACATGGGTTAGTGGTGGCCTTGGCAGTGCTGGGGGAACAATTGTACTTGATCTTAAAGGTCTTTTCCAACCTCAGTAATTCTATGACTCTACATTTTTCCACTGTGTTGAAAACAGTGAAAAACACTTGTTCAGGACAAAATCAATGATTTTGGAGCACATAGGTAGGAACCTGCTGGACACGGATTCCATGAAGTGGAGCATAGCTAATGTTACTGTTTTGTGGTAGTTGCTACAGATTTTAAGGCAGCCTGGAGTGTATAGGAAATGTATATATAGTGATTAGATACCATTCTTATGGCAGAGCTCAGCAGTGAAAAATGCTTGTGTGCTATCAAGTTGTATCAGTTGCTTGAAAATGAAGTCTGACTTAAAGCTTGTGACTGGATTAATCAGCTACTCCTCAATTGCATTCATTGACCCTCTTCATTCAGGGACTGTAATTAAGAAAAACAGCAGTGACTTTAAGTTTGGCACCTGAATCACAAGGTTAAAGCAGTAAATTTCAAAGTGTGATTGGTGCCAAGCTCAGAGGAGGTATCTCTTCTCTCACTGATGATCAGGAGTCTCGGCACCTGGCAGAGAAGCAATGAGTAAGGGAGAAAAAGGCAGGCAGAGGGTTATGGAGGATTTTCAGAGTTATTAAGACATGGAAGACAGATAATCCTGTCCTTTCAGACTTAGAAATACAAAATATTTCAAAAAGACAATGCTTTAGATTACTGGGTTTCGTACTGACCTTGCTGTAAAAGAAAAATATATACTGCTTTCTAGTTAAGAACACAGGCATTGCCAAGGTTTAAAATCAAAATAAGAAGTCTCACTTTTCCGGAAAACTGCTTTTTGCAGAAAAAAATTGGAATTTGGGCCCTAATTCTGTCAAAATACCCCTCTTTGGACACTGCTGCCTATCACTGTTGATGGGAAGTAAATGTACTGCTGGAAGTTAAGGGACCTCTTTCCACTATAGATATGTCAGTTTGGATGATTCTGTAAGATATTTGGGCAAATAATGCTTTTTCAAATATGTACCTTTCAGAGATGAGTCACACAGGCAACTCAGCTGATGTTGCAGATCCTCTGCCTTATTTTATTAAAAGTCAAAGAGGTCCATTAGGGTATCCGGGCTGTTCTGTAACTATGGAGCATTAAATGTAATCCCCATCACTCAGGTTTGAAGCTCAAAGAATTATAATTGCAATAAAGCATTTTAGTCCTTAGGTTTCTAAATTTTATGCCACAGCCAGGGAAAAGGAGTAACCCAGCTGCTATCTGTGTCCAAAACCATCTTCTTAACCCTGGCTGAAGGCTGAGGTCAAATGTCTTGGTTAGTAACTAATAGATTAATAACTGTAAATTTTGTATAAATTGTTTCTGTCTTCTCCATATGCCACGTACGTATTTAATGCACAAGTTATATCCTATGAGCTGTTTGAGATGAATAATGCTCCAGGTAGATAAGGTTCTGAAGTGTATGTGAAGAAATAACTCAGTGATCTAACTGGTGTAAATTGCACCTTTAATATTTCTACCTTGTTTTGAGAGGGACATGACATGTGGAGTGTCTCAGGTATGTGACTGATGGGTTTAAAAACACGCCTTGTGAAAGAAAATAAACCAGCTGGCAAATAAAAGTGCCTGTTGGTTTGGGCCGTGCACTGTCGGGAGGGAGAGATTCGTGTTCCTCCTGTTCCCAGGGCTGTGTTCAGTCTCTAGGCTGATGCTTCATTTGCCAATCCCTGTTTCTGCAACTTAGGCAGAAGACAGAAGATGAAATACTTCAGCATATTGGATTAAGAACAAGAAACTTGCTGGCAGATTTCTGTGTGCTTTCCCGGGATAATATTCCATTCACTGTTAGTGTTTACTGTGTATTTCTCTGCTCTGCAGTATAATTCTTGCTTTCGTCTATTCATCTGGATGTCAGCTAGAAATTAAAATAAAAAGACTGCACTCTAAATGGATCCCTGAATGCTCTTATAAAGCATGGCAGGTTTAACAAACAGGCTTGATAAAAGTAGTTCCCACTTTGCCTCAATAATCAGAAAGGTTGTTTGTGTCCTTGATCAGGCTGTAGCTATCTTGGCTTTATTTCTTGCTTATTCTGTTGTATTGTGTGTGTGAGTGCAGCTTTTAGCATTTATATTTTTAGTGGTGTTTAAAATCAAAATCCTTAAATCAACATTATTTTTTTCCATTAAAGAGATGCATTTGATACAATCCCCAAGAAAGGCTTCCAGCACATGGCATTTTTAATTGCTTTACCAATTATGATTCCTCAAGTCTAGCTAATAAATTCCTGCCTAACTGTGCACTTACTCAGAGTATGGGCGAGATGTAGACACCGTTCAGATGTGAAGACCTATTACAAGATTGAAATAGATTTCTAATGCATTTATCATTCATCTTTGCAGAGTGTGATTTCAATCAGAAAAAAAAAAAAGATGAATGGTTTGACAGTTTCCACCCATATACGCTAAAACATAATATGCTGCTTCTAGTTTCAGCTATTACAGACTTTAACATGCAATGTGACCTTGGTCTGCAAAGCATGTTTGGTTAGCACAAAAACTTAATCATAAGAAGTCATAAGTAGAATCCTTCTTCTTTACTGCCCTTTTTCTGGGACTTGGAAATTTATTGCTTCTGGGACAGGTAGGATATGAACAATGGGCCAAATAGAGTCCAGGGTTATCTCATCTGTGTGAAAACTGCTGCTGAAAATCAATGTGACCTCTGCTACACTGTCATCCCAATTCCCACCCTCTATGTCCTATTTGTCTTTTGGTAGAAGCTTAGATCTGTGTGCTGTCTCTATGTGTCTCTCTTGGGCCAGATTATCAAAATGAATCATTGCCTGCATACCTCTTATATTTCTATTTATTTTCCTGGTGTTGACTAGGTCTGATGAAATATGATTCTTTTTGCATTTGATCCTCACTGCAGCAAGCAGCACCTAATTTAGCTGTGTCTATCTCTTTAAAGAAGAGTAATACTATTTTGAAACTTCAATCTGCTGTACAGTAGCATTACAAACCATAGACCATGCAACCTGTCTTCACAGTCAATAGTAATTTTCCTTTCGGCCAATTTAATGTTATTACTTTCATCTCCAAATAGTAGAGATTTCTAGAGGTGTTAAGGCAGCTCCTGGTTTTTTATGCATACTTCATGTATTACCTTCTTTCTCAAATGCCACTTCTGTTTAGTTTTTTGTGACTCCATGGCTCAGCTGTTATTTCTGTGCTGCATCATATGCGACAACTAATCAGTTTATTTTAAAGACTCTGCCACTGATATATTTAAATATGAGAAATGGTGTGTCTGAATCAGCACAAACTCCGTGGTCTGAGCATGTTACCCGAGTTGGGATTTTTTAAATGGATCATTTAAATTATATCTAAGATGTTTGCTCTGAGGATGTGTAGAGGTTACTGGCTTTTGTTATTAGTCCTGAAGAATCATTATGAAGATGTTCTGTTTAATGAACTCACACAGCAAAAACAAAATACTCCCTAAACGGAGATTTCAAAGAATACTTGAAAACTACTAATGCTCCTGGTTTGTTGTCAGGTGGGTGTTTTAGACATGCAGCAAAGAGTGCTGCTTGGTGGAAGCTCCTGCAGTGTGTTACATGAGGAAATGTGTTGCTGGGGAGACACCTTGGGTTAATTCACTGTTGTCAGATTCCTTTTGAGTTGTTTTTCCCTTAAATAAGAGGAGTGGGAGAAGGAGACCTTTTGAATATGATATAGTCTGATTGTAAATCTGGGCTTTAATATGATCAAAACACTTGACAGATGAAACTATCAGGGTTGGTGTGCAGCTGCCCTGAGCAAGCACTGGCATCATGAGCTCATGGTCAGTGCAGTAGGCACAAGCTTTACTAAAAGGCAGTTGCTGAGGAGATATTCATCATGATTTCTGCAAGTGCAGGATCATAATATATATAGACTGAATTTTCATGGAATATTACACAGAAATATTAACATTTCAGAGTAAAAGAAACATACAGAGTTTGGCTTTAGGGACTGCTAGATTTTAATTTTGTAGTTTTCAGCAATTAACTCTATGTTTAAAATTAATATGTGGAAGAAGTACTTACAGGGATCTGAGAGAAGGAGATGCATTTACTGTCCTAAAAGATGGTTAAACTATTCTAGAATGTGAGTTCATAGGTGATGGTACTGATTCTTCCCCAAATTTAGAGGATTTTTGAAAAATAATTGCTAATGTTACTGTTCTGTCTGGATACACATTTCTACTGTCTGAGCACAGCTTGATCTATACCAACACCATGTATTTGAAGCAAGGGGTGAAGAAAAAGCTGCCAGGTCCTGGTTTTACACTCTGTAGGAGATGCGCCGGTTCTGTGCAGGGAGGGCAGGAGCCGCTCCTGTGACCCCACCACCACCCAGCTCCCTCTCTACCTGCCTTGGAAAGAACTGAGCAAGGCATTTTTGGCTGCTGCCAGTGACTAGGAAGGCTGACAGCAGCCAGGTACCTGTTCAGGAACCTGCACTGACACTGTACTGACGCCACGGAGCGGGAGAGGATGGATGACCCACTGGAGATTATTTACTGCTGGGCATGGGAAGGGTAAAGGTAAAGGAGTAAAGATACATTCCTTGATTAGAATTTTGCCAAGGTTATAGCAACAAAAAAAGCACATCACAGAATGGCAAACGTGATAGAATGAAGAAAGGTCATACAGGTTTAATGAACTGCGTAATACAGTTATAATTCTGTAGCATAATTCTGTAGAATTTGAGATATAACAGTTTGTACTCTATTATAGCTGTGTTACAGTCTCAGTATATTGATTATTGTTCTGTATTATTTTGCAAACT
Organism: Platyrinchus mystaceus; assembly: GCA_035041135.1. Lineage (NCBI taxonomy): Eukaryota > Metazoa > Chordata > Aves > Passeriformes > Tyrannidae > Platyrinchus > Platyrinchus mystaceus. The sequence continues at coordinate 2,288,328 of JAWWLV010000158.1, forward strand.
TACCTTGGCAACAATCCCAGCTGCCCAAAGACTGAAACAGTGTTCGATTTCCTAGTGCACTTGTATTTAATTCCAGGTAAAGAGAATGCCAGTTTCTAGAAATTACATTCACCTACATTTCCAATACTTTCTGATGTCGCTTTTAAACCTGTCTTTACAGAAGAGGTCCAAATTGCCATTCCAATAATGAAACCAACCTTAGATAAAGTCCAACTGGCTGGACAGGCCTTGCCTCCTGGATTTCCGGCGCCATTTCTTTTTGCTGATGGTCTTTCATCAGTAGAAACACTATTAACCAACATTCAGGTAAATTATTCTCTACAGGGCTGGGCTGTGATGTGATAGATAACGTGTTTCTTTTTCACTCTTAGAAAACTTTTAGAAACTATTTTGTATCTGCAATTCTCATTTCTTTTATTTCACGTAATGCTTAGATTTCCACTCCCTGACATCAATGATTGTGAAAGGGTTTCATACGTTGTTCATTTGACTTAATAATTGGCAATAATAGTCATATTAAAATTCACCAGTTTCATTATTCCTCCAGTGCATTCCCCCTGCAGCCGAACAAGGTCAGCACTGACATGGCACTGTGTTTGTAACAAACCACAGCAGCAGGATGAATTAGCCAAACTTACACCAAATGATTCCATGCAACAAAATTCCTCATATTTTAGCTACTTCAAGTGCCCAGTTGTGCTCCAGGTCTATAGGTTCCTGCTTTTAATTTTTCTATTTTCCTAGAGGGCGTAAAAGAAACAAATGGATGAATTTTGTCACCACCGCAACAAAATGGTGTTTTCAGACCTTGCATTTGTGTGTGTTTTAGGGCCTACTCAAAGTGGCTGTGGACAATGCGAGAGTCCAGGAAAAGCAGATACAGCAGGAAAAGAAAGAGTTAAAGATGGAGCTTTGTAGAGAGCGAGAACTACGAGAGAGCTTGGAAAGGCAACTCACAGCTGAGCTGCAAAGCAGAGGTGAGTGAATGAAAAATGAAGTTTAGTTGTCTATTAAATGCGTAACCCTTCAGCATTTCCAGCCGGAGCTGTCGAGGACTCGGAGTTAGCTGATGCACTCCAGCACTGCAGCAGTAGACTGGCACTGGTAATGAAAGATTTAAATTTAATAAAGCCAGAAGGAAGCACACTTTTCTGTGAGCAGACAGAACAGTGACTGAAGGATTATTTCCTGGAGGGCAAGTGGCTGCAGAGAGTTTTGGTAGGTTCTGAGGAGGAACACTGGAGCAGTTCCATGGCTTTCAGGTGTATTAGTATCACTCTGCCCAGGCATTCCCAGCCCGAATTCTTCATTTGACATCTCTGATTTCTTTTGGTTTCTGCTATCATCCTCCAAGCACTGAGAATCAGCCTTACTGTGAGGAAGATATGGCTGTAATTTGGGGGTTTAGGTGATTTTTTTCATGACCTTACTACTTTCTTAGCCCGCATTTCTGCAGTTTCAGTTCTAGTCAGTTAGTTTGTCTTGTGGAGAACTTCAGTGCAGTAAAATAGTCAGAACTACAAGAAATTGCCCCCCAAGTACAAGAGCGGAAGCAAATAACCCTAGATAATTTTTTTTGCCATCAGGAGAGTGAGGTACAATAGCACACCCCAAATGGGGCCTTCTGAGATGAAACCATGACTGTTCGGAAGCTTTTGATAATAATAGGCAATTAAATTAGTAAATCTGAATTTCTTGCTGTGCTGTTGAAAAGAAGGCAGTATTCTTTTTAAAATTCAGATCTGCATCTGAAGGAAGGAACAGCACTTCATGTGCCAAAAGCTACTTCTAGATTATATCCATGAAATCAGAAAGATAAAACTAGATAAGACCAAAATTGTAGGTGCCAAGTCCTATATTCCTGTGCATTTTGAATGGAAATGAGGTGTGTGGAGCTGTCTGCACCCCAGGTCTCACTTAGAGACACCAAAGGGCACTTCTCAGTCGAGTAGTGATGGGTCAGAAAATACTACTGAAGTTGCTGAATTGCAGTGGGTGTCCAGAAATGTTGCATCACCCCAGTGTAAGTGTGGATGGCACTGTGTCTTTCTGTAAACCAAAACTTAGGACAGCACACTTGCACTGCCTGAGCCACACGAGCACAGGGAGGGGGGCTGTTGGCAGTAATGGTAACCTGGGACTGGAGAAAAAACAAAAAAAGGACTAAATATGGGATTAAGATTTAGGGTTTGAAAAGGAGAAGGCTTAAAAGGTGCATTTTATTGCTTGAGTTTATATAGGTGAGGGAATACAATCATAGCCAATGTCAGCAGTTCCCAATGAAGATATTGATCGTCTGGCTACAATTAATACTGTACAATTCTCTAGTTAATAGTTTTAGCTTTATAGTTGGGTTTAAGACTGAGATTAGTCAGGAGTACTGTTTTCTGCCAAATCTCCCATGGCACTACCAGGGGCCTGAGGATGATCTTTGTCAAAGCACTGGTTCTGCTTTCCGTGGGTAAAAGAGAGAAGATGAGATGACATCCTCCTTCTCTGTGCATTTGATCTTTTGTATTTACCCACCTAACTCAGCTTCCCAATGGCCTTACTTCTGTCTTGGGCAGAGGTTCTTGATATTTCAGTTATTCTGCTTCAAAATTAACCCAACCTCTGCTCCATTGTTACCCCCAAAATTACTACCTTATTCCCTGGGATTTCACTCTCTGTACCCTCAGTATTCTCAGATTCAGATTCTCTTCACCCGGAACACACACAGTTCACCTACAGAAATAAATTCTATTTCCTTTTAATGTTAGAAGATATATCTAAAACTTTCTGACACATTCAGGAGACTTCCTCCATCCATGAGGAGTGTCAGTGTCTCGAGCTAGAACTGGGCCTTTGAATCTTGAACATAAACAAATTTTTTACTGTCTCCATCATCTATCAATTGTGCCTTAACAGCCTTTCCTACAATATATTTACATTTTAGCAACAATTCAGAAACGCTTGAAGAAAGAAAAGAAGGCAAAGAGAAAATTGCAAGAAGCTTTGGAATTTGAATCTAAGAGAAGAGAACAAGTGGAGCAGGCGCTTAAACAGGCCACATCAGGTGACGGTCTCAGGATGTTAAATGGTAATGTCTTAGTTGGCCTTTCACAGTCAGCTTAAAATGATGTTTAATTGAGTGGAAATGAAAAATAAGATGATGCACAGAGCAAATTCCAGAATGAAACCTCACAATTCTTTCCTGAAATAATAAAAAATCTATTTCAGGCCATGTGCTCTGGGTCATGAATTAAAAAAATTAATAAGTCTGCAAGTAGAGAAACAGACAGAGCAGTTTACACAGAGATGACAAGAAATGCTGAATATATTACAGAGAAATCTGTTACAGTGCCAGCTAAGACAATGTGAAATTTGGTTCCTATAAGGTTCTCTGAACTCTTCTCTCCCAGCAGATTCATTTTTAGAACTGCTGAGCTTCATTTTAAAAGCCATTTGGCTGAAGTCTGCTCAGCCTCAGGACCTATTAAGTTTGTTAAATATGTATCAGCTTTCAGAGCTGACTGGGTCTTGAATACTTCCCAAATATTCTTTTGAGACAAAAGCAAATCAGTTCATCTCCTATACAGTGATTATGTTCTGAATACTGGGAGGATTTGCCTCTCCTGCTTAAGATGATTCTGGCCAAAGTTTAGAGCTTTGGTTTGAATCTTTAAGACTGAGCCTAGTTGAGTTTTAATTAATTTCAGGTTCTGTAGCTAAGGTTTAGTCTGTGCATCCCCGCCCTGAAGTCTCTGCAGAGGCTCAGGAATCAGAGATGTTCAGGCTCTGCTGTGTTTGTGTAGCCGGTGCTCTGTGTGTTATTTTGTGCTGCCTGCTTTGGGCACTGCTACAGCCTGCAACCAAAAACTGCCTGGACTGCTGAGTGAAAATGCTGAGCGTGGCTTGTGTGGAGCTCTCAGCTGTGAGGGCTGCCCAGACTGTTGTTTAGAGTCAGGGCAAGGCTGTCTGTGTGAACTGGCACCTGACTCCGTGGTGGATTGCAAGCTGTGATTTATCTGGAGCACCCAAGAAACATAAACTCATTGAGTAGGAGAGCAGGATCTTTCAGATCATCTGCTGGGTTTTCCAGCCCAGCATATCGCTGTGAGCAGGGCCTGGCTGGTGTTCCTGGAGCCCCAACAGTGCCCGAGGGTGATCCAGGTATGGATTTACAGCCGCAGTCTCACCATGATGGCGGACAGGGACCCAGGGCAGAGTGCATGGACAGAGCCAGCAGAAACCTTTTCCTCCTCTGGATCAGACAAATGCCCACATTGGATCCCACAGTCAGAGCCAGCACCTCGAGATGAATGTCAGAAAACATCCAAAATCCTGCTGTGCTGTAAGGTCATTCACCCAGGTTGTGCCACTGCAGGGAAGCACCTGCTGCTCACACACCAGTCAGGAGCACCCAGCAGTTCTGGAGCCACAAATCCAGGGATGCCAACGTGCCATCAGTGTGATTAACACACCTTTACATCTGCTGCTGTGGGCCTGGCTGTAACAGTTTGATTTGCAGGCACACTCAGGTAGTCATATATGTGTTAGTGCCTGCAAGAGGCTGATATTTACATGCTAATCTGATTGCACATGCAAATCAGGTAGCTCATTAGCATCTTAATCCACAATTTAATTGCAGGTACAATTTTATGACAACAAAATGTGAAGGGCTATTCTGAGTATTTTTAATTTAACTCTGACGGTCTGTCTCATTTAACAGATGCTGTTATTAGTTACAGATGACTTTGTCATTTTTTTGTGTATACAACATGAACTCTGAAGGGTTTGAAAAGAAAGAACCTTTTCACTGATAGATCAGTGCCCTGGACTTGCCTTCAAAACAGGAATCTGAGTAAGAGAAACCCTATGGAATAGCAGTCACTTGCAATTTTATAAGAAAAAATTTATAAGAAAAAATTGTGTATATGTGAAAATATTACTTTTTAATCATATATCTTTATAGAGTTATATGTTCATCCATGACCTATATTTCATTTACTCATATATTACTAAAATATTACCCTCCTATGTAAGGACTTTGCAGGGTTGTCCTGCTTGACACAGAGCTGAGGTACTGTGGGGTGACCAGCAAAATGTCACCTGTGACAGATACTGACACTCCAACTAAAGGGATCTGCAAAAGCAACAGTGCAATTATTCTAAAGTCCAGGACAGGCTTTTGCACAGAGAACCTCCCAAACTGTACACACAGTTCCCTTTCAGGTGTGGGTTTTTCTTTGCTGTGATTTCTGAGTGCTGTATTATAAGGGAAGCAGATGTTTCTCCAGGATTTGAGGTGCCATGGATTCAAATCACATACCCTTCATGCTAATCCTTGTTGGCACAAGGTGGATAATGGCATCTGTTATCGTAACACCCTGGGGTGTTGGAGCCCCCGCCCCCACCCCAAGGACTGTGCAGACAGAAGTATTATCAATATGAAATTAAATAGTTCCAAAGTGAGTATCTTCTCAACTTGGAAGAAAGGGCACAGTCCTCTTTGGAAAGCTCTTCTCAGAAATCAGGAAATATTTCACATAGTATGGCAGATGTGATTTTGGTTTGGGGGGTAACACGTGCTTACACAGCCTGAGCTGAGGTTTTAATGCAATTTGCACAGCCCTTATCTGTAACATGAACTCACACAAACTGATACACACACATACACAAAACTGCTGCCTGGCACTGGCTGTGTTCTTAAATTCTTTAATTTGAAGGTACTTGGCTGTATAGGAGAGTCAATGTATTTTAATATTATACAGTTTAATTTTGACTTTTTTTGTGTGTGTGTCAGATGCCCTCATTCTCCAAGAGGCTTTTACAGACATATTAATACCACGTGTTGGTTATTATCTGATCGTCAGACAAATGTGAAACACGTTAAAAATAATTCACTGTGAAACCAGTAATGTTTGCACATTTTGGAAACAATTTACTACTGAAAATTCTATGAGGACCAAATGTTTTATGCAAGACCGTGTAACTTGGAGATCACCCTATTTTGCTATAAATATTTTTCTAAAGATGCATGAGAGAGGGGCAAAGGAGAATGCATTAATCTTCAGTCTCACATCTTTCAGATGCTGGAATCCCAGATATGGAAATAGAACACAACGGAACCCAACATGACAGTGCAGCAATGCAAGGTGCAGTATGTACCACAGCCCCTCACCTACCTGGTTGTTGTGAGCCACAGTAAAAATTAAATGTGTTGCAGAGTAGATTTTGTGTCTCCTTCTCTGCTTTAAGATAAATGAGAATTATACAACTTGTTTGTTTTCCTGTTTGATATAGAAGACTGTGTAAGATCAGTACTTAATAAGACCAGAAATCAACTTTGTTTAAGTACAGGTGTGAGAACCTCATATTTATCTATCAGATATATGCTCTTAGTTCAAAAAGGGGGTTACATTTGATATATCTTTTTAAAATATTTTACTTTTGATCCTTACCTACCTATCAAGATCACAGGTGTTTCCAAAAAATACATGAACTGTAGGTGAAGAAGGAAAGCCATTCTGAGTTATCTAATGCTCCTTTTTCCTCACTGTTCAGCACCTCCATGCACTGTCTGAGTGCTTCCCAAAGAGTAATAAATGCGTTGGGGTGTGAGGAGTTGTGTCATCATCCTTTTGGGGGAGCTGAGCTATAGAGTCCTAAGGGACATTCCCAGCACCATTGGAAGCCTGTTTGAGCCACACAGTCACCTGTGATAAAATTTGGTCTGAGCAATTACTGAAATTCTGTAACTTTGGAGGAAGTCCAGTTTGTAGAGTTGCTTTTCTGTAAAACCAGCCTTTTTCTCTCTTCAATCCTGTGCCATATTCATTCCAGACCATTCAGTTCTGTGCTGGCTGCTGCCTCTTTCAATATATCTGCTTCTTCTAAGAGCAATTCCATCCTTTCCACGGCATCATGTAATGGTAATGTGCAAAAATACCGTGTGTTGAGGTAACTAAACACAGTCCCTTCTGTGCAGACAGAAGAAGGGCTGCAGTGCAGTTACAGACACAAACCTCACTTGAGCATTTCTCAACTGGTGAAGGCTTGACTTCACATACCTCTGGTGTGCATCTGTCATCCATCTGTCATCCATACAGGAAAGCTTTCAAATATTTTTACTGTTGTCTCTTTTTTGTGATTTTAGGTTCATATGCTCTGCATTAGAGAAGGAGAATCACAGCTTTACTGTAATGCCTATATATACATATAACATATGTGTGTTTATATATATATGTACACAGATGATTAGAGTTCTGCTCTAAATATTGCAATTGGAAAATTGCTGCTGCCAGAAATAGTCTAAATGTTGGATAAGCAATTGGGACACGTGTTTAAAATTTGACAAGCAAAATGTTCCCGTTTCTGCTCTATTCGTGATACCTGCTGAAATGAGTGCTCAGTGCTGTTCCAAAACAATTCTGAGAGTCAAAGGTACATCTGGGTAGACTCTAGTAAAGAAAAGAAAGGTAATTCAGTTTTCAGTTGAAGAAAAAAGTTACACTTGGCTCAAATGTGTCTTCACATCAAAAATTATTACAAATACTGTGAGGAAAGTGATGCATAGCCAATTCCAACAACCATTTACTTAAAGGAATTAAGAGAACTCTCTTCTATTACCTTTAGTAGTTTATTAATACACAGGAAAATGTTGTGATTTTACCATTTTTATTTTCAGGTTGTTTTGTGGGATTTTTTTTTTTTCATTTTCTTTTAATCTGATCACAACAACATTATTCTTTAGTTGTAATGTCTTTGGCTCCTGAAGTGTTTGTTGAGGTTAAAAGCCTGGCCAAAGGGAGAGCTGTGTATCCACAGTGTTCAGTGTCTCTGGGCTCAGTGCATGACCTGTGCAGTGGGAGCTGCAGCCCTGTCCCATGTCCCTCCATAGCAAACCCTCCCTTCCCTTCAATCCTCACCATAGGGACTGGCAGCTCCACTGGCTCTGACCTCGCATGTGGAAAAGTGGAAGCAGCTGATTCTGTTGGTCACTAAACATCTCAGCTGATAAAAAGGTTTCTGAAGATCTCTCAGTGGAGCTTGTTTAGATTTCAAAGTGTTTCTGTCCTGTAGCACCGTCTCTTTCATATTTTTTTTTAATGCTAATACTGTAATAACTTTTTATTCTCTTTCCCTTTGATTCCCATTTGTGTTCCTGACAGCTACTATTGCACTGCCAGCTTCAACAATTCGAGCACACTCCCTCATTGCCCCATCATTTGCCACCTTTGGTTTTCGGGCCCTGGGAGGAGGAAGGGTCAAAACACGTGTCCCTAATACAAAGCTGTTTCCAAGCTTCCAAAATCTCTCTCTATTGCACAGAAAAAGGCTTTAGCATCAATGCAGACCTTTCTTTTGCTGTTGTCAATAGCTCTGCTGGACAGAAATCTGTCATCCACACGGTGCCTTTCCTTTGAAATTCAGTTAGTTCCACTGCCAGTATCTCCTTAAGACGGTTTAAAGGAAAATTACAGAACTACTTAACAGCCACCTTTCACAGTGATTAAGTCATATCATATTTTATGCTCATTTCTTAAAATGATTTTCTTAACACAAGCTGTTCATGTACTGCATTTCTGATCTGCATTATAAATGTTTTCCATTTAGTTGACTCATTTTCTCTCTGGTTTGTATATTAATTGGACGGAAATTTCACGCAGACGAGACTTAAAACTTTTCTGTACTTTACAGTCTAATACCTCCATCCTCCATATACTGAATCTTCTAGTTCAGAGCTTGATCTGGGAGGTTTTTAGCTGTCAGAAGAGAACAGCAATAGCTGCAGTGGTCATGAAACTCCTGCAGAGCAGGAGCAGGTGATGAGCACACAGACACCCTCCTGCTCCCCTTGCATCAGTCACTCGTGGGCCAGCACGATAGTACATCAAGCATTTTAGCAACCAGTCTCCCTTTCACATAAAATAAACATGCTGGGTGTCATTAAGTGCACCTTCAGATCAATGATTTTTGCAAATGACATTCAAGTAGTGCATTTTTGCTGATAAAAGCAAATCAAATTAGCACAACTACAAGTGTGCTGATAAAAACTAAAACCGAACAGCAGCACCATTAGCTAACAAAGTAATATTTTCTCTTTACTGCTTTCTGCCATTTAGTTATTATCCTATTGGAAATCTAATTATAATCCTTTTACTCCCTAGTCAAACTTCACAGTTTTTGCAAGCTTAGCACTGACAAGTGATTTCATTACATTTGATTGCCCGCGCCCAGATTGACTTAACTTCACTCCGAGACCTAAAAGCCCTCTCAGTTTCTCAGATTCCCTGTTTGCACATTACAGCAACAGCTCCTTTAATTAATTAGCATGAACAGCAGTAACATGAACTGCTGAACAGAAAATAACATCATTTTATGATCGCAGGGAGACTTCTCCCTTTGCATGTTTATACCTTAGTTAACTTTTGTATTACGATATTTCATTGTTAGGGGATATTGGAACAATCAGCAGAGCAATGTTAGCTTAAAATCTTAAAAATTAGATGTTACCGTAATACTTGATGATAACAATTTACAAAAAAATAAAATCCTCTGAATTTCAAGAAGGAGGCAGCAGCACAGGCAGACAGGTGAGGTGAGAACATGGCTCACTGTACCTGCAACAGGAGATGACCCAGGGCAGATGCTGCTGCAGCTTTTGTTTGTGAAATAATCTGGCAGAGATCTGGCACAACACCTCCCAGTTACTAAAAAGTGAGTAACTTTTAATTTTTAGATTGGAACTTATTTGGGGTTTTATAATGAAGACAACTGTGCCATATTTTTTCAATATTCTGATCTAACCAGTCAGTTTCTAAATCCAACCTTCTTCGTCTGAATCTTAGGTCTTGTTTTCTTCCTCCTGCCCAAGCTGGGCTCTGTCCCTAGTGCATGTCCTACTCTGAATGCTCTGTATTATTAAACCCTTAGTACTTACCTTGCGCAGCATTTCTAGAAAAACTCTTTTTCAAGTTCATATGCAGCTACCAGACTGTGATACCCATGCACATGGTGGCCAGTGTGGCTGAGAGCTGCTCTTCTGCTCCCCAAAAACAGGGCCCTGTTCAGTGAGGAGCCATGAGGTGCCTGCCCTTGCTGAGTCATTTTAGTCTCAGTGCTATTTCTACTTTTGGCACACAGTGTTTTTCTGGGTGTCTCTCTCACGCACATATGAGGGAGGGTGCTGAGATTTTGTGATTTACGTGAAACAGAAGGTGGGTAAAGGTTTCCCCTGGAGACCGTTGAGCATGAAGGTCTGGACCTGTCTGTCCTTACAAAGGGCTAAAACATTTATTCAGTAATTCAGTGTCTGTAGACTTGAATATTTCCTAAGCAGGAACCACTGTGTTACTTCCCTGTTTGCTCAGACTGACTGTGGCAATCCAGCATCTGCATGGTCTGTGCTCAGTGAACCTGTCCTTGGCTGTTGCTACTTACTGGAAATCCTGTTTTTAGTACAAGTGTTTTTAGCTCTATTAACATTTATGTGGAAATATTTGACAGGGTAGTCCTAAGCACAAAATAAGTCAGGAAGAAAGCCTAAAACAGCAGGTCTGTGTGTGAACTGCACTGGAGAGTCAGGCAAGCATGGTCCTGCTTGTAGGGAGGAGATGTGCAGGCAGCACTGACCATCAGAGAGTGCACATCTGCAGGGGTGGAAAGAGGCCATAGGAAAGTGTGAGGGATTAAAAGAAAGCAAACCAACCTTGGTTAGTACTGCTGCAGAAGCACCATTTATCATCCGGGTTCTTCCGTGGGTCTGGAGGAAGCCATGTCCTGCTCAACGTGTGTTACTTCTTGATGCTCAGTTTGGACAATACTTGCAGATAAAAGGACGGGAGAATTTTTACTGGCCAACTAATAAGCAGGCAAAGAAGCCAGATTTCCTGTTGTTATTCAGCTGAGTGACCAGCCTGAATCCATGAGAGCTGGCTGCAAGCCAGGTCTTTTTTTTTTTATCATGGTAGTGAAGGGATCCTTCGCTGTGTTTTGTAATTGCTGTGATCCTTACCCACTAGCAGAGCCCTGGATGCCGCCTCCTTCCAGGCAGGCAGCACTCATGTCTGCTAAGAGGGTTCTCTGAGGGCTGTCATCCACAGTAGAACCAAACTGTTCTCTGATTTTTTCTTTTTCTTTCTGCAAAAGGAGAGAGTGGTTCAAACTAATTAGCCCCTACTTTGCAAGTTAATTTATTGTTATTTCCCATGTGTTGCTGCATCCAGGGCTGGGCTTGGCTCTGATCTAACTGAGGTGCTGTCTACACAGCCTGGGAAGGGTGGAGAGCTCAACTCCTGTCCTGTAGGATACTTGTGGTGTCCTGTAAGACTCCTGTATCCAGCCCCTCCAGCAGGAGTTGTGCAAGGGCTCTGAAAGTGCAGAGTCTGGCACAGGGCTGCCTTCTCCTCTCCTCTGGCTACACAAACAGGCAGGTCCCAGCTCCACCTGCCCTGTTTTCCAGCTGCTCTCCCAGCTCCTCCTCCAACTCAGTTGGCAAAGTGGCATTTTGAGTTTATTATTTCATCTCTACAACGTGTACGTAGTGCTGGGGTGTATTTTATAAACTGCATATGTAATTTACAGTTACTGATATGACAAATTTATCCTGGTTTTCTCACTACAAAGCAGATCCTAAATTTCCTCCCTCCACCAATTTACAGTGTGCCACAGTTACCTGGCAATCACAAGGTGTAGCTGTGGTGCATTGCTCCCCTGCCTGGACTGGGTTTGCACACTAGCATTGCCAGGACACATTGCGAGGGTACACAATTTTCTGTTTAAAGTATTTTTATGGAAATACAGATGAATTCCCAACTTAAAACAGAGATCTTACAACCCAAGCCTCACAAAGGATGCAGAAAATTAGGAGATGTTGAATAAGCTGAAAAAAGAAAACAAAATTAATGTGAATAACTATGCAGATGATGATTATTGCTTTCGGATTTGTCCGTTATACACACATTAAAGCCTTGAACTATGATATTGTGGCTAATAAGAGTGCAAGAGCTGAATATACCCTGGGCTAGCAACTCAGGGAAGAGAACGCCATCCTGAGGGAAAATTCCAGTTATTATTAACACAGGCTCTGGCTCACCAAGGAACTCTGAGATCTTTACTTGTCTTACACATTGTGAAGGGGAAAAAAATCCCTTCTAAATGTCTTGCTTATTAAGCCAGTCATGCATTGCTCTGTAGGCTGTAAAGCAGCATAACATGCACAGGGGGCTCATAAGCATATTTAGTGTTAGGGAATATCATTTATACAGTTTTTATATTGTCAGTATTACCCCTAGAGAATGAGATTAGGCTTTAAACTACTGTAAATCTATGCTTTTGCTCACCTTTGTATAATTTCAGTTTTTAATAGAATGAAGCCCACATAAATGAATATTTGATTAAGGGATAAACCTTATAAAAGAATACATTTATTGCACACAGATTTATTCAAATCTTTGCTATATAATACAGTAAAATGCTATAAAATGGTCTGTAGCTTGCAGTCAGCTGCACGGAGAAGATGGTGAATATTCTCCAGAAAAGATTAATTTGACAACATCACATTGTCTTTCCTGTGTAAGTGGGGGCACAGCTGCTCCCAACATGTTAATTCCTCAGAGGTGGTTGCTGTGTGACGTGGTTAATGCCATGGAGTTCAGTTTATTGCACAGCAACAAAAAAGTGTTTTAATTCTGGAGAATAATTGAGAGTGTTGTAAAAAAGGAAATATTTAACTGTGCACTTTCTGTTCACTGATCAATGACATCCCCTGGGTGGCTGCACTGGGCTTGAGCTGTGGCATTTACTTTTTCTCTTACAGGTATTCGAGATACCTCCATTGAACTTTCCTAGAGAAATAAAGGGAACTGGAAGGAAGTATGGAAACCTGTTCTGAAGTTTAGTCAGTCCTCCGGCACTCAATGCCCTCAGTGTCCACTTCTTACCTTAGCTAGAAAAATATTTTTTAAAATATAATAAAAATATCAAGAACAGCCTGCACTGGGAAGGTGTCAAGTGCAGCTTCTTAATGATCACAAGGAGAAAAATTAAAAACAAACCCCACAGTATTCAGTACTTGCATTTCTGCTCACACCCTCCCCAGGCTTCAGTATTTCTCCCATTAAGTTCAAGACAATAATTTTCATCAGCGAAAGGCTTGAAACTAATTGGAGTCACTTCTTTGGAGGTTCCCATGCTCCCAGACGTTCCTCTGGAGCTGTTATGTCCCTGGCTCTTCCGATTTTTTTTTGTGCTTACATCCAAAATATGTATTAAATCATCTTGGTTTGGAGAGTCTGAGCCTCCTTAAAACCATGAAACATTCAATTACTAATTAGCCGTTTCCTGTTCTAATGAAGTGAACATGTCGGATTTGGATTAAAATTCAGCTACTGCTCTCTTCTGTTTATGGTTCCAGATGTTTTTGTTTTATCTAGGAGGTTACTTTGACAGCTACTGCTAAATGATAAATCACTCATATTATAGCTGAAATGCATTTTGAAATTGAAATGTGGCAAACTTGGAGATTGCTCCAAGGATCAGTGTCAGTTAGCAGGTCAATACTTCCTCGATCCTTAGGAGTGTTCAGTATTGGCATATGTAAAACAGTAATGGGAGAGATGTCAACATTATACAAAATGCTTCTCCATATTATCATTTTGCTATCATCTTCCAGATCAGTACTTGCAGATTTAGCTGGGTGGATTCATGATTCATTGTATAATGAACAGGAATATGGATTCTTGTTAGCTTCACTTTCTGTGGGCATTTCAATATTTATTTTTTTCTCTGGGCTTGAAGTTGCTTAATGTGAAAAATCACAGTTGATAGGTAGTATAACTAGGAATATATTTATGAAGGAAATAAGTGGCTTTCTACTTCATTCTCTAAATAAAGAAATACAATTTTAAACGAAACGTGGTGGTTTGTGAATGAAAGAACAGTTTTCTAAGAACAGATCTTGATTTACATTTTCTTAAAGCAGTGCAGTTTTGGTTTAACACCCTGTTCCCTGGCAGGTTCTGTGCATGTGATAAGGGTCTGTTGTGAAGCTGGTGCCATGTTACTTGGTCTGTCCTAGGGAGGGAGGCAATCCAACATGGGCTGCCTTCTGGAAAAAAAAAAAAAAAAAGGAGGAAAATGAGTGTTCAGTTAAAAGCAAAAGCCGTAAGGGAAGAAATTCCAAATCAAGGTATTTAGACCCTGCACTCAGTGGCTGCTGACTGGAAAACACCGTGAAAAACAGGGCTGGTGGTTCCTGGGCCCAGCTCAGTGCCCACACCTGCACCTGGGTTGGGAGGTGACCAGTGCCCTGAGACAGCTCATTTCTCTGCCAAACATTCATTTCTTGAGGGCTTGGTTGAGTTTTGTCACCCAGGGCCTCCTTTTCCTGTATAAAACATGCTCACATGATGGAGAGTTTAGTTTCTATCATTTACAGATCTGATTGTCTGGCTTGAGCTAAAAAGAGGTCCACAAACAAGTGAGGAAAAGACCACCAAGGTGTCAGTTAATCATAAAATGTTTTAACTGTGTCATTTTTTTTCCCCCCTCCAGAAAACAGAACATACATCAAACCGACCATCATGTACTGAAGGAACCACCTATTGTTGAAAAATGTATAATGACCACTATCTGAAGACTATATAGTTCCTGAGAAACGTCCCTTCCAACCTTTGATGCCTTCAGTACTGTGTGAGGAACAGGATTTGTAGCATGAAACTTGAAGGACAATTCCAAGCAATTTACTGTTGCTGCATTGAAAAACTGCCGTATTAAGACATACTGAGACTTTTTACAAGCTTACCATACCAAACCAAGCCTGTTACAACAGATCATTTTTAGGTCCCCGGAGATAGAAAGGAGTTTTAGTATTTTTAAGCACATACAGGAATTATTCCCCCCCTTCCCAGCCCATCCCAAAAACAACTTTTTTTTTTTTTCCTTAGGAGGTGGCTGTTAACTGGATAGCAAAGGCACAATGATTTTAAGCCACACCGGTCCTGCACTGGCTGTACATCAAACAAGTCCAGTTTATCACTGAAACTGTTCAACATGGAGCTGTTTCGATTGTGTTTATAAATTAAGCTTTGTTTACTGAAGCAGATACTCGATATATATTACGTTTTAAAAAGAAATGTGTGTACATTTTTTAAAAGAACGATGTAAAAATTGTCCTTTCATTAGATGACCAACTCAAAAGTGTGAGCTAAACCCTAATAGCTGACGTAATATGAGGATTATAATTGATGCTTTTTTTTTTTAATGCTCAGTTCAGCTTGGCTTTTGGTCTTTTAAGATGGAAAAATGAATATGCAGTAGAGTGTTAGATAATGGAAACTTTTAAGTATGGTTTCTCTGTTGTACCATATTAAGTTAAAGTACACATTCTTTGTTAAAAATGTTCTTGCTAAAAATACAGTATTAAAAAGTTTTTTGTTTGACTTTGGAAATCTTTTAAGATTTTTTTTTTTGGACTGTGAATTCCCATAGTAACTGTACTAATGCAAACCAGTATTTTGCACTATTAAAAATACTTGAAGAAATGACTTAATAAAGAGGGTGGGTTGGTATTAAAAATTTTTCTAATTATTGTATGTTCCAAATTCTGAACTTTGCAACTGAAACATTCCCTTCTCAAAACATGGGACTGAAAGGTGGTTTGAGTCAGGTGGAATTAAGTGATCACCTGTTCCCTCTTTACTTTCATTCCTGGGTCAAAGGCACAAAGTGCTTATTTACTTACAAACTCCATGCCCTGAATTAAATCACTGTCACTGAAAAACAAAAAAGACCTTTAAGTAGAGCTAGTGGGAATCTATTTCCTGTGATTATGTTTATTCCTGTCTACATCTATATGTATAATGTTCAAAATTTCTTTTATTTTTGGCACTATATTTTTTTTCTCATTAGCAGACTTCTGCAATCAAACTGTGCTCTGTGACACAGCAGAATAGTCACCTGATTTTTTTTTTGTTCCTAAATCTTCTAGCTTAACCAGTGTCAGTTCAGGAAAATGTTAGCCTCTGTTTTACTGGTGATAAAAGGACTTATATTTTTTCAGTCTACAGAATTGGTTTGTTCCATAGTAATTTTGTAGCAGGTGTTCTAATAACTGCATTAATCATGCTGCCATTGATCAAACAATCAAAACTTGAATAATGCAAAGAAGCAGGAGGATTAGGAATTGTGAGTCCTCCTGACTCTTAATAAGAGCTCATGTGTGACTAAAACATTGCAGCACCTGAACTTGAACTCCACCTTTGAATATATGTTAATTTTAGTTTCAATTCCATTGTGATTCTCTGAAATGAGAGTTGGACCTTCCTTATGTCTAAATCTTATTTTTTAAAAAGGAGTTGAAACAGTACTTGGGATGCTGCAGCATTTCTGACTGATAGTGCTACTGAGAAGGGAGGTCTTTGCTGAGTTATCCAGTATCGTGAGTTTAGAAAGACTTAAAGTAACTAAATAGTTCATTCTTTAAAATACCAACATTTTTGCACTTTTTCTTAATCTCCATAAAGGCTGTTTGAGCACGTTTTTCCTCAATGGCTGATCTACACATTACACAAGGCAGCACTGAGCCTGTGTTGATTTCTGGTTTGCCCATCACAGACTAGTTTTAAACATCAAGGTACTGACAAATGAGGTTTAGGAGACTCATAAACTTGAAAGACTGAATGCGTTCAGTCCTTACTAGGGGGCTCCTGAAAAGTATTGACAGACCAAGGCACTGAGGGTTTTGGTGTCAGCTCAGCCTAAGAAGCACAGTCTGATGAGCACTTTCTGTGGGAGGAACATGTTAAAGCCATCCCGGGGTGGAGCAGGGCAGGAGGTGCTTCAGCCTTCACAACCACACTCCTCTTCACCTGAGGCCATGAGCTGAACAGCACCAGCTGCTGCAGTGCTGGTACCCAGGGAGGGACAGCACCTCTGGGAGGTTTGGCTTTTGGGTTTGTTTTTGGATGTGAAGCAGAGGAACACTGACAGCCCATCCTCTGCAGGGTGTGGGCTGCTGGCAGCTGAGCTGGGGAGTGTTTGCAGCCTGGGGGGCACTGCCAAGGTCGGGGTGCAGCACCCACAGCCCCTTTGTATCTGCCTCTGACAGCTCTGGGTCTCTACAAAACATCTCCTTGTGTGGGAATGGCTGCTGGTGGTGGCCAGACACAAGGTGATCTTGGCTAATCACAGGCAGGTTAATGGACACTATTGCAGCCCTGTTGTGAATCCTGTGTAATGCAAACTGCTGCCATAATAAACCCCAGCAGGATCAATAGTGACCAGTTTCCATGTGAGGCGTGGATCTATAGCAGTGCCCAGTGAGAACACTCTCCTTTGGAAATGCACGGCTGTGCATTAAAACCTGAGTGCTGCTGTAAGTAATTGCTACCTACAAGTAAGTGACCCATTAATAAATGTATTTACAGACGATTTTTGGTACCGTGACAAAATGTGGGCTAACCTGAATTGGTGCAGATTTCCCTCATGGCCTCAGCTGATCTCCACAACCACTCCTGTGCCTGTGCACAGACTGAGCCCTAAATACACAACGGGACAATTCCCAGCCTGGTCTTGGATCTGTTACCTTTGGAAACAATGCTGATGGAGGCACTTCCCGCTTTCCTACTGCTGCTTCCAGCTGTGGTCCCACAGCCTCCACCTGCACTGCTGTCCTTGCAGGGATGGGGTGAGGAGGGACAGAGAGGGAAAGGAATTCACAGAGGGGTTTTTTTTTAAGCCAGGTCATGTGCTCTCATAGTTTTACACATACTACAAATGTTTAGCCACTTGTAAAATCACTATTAATCAACAGTTTGACTTTAGTTCTGTCTGCAAATAAGGATGATTTGAAGATAGGATGGAAGGGGAGGGGGGAAAAAAGTATTTTTATAATGATGTATTTATAGATGGATAGTGATTTGCTACTGCTTTATATTTGTGCATCAGAGAAATCAATTGAAATGAGCCAATTCAGTGCCAGCACAGCACAAATGCTGCAGCTTGCACCCACCTTTGCCATTAGACATGAACCTGTTCAGATCTTCTGTTGGAACAGAGCGTCCTTTGCATGAATGTTTGGATGTGGAACCTAAGGCAGGGGAAAAAATGCTTTTTTTAAAGATAGAGACTCTCATTATTCTGAGATCCAGTTAAAAGTACAGTAAGGTTTTACTATATCTTCATTTTATGATTCTGTTGACATAAAGCAAATATACCACCATATATTAAGATGTTCTTAGGATAACTGATGCTTTAAAGCAGGGGTCGTCAAACTACGGCCCGGGGGCCAGAACCGGCCCCCGAAGCTGCCGAACCCGGCCCGCGCCCGCCTTCCCCGCCGCCATGACTTCATCCGCGCCTCGTTCTCCGCCTGCCTCCAGGGGGCGCCTCTCGGGTACAAACCGGCCCACGACACCAGTCTGTGGGCAGTGAAACGGCCCCTTGTCTAAAAAGTTTGACGGCCCTTGCTTTAAAGATTGGATGCTTTATAATAGTTACACTCTTTTAAAGTACATTTAGCCTTGCATGTTTGAAAATGCATGCACAGCTTTTTCAAAAACTACACTGAAATGTGTATTCACTGGGCAGTAGATCCTTTTCACCATCTACCAGTTCTCTGGCTGTCTTCAAGAGAGGTTAGTTGTGGGAGAAAGAGTTTTGCAATCTGAGATGTAATTTCTCACTTTTCAGAGCTCAAAGCTCCCCACAGGAATACCCTGGCTGGTGTTTCTGCTCCACGAGCTGCAAGAGCAACCCAGCTCTGTCAACTCAGCTGGGACAGCACCTTGGTTAAGGTCATTGTCTTTAAAACAATAGTCTTACATGGGTTAGAACATATAGATAGATAGATATAGATATACATATACATGTACCTGCTGCTCATGGTAACAGAGCAAGTGCCCACT
Source organism: Platyrinchus mystaceus (assembly GCA_035041135.1). Lineage (NCBI taxonomy): Eukaryota > Metazoa > Chordata > Aves > Passeriformes > Tyrannidae > Platyrinchus > Platyrinchus mystaceus. The sequence continues at coordinate 2,307,218 of JAWWLV010000158.1, forward strand.
ATTCTGGAATAAATTTTGGCTGGTCAGAGGGAAGATGGAGATGAACCAGCCAGAGAAGTGACACATTCATATTGAACTATACAAAATCTGTCCAGCTCTAATTAATCATTTTGTGCTTCAGTCAGCTGATAGTGAGACAGATATACTTATTTTTCACAAAAAAAAAGTCTAAGGTAATGGAGAGAAACTCAGTAATTTTGAATTCTTAGGTGAAGACATGGTTTCATTATAACAAGATTTGCAACACCCTCATCATAAACATTGCAGTGCAATACACCTTAAATTGAGGTTATTAAGAGTGTTTCTGCTGTAAAACAGCCTGGTTTAAACACTGCATTAGCAGCCGAGTGTCACAGCATGTGGATGTACCACAGCACCAGGGCACAGATGCCTTTGGGACTGTGCCAGAACTGTGCTAAAGAAGTGTTTGGGGTCACAGTGCATTGCCCCCTGCCTTTGGAGGGCTGAATACAGTATGGAGTGCTCATTTTTTGGATCTGGGCTTTGCCTGAAGCTTTAATCTTGTTACCCAAAGCCACATGCCCAAAATGAATTGCCCCCTCCCACCTCCCAAAAGTGGCCAAATAGAAAGGAGAAACCATTGGCATTAAATGAAACAAGATGAATTGGCTAAAAAGAGAGCAAACAATAAACAAGAAAGAAAAATAAGCCTTAATTTGCTCCAGTGCCAGTAGGATTTGGCATTTAACTTTAATCATATGTTTCATTCTATATCAGGAAGAAATACCTGTTTGCTGTTTCCCCTGACGATTCCTACCATTAGCTGAAAGTCTGTTTATTCCCAGAGCTGTGCTGCCATCAGTTGATGATGCTGGGGCACTTACAGAGAGGTTTTGGCAAGAAAAATCCTTTATCATTTGGAACATAATTATGAAACATAATACTATTCTTTGTACATTGGTCCAAAGCCATTCCATACAAATTGTTGCATTCTCTTCCTTGGTGTCAGCTGGGGCAGGGGGGGAAACCATGTTCCTTAAAGTAAGAAAGTAGACTAGAAAAAGCTGGTAACTTAAATAACAAGGAATAAACTCCCTATTGGACATTTTCTTAATAGTTCTATAAAGCTGCTGAAGACAGAAATGGTACACAGAGGTTTTTGGTGTCAGATCAGTGCTTTGCATTTTATGTGATCATTTACACCTGTGCAAAGTAAGTGTTTGATGGCATTTGACAGCTGATTTATTAACATTTGACACCTGTATTACAATGTTGAAATGACTCTACAATGTGCAAAGCAGTGGAAAAACCACTGATTCCTTTCATGGCTTTTTCCTGGTAGTTTAATGCCGATATTCCATTCCAAAGGAAAAAATTAATCCCCTGCACCCTGACTGTAATTCTTTATTTCTTCTAGTATGTTATGGTCAACTCATACTAACTTGGGGGGGGGGGGGAGAAGGATAAAGGAAGAAGAGAAAAGCAGCTGTATTTAATTCACAGCCCAGATTCAGAAGTGCTGGCTCTGACACCAAACCAAACCGAGTGCCTCAAGGAGCCACGGCAAAGTGAGAACTCTGGTGAGAAACCCTTCAGGACTGAGATTCCTGACTTAAAACAGAGCTGGTAAGTAAATTGCATATTTTTGGTAGTTATTAGTTTTTCAAAAAAACAGAAATTTTCACCAAATGAAAGTTCTGTTTTTGCTGAAATTGATGTTGGCTTCTTCAAACTGTCAAGAAACTCCCAAGGTAGGGTATTTCTTTTGCACTGTTTAAAGATAGACTCCAGTCAGAATTGATGTAAGAAGTTTCTGAAATGTGGTGGCCTTCTCAGTTTTAGAATTATTAAAATAGTTGTACCCATTGGAAAAAAAAAATCAATGTCAGCAATATCACCTCCATGCATAAAAAGTTATTGGAGCTCTGAGTTTACAGAAAGAGCCTTTTCCACCCCAGGAAATCAAGCACAGGAAGAAGGATCAGGGACACAGCAAAAGCACAGTCTAAATTAATGCTATACAATTTGTCAAGCACACAATTATTTGAAATGCAATTGCCAATGTTATGTGTTGACAGGATGTGATCTCTTAATGAAAATAGTAATATTGTTTGCTCATCTGGTAGCAGCCCAATTTCCAAAGGAAAAGCCTCTTGGATTTCACACATGGAAGTAGCTTTTCCAGCTAAAATAATGTAGCAGCCAGTGTAGCATGAATAAGTTAAGTATCTGTGAAGTTCATGGACTGGTGAAGAGGGAGGACCAATTTGCCAAGCTGGGAATTACTGACAGACTGAATGACCCATGTCTAGTCCTGTCACGTTACTGTACACATTGTAACACAGCCCAGTGGAACAGAACCTGGGAGAAATGACTTCAGCACCAGACTGCAAGATTTTCAAGGTTACCAGTATTGGATTGTCACAGGGGCCACATTTCCTGGATCAATTGGAGTGGTCTTTTTTTGGCACCCATTGATAAGGCAGAGAGCTTTGCCATCACTCAGAATTAAACTGTCCTGTATTTACCAGTTTCTGTCTCTTGGTCTACACTACGTACACAGAAATCCAAGCTCCTAATGCTCATGGACACTGCCCTCCCTGTGTTTCACCTGCAGGTCCTGGCTTGGAGCAGCCAATTTTCATGAGGGGAGAGAGACAGTGTTAAATGTAACTCAAAGGACAACAAAATTAGTTATTTTAAACAAGAAAATAAAGCAGGTCATTTTGCTTCCTCAGCATCACAGCTATATCTGAGGGGGATACCAGAGACCAACCCAAATGTTTATTGTATGTGGCTTGTAGCCAATAGGAGTAGCAAGGGGGAATCATGTGCTCAGTCTCAGGGAAGGATTGATTTCTAAGGATAGTGGTTCCAATATAGTGCATCACAATACATAAGATTTTACTTATTTTCTTGCTGTGGTTCAGAACCAGTGAACAACCAGGAATTACCACTGAAGGGCCCTATGTGCTCAGGCATTTTGGAAATGCAGGACTGCAGGGTGATGAAGATAACATCAGCTGCTCCAAATGGGCCTAGGTGATTTTTGAGTTAAGTTTTATTAGGAATTTGAACGTGACATCCCTTCCTGATGAACACATCCCCAGCCCATTAATGTCAGTGAGAGTTATGCTTACATGGCACAGAGAGCAGATCTTTTCCTTGTGCTTGTCCAGGGTTCTGACACACAGCCCTGATCCTGGGCCTTACTCAAACAATGACAACTTAATGAGGGTTTACTTTGAGCTCTAGATCTCTATAAAAGTAATTTTTAAATAGCATAATGGAATAATATTTACTCAACAGCCTTTGCATTCTTTATTCCCCTGTGTCTATCTTATGGTCTTGTAAGATAGGAATAAATATTTACTCACTCTTCATTCATGCAGTTTATTCTATGTAGAACTGTAGCCAACTCTGTGCATCATGTTGCCTTTCAGCTGGATGCTATAAAGAAAGGAAATTAATTGTTGTTAAACTTAGGTATGTGATAAAAAGGAAAAAAAAGTTTGTGCTGGCTCCTGTCTGCATTTTACTGCATTTTACAGCATGTGCCCCCTCCCACCCTGTCTCCTCTGCCAGTGTGGGGGTGTGGATGTGCGTGTAAAAGTCAGATTACTCCAACCCTGTCCACTGACAGGGTCCCTCTGTAAAAACTTTTGATGAATAGTCAGCATCTCATTCCTCAGTCGTAAAAAACCCTAAGTTGCTTGCAATCATTATTCCAAATGGAAAAATTAATTGTAAATAACTGGAAGTCAATTAAGTCTGGGTTCTGCCGGGTAATGCAAATCTTTTATAGTTTTGTTTCAGTTAACTGCCTCATTAATGATTTATAGATGTGTATACAGCTGTGGGAACCATAGCATTATCTAATGCACTCAGAGAATAATTACATATGAAAAGAACTACGCAGCTCAAGGGAAAAACTCAGAAATTACTTACTGCCTTAACTTCAACCATATTAAGATGCAAAGCATTTAGAAGCCAACTGTGATGTTTTATCATATTCTTGAGGTTTTATACTCTTTTTAAAAAGGGAAAAATAATTCTCTCTAAAGAAATATTTGTACACTTCAGTATTACACAGTACACAAAAATCAAGATGTCTCAACTGAGAATGTCAGCATTTATTTATTATTTAAAAGCCTGAGTTATAAAACATTCCCATTCCCTTTGTGCATCTGCTATACAGGAATAAAAGACATTTCTACAGTTAAACAATTCATGGGCATATGCATATATCTCCCTGAATTACACAGAGCTAGGAGTAATTTTGGAAAGTCTTCCTTCTGGAGTAATTTTCCTGGATGTACAAATCCATTGGTACTTGTTCTTTGGTGATGCCATTGTTTGAAGTTTGAGGGGGTTTTCGTAAAATATTCTTTTCACTCCTGAAACTTGTTTCACATCTAGGAGGGCACTAAACCTGAAGTCTGCACGTTTTGCTACTTATTTCTTAGAAAGTCTAATCCAGTGATAAACTGCTGTTGGACATTTGGAAGCACCAGAGGGGATCCTTTGATTTTAAGCCTGCTTTATTATGCTCTTAGAGCTGAGGGGGTCAGGGTCTTTCTCACCAAAACCTGCCCTGAAATTTCAATTACAGTTGGCTCTGTAACACTGCAGATCCTCAGCCCAAACCTTTGGCATTGCTGTGATGGAATTCTCTGGGTCGTGGCTGTGGGAAAGGGGCAGAAAAGCCGAGTGATCTCCCCCTTCGTGCTCTGCCCCCCAAAATCATCTTCCACCTTCAGGCTGAGCAAAATCACCATCCCATGCTTTTGTCCACAAAGTGACTCCAGGAAAATTGGGATGTTTGTGGCCAACTGCTGCTGGTTTGAGCTGTTCCAGCCCAGCCAGTCAGTGCTTTGGGGGTCCTCACAGCCACCTCTTCCCCCAGCACTGACACAACTCCCAGAACTTTCTTCCTCTTGCTGCTCCTTCACCATGTTCTTCAGGCCTCTGCTCCCAGCTCTTGATTTGTTTGCTCAGTCAGGTGTGAGTTGATCTGTCTGTGCTGCTGTTCACACTCTGTGTGATTTAGGATAAGTGCCTTTTTTGCCATATATTTGGAAATATTAAAATCCTGGCCCAGTTGTCTGTTTGAACTATACAAGGCCAGAGGGAGAAAAATAATTTTTTTTATTTTGTCTGCAGATGTTCAGCCTCTTACATAAAACCTACAACTATCCTGGATCACTTATTCGTTTCACAAATAATGTCAGCATGTTTCACCAGGTAGGAAAAAAAGAAAAAAATCTGCCTGATGTCCTTTTGGTGGGAGGTGGAGTGGTGAAAGGACACCACAAACTCATTCCAGGTTTTCCCAGCAGCACTGAACCACAAACACTGCTTGGCCACCAGCCTGGTGCTGCTGGCCAACTGGCTGTGGGATTAAATGGAGCACAGAAATGCTCAGTGTCCTGCTGGCTGTGCTGGAGAGCTGGTTCTATAGAGAGGGAGGCTCAGATGAAAACTCACAAGTTGTGTCTTTGCAGAAAATCTGTGGTGGCATTTGCTTGACTGTTAAAGAGCAGGTTTAAACAGGTTTATAATTGTGCATATATGTTTTTGCTATCACCAAAGGAAATTACATACTCTAGATTTTACCCACCGATAGAATGATTCACATTGACAAGGTCTCGGGGGGTCACCTGTTCCCACCTCCTGCTCAAAGACTTCTGCACCTACATCAGTGGCCATGTGTGAAATGGAAGTGAAGTCAAACCCATGGGAATAATGTATTTCGTGATTTTATTGCCAGAGAATAAAATAGAAATAGACGGTGGAAATTGTCATAATTTTTTTTAACTCTGCAGTGGTGTCTTTCTTGATAATGAAACATTATATTAATCTACAAGAACAAATTAAGGGCTGCAAATCAAGTATCATTTAACATTAGAAAAATGTACTTTTAATTCTAAGCTTTTGAGGTTGTACTGAGTAATCTGCATAAGGAACAGCTAAATAAATCAAGATTAGGCTGTCTAGGGTGATTAAACACACAGATACAGCCTTTGGCTTATGACATCCTCATAGACATCCTTATGGAATTCTAGGCACAGAAGAGATGACAAACCTGCATTGGCCAGGAAAATAATCCAAGTAGTTTAAATTCAAGAAGTTGGGCCCTTAGGCCCTTGTGCCTTCACGTTGTTCAGTGCCCAGAAGTGAGAGGCTCTGTTAGGGTCCCCATGCCCCAAAAACCCTCAACAGTTGTAATGATAGACTGGCAACAGTCATCTGGAAGTGCAGATCCATACTTATTTTAGTGCTGCATTGGTAATATTTCACTGAGTTAAGGTGCCTTTTGGTGTCCTACAGGCTCCAGGCAGAGCACACACACATGTACTTATGGAATGGGAATGGTGGGGATCTGCTGGGGTCTGCTGAGGCAAAACATCACAGATGCTCAATGCTAAAGCATGCCTGTATCTACAGCCAAGCATTCCAAAGGGAATTGCTTACCCTGCTGTATCTGTCAGCCTTCCAGGGCCCAGAGAGTAGCTGAAAAAAAAAATGGATAAAGATATTCTAAAAAAATCCCCTGGGACCATCTCCCGTATTTAATAAGGAAAAGCACCTTCTGTGCAGCCAATAAAAGTTGAATCTCTCATGAAGATTTATACCATATTACACACTGAAATTCAATGTACAACGATACCCTTGTGTATACAGTTGTCAGAATAATAATCTTTGTCTGTCTGATCAACTTATATTTTATGCCAACAACACAGCATTTAATATTATACAGTTTCAGAGGAAGAAAATAAATTTATTCATGCAACAACTTGCCCAGTAGCTTAAACAGACAAAGTGAAAAAAAACAGCTTGGAGTTTTTACATTAACTCATGATCCACAATACAGATTTCTATGCGATTTTAGCAATTTCATGCAGCAATATAAACTATGATTCTTAATCTAGTTTGTGAAACTGTCTCACTATTTTATACTGTGATGAGGAATAATACAGTTGGATCTGACTGCTGAAGTTTTGCTTTTGGCATTCTCCTCCAATGAGAAGTCTAAAAATACAAATGGTAACCAACAGCTTCTTTCTATATTCTGCATTGTCACTTTCTGTGCTGTATTCTTAGGCTTTGTGTCTCAAAATATATATCAAGAAACACTTATAGAGAAGATATATATGGACACCCCCACAACCAAAGTACTCCTTGACAGAAATCTGCAGAGTCTACCCACGATGTAGAGCTGGTTCCAAATGATTCAAAGCTCTGCCAGGTACGAAAACTTCAGCAATATAGAAAATCTCTGTTGTATGTAGATCCATTATATCTATTCTTCAGGCAGCCTGTGCAGCAAACTGACAGACTTTGAATGATTTATTGTTACCTTTTTAAAGGCATCTACTTTTTACCTTACATTAATTTTTCTTTATATAACAATACCTGACAAAAATGGAACCTGGCAACACACCAACCCCCAAACAAGCTAATGAAAAGAATGGAGGTAGGATTGGGAACAGAAATAAGAGGATGATTAGAAATGTATCTACCCCAAGATGTAAAAGTAAAGTAAGTGGCCAGTCTTTGTGAACGAAGATCTGGGAAAGGTGTTTTTNNNNTGGAGCAACCTGGGCTAGTGGAAGGTGTCCCTGCCCATGGCAGGGGGTGGGACTGGATGGGCTTTAAGGTCCCTTCCGACCCAAACCAGTCGGATTGAAGAGAAAAAGGCAAATTCTTGCGAGAATGTAATGAAGTGGGGAAATTTCTCCATGGACTGTGGACTTCTCCAAACCTTCAAATCCCGTGGCCAGGCTGTGTGCCTTTAGGGAAGCGCTGCCTGATAATCTGTTGGTGACTGTCACTGAAACTTTTCCAAAATTATGTATTGTTGCTTCAAGACACAATCAAATTGCTGTTTCCTCATCATAACAGGATGTGCTCTCAGTGCCTAAAGAACATGACTGACTCCAAAATACACACGCGCACACACACACGTGCTCACACACTCACACACACAGATAACTCCGATGTGGGAAGGAGATTTGTTGGCCAAGAATTGGCTATTTCTTTTGCAATCAAAGAGAGGAAACAGCCATCTACTGTCATATTAATTATCAGAACCTTCCTATTTAGGTTTTTGTGGATTAGTTTATATGTAAGAATTCATACATCAAGATCATTAATATGAAATAAAATACACATGTTTACATATGGGAATAGGTGCCACATGACAGAACTGCATGTGAGAAAAACACACCTACAAACCAGGGGTAGAAAAAAGTTAAGGAGGGCACAGATAAAGTCCTGCTTTGAGATTTATAGGAGTTTGTTTGCACAGAGCATATTTGGAGCACTTTGATCAGATTAATTCTTTTATATAAAAGCAAACCAATGCTTTGAGCCTACATCAGATTGGCCCATGGGGGGAAAAAAAATGTGAGTAACAAATAAGCTGGCCCCCAAAATAACTCGGGCCTTCATGGACTGATAGTCTGAAATTACTCCAGAGAGGTGAGAAATAGAAAAGGAAAATCAAAGCATTGGAAAAGAGAATTGCCTAAAAGCATGAGAGAGATCTTGCACAAGGCCAGCTGAGCAGAGGGCAGAGTTCTGCTACTTACACCAGCTGAGGAGCTGCCCAGTGTCTGTGTGTTCTTGAAGCTCAGACTTTAGAAATATAATGAGTGATTCGTAGAACTGCCTGAGAACTAGAAATGTAGTGTTGAGAGTCCAAAAATAGACTTGATCTATTTTTATTGGCGAAGGAAATCGCCAAAAATCTCCAAATCAGATTCACAGGGTGCAAATGGAATACTTTCAACCTGGAGAGGTTTTATTTGTAACTCAGTCAAATGTTCTTTGAAAATCAGTAAGTGTTGAATAGCACATGACATGAATTACTGTTACAATGGGATTATGACTGATAATATTGTACAACCAAGATTTGAAGTTAAAATTAAAGATTATAATTGTGATAAAAATAATAGATTCTTAATTGAGAAACCGTTTTCATTACTCAGCAACTGTCATTACCAAAATACAGTTTTGTGTAGAAGTAGCTTAGTTAAACTTCTGAACTTAAAACACAAGCAGATTTTTGTTCTGTTTAAAAAGTATTCTACACATTCTAATGATTAATTTAGAAGATTTCATACACTCCAATTACCTTTCAAATATATACTGTGTAAGATACTAGGACACAAATATCTACACTCTGCAAGCAAATGCACTGCACATGAACATTTGTGCTTGTCTAACCAGGCACATTAAATTGAGCTACACAGATATGTGTCATGTATTCCCCTTGGATGGTTCAGGAATGCTGCAGCTACAGGAAAATATCACCTGCCACTACTGCTCCATGGACCCAGTCCTGCTCCTGTGGAAGTGGAATACTTTATATTTAAAAAAAAAATATAATCAGGGCTTGCTATAGATAGGGAAGAGACTCAACAAACAAAGGTTGATGTTTGTATTTAGACATAGGCTTTTGTGTTCAAAATATCTGAATTTTTTAGTCCTAAATATTTTTGTCTTATATTTGAGGATGGTGAATCTAAAAGCAGTCAAATTTTGCAGCTGGTAGAAAAGAAGATTTCCTTCTTCTTGTAATACAGCTGCATCTTAGGTTAAAACTGTGTAAACAAAGATTTCCTGAGAGATTCCTTTATCCTCTGGGAAAAGTTTGGAAGATACCCAAGCATACATTAAATATTCTAGCAGATCAGACCTCATACAGGGTCTTCTATTCTGATTAAATAAATTTCACCTTTTTTTTTTTTCATTTCATAACCAATTTGCTTATCCTAGCAGTGTATAATGGAAAGCTAGTTATATAAAACATATAGATTTTATATTTAATGCAAAATTAAGTAGGTATAAAAACAGCTGCATAAAATACTTTTGCAGGGCTTTTTTGCTTTGAGGGAAAACAGGTATCCCTGTTCCCTATTAATCTTTCTTGATTCATTCCATTCAGGGTGGCCAGCAGACTGATAAGATCGTTCCTTCAGATTTCAAAATTACTGAATCTGGAAATAGTTCTCATTTATCTCATGCACTGCTGAGAAAACAATCTCAAATTGTTGGTTCTACTGATGAGGCTTCCTTAGCAACACAAGGGCTCCAGAATTATTTTTCAAACCTTGTCAATGCTTCCTGTGAGGTTTCCGCCACTGTCAGCATTGAACACTTCACAGATGAGGGGGAAAAAGAACCCACCCAACCCAGAAAGCTTTGATAAATTAACAGAAGGTAAATTCATAGATTAAATTGAATTAGTAGAAGCAGTGATAAATCTAAAATTCCCTAACAATAGTCCAGTGAGTAATGTTTTAGATTTACCAAGTGTTTTATCATTTAGATGAGAATCTATAGGGAAGGGACTATGTCCCAGTGGTATTTAAAAAAAGCAGGAAAGCTGAACACTTGCACCTGTGCATTTCTGTGCAGGGTAACACCCCACAGTGGGGGCTCCTCACCCCAGGAATCACTGCAGGAGGATCCTCACTGCCTCTACCTTTTAAAGCCTTGGTGTAGGACAGGACACCCCACGGGCTGTGGCTCCTCTCCAGAGGAGGAATTCCTGCTCTGCTGAACCTACCGACTGGCCCCTGTCCCTTGCTGGCACTTCAAATTGGACTTTTCAGCCATATTCACTCATGGTAAATTATATTTAGGCCATGGTTTAAACCTTTACCACATTCAGTTTATATTGATTAAGTCTCAAGTGTGCAGCCAGACTCTTGAAGCCAGATTTCAATAGTTGTAAAGTTTGTAAAGTGTCAGCAGTGCAGGATTTGGCTTTTACTGTAATTGGAACAGACTAGTTTAAAGTTAATTTGTTTCAGGTGCCTCCAGTCTCAGGTTAGAAAGTGCTTTCTGCTGTGAAGATTTTTTCCTTCTCTGACACAAGCGCTCACCCTAGTTCTCAAATTCACCAGTGCTCATCTGACACTTCACAAGTTGCCAAATGTCTACTCAAACACTAAAAAACCCAGTTCTAAACTAAGTGTTAGAGAGGGGAGCTGAAAATTAGTGGGAGTGTGTCTACCCAGGGCTGAGCAAAGACACTAAACATTAACCCTTTCCTGGCTGCTCAGAGCACTGGTTATTTGTGCAGGGCTGCCCTTTGCTCTCCTGTGTCCTGAGACACAGTCACTGATGCCAGGAGCCTTCTCAGCACCAGGGAACAGCATCCCCTGTCAGCTTTGTCGTGCCTTGACTTCCATTTTTCTTTCTTTTTTTTTTTTTCTTCAAATTCCTCAGCACTTTTTTTAAAGCTACTTTGATTCAGTCCTTGGTTTCCACAGTGACTGTCACACAGGCCTGTGTTGCCCAGACTGAAGTGGGTATGTGCTTGGGTGCATGAAGTGGTCAGGAAGGAAAATAAATGATTGCTGATATTGTATATGACCAATAATAATATTCATAAACTATTTGGCTTCAACTTTCAATGTTATACTACTCCTTGGCACCCTTCAGCCTAATAACAGCTTCTTAAAATTTTAAGAATAGGTTAAATCCTCTTAAGAATAACTCAAGAAGAATAGCTTGTTAACCTCCTTCTAAATGAGTTGAGTGCTCCCCTCTTGATCCTTTCTGTAGTGACTTCAGACAGACAATTTAAAGCCAAGGAGATTAAATCAGAACAGAATGGTAGACAAGATTTCAGATGTCCAACACTGAAACATCTACTGCACAAGACCATTGTGTAGATATAAGCTGGTAACATACGATACAAAATGAAGTTAAACACCATCAATCAACATTATTTGGATCAAGATCTTTCTCTAAGATGTAGTGAAAAACTACAAGGGCTTCTAAGCAAAGAAAATGAAAAGTTCATATGGTTTAAATATATATATATTTTGTATATATATGTTGATATGTCTTATCATTGAGTGGAACAAATTCACTTTGACTTCTTGCCCCATCCCATCCAAGGGTTATCTGAGCCAATTCAGAGGAGACAGTTGGCACTGCTTTCTCCAGGAATACTGAAGAAAACAGGAAGAGTGAGAATGAGCAAGTGAGTTTAACAAACTTCCTTCCTCCTCGTAAGTGCTTAGTAAATGCTATTTATTTATTTGAATAGTTATGAACTGTGGTATTGCTGCTGCCAAAAAGACAGAACTCCTTCCCCATATATAATTTAACCAATGAAACATGGGAAATAATGCGTGAAAGGTACAATTTAATATTAACAAAAATGAAATGTGGGCCCCTGGATATTATACTAAGCAAGTATGTCCTTAAACTTAAGACAATTAAACTTATTTAATATATAAAATGAGGGGTTTAGGGGACAAAGCAACTAATAGTTTCTGACATTAGGCAGGTTAGTTTGTTAGCTGACAACCAGAAAAAATTAAATCCAAGAAAGTTCAGTGCTCAAAGGGATTTCTCAGACGACATAATCTATGTATCATAGATTTCAACTTTTAAATATTTGGTATATTTCTGCATTACATAAATAATAACTCTACCATTCTGTACTATAAATACATTGCATGAATTCAAATAAATGTTTTATGTTGCTCCCTCCCTCATTTATACCTTTAAAACTGTGCAGCTATGTTTTATGCTTTTGAGGATGGCATAATAGAATTTGACATTTTCCAGCTGAGGTGTGGCCTAGTTCCAGCTCCATGCTTCATTACATTGTACTCCCTTTGAGAGGATGAGAAGAGTAAAAATAGCCAGGTTGTTAAAAATGTAGAAAGCATAAATGAATTCTCACCAGATGTGCTGTTCAATTGTCATTTTCATAAAATTAAGGTTGTTAAACTTTTGCTTACCATGAAACGCTAGAAATCAATATGTGCTACGAACCACAGAGGTTGTTCCTACCTCACAAGCAACCCTCTTCTTTGGATTCTCCCGTAAGTTAAATAAGAGGGGACTGTTCTTATTTAAAATAGTAGCAAAATTATGCGTTAATGTGAAGAAAACTACTTTTAGAGGAATCAGGAAAAAGAATGTTTGAACCCTCATGTTTTCTTCCTTTATCAAAATGGAGTGAACATGGAAAAATTAAGATACAAAAAGGAACCATAGCATCCCTGTAACCAGGAGCAGGATATAAAGGTTATAAACACCAAGTGCAGTCCCTAAGTTAGAAAGGTAAATAGTTTAATAGCTTCTAACATACTGTCTTTTTGGCAAGGAGTAAATGAGAGTGTAAGCAACACATAAAATTTGTTTTCCTTATCCTGCTGGGCAGATTCAGGATGTTTTTATCTTAACATCAAAGCATGTGGTTTTGGCACCAGGTAACAGAAATGCCTCACAATTCATTCAAATCTCTTTTGCTGAGTGCTGGATCAAATTCTAATGTTCAAGCGTGAAGCCTATTTTACGGCTGTTCTCTCACTGTAAGATGAATGTAAAATAATTGTTTGAGGAGAAAAATGGGAATTATGCCACTTGCAACTGTAAGGGCTCCTGCACACAGGTGACTTGCTTGCTGAATGTCATAGGAAGTTTGGGCTGAAAATTTCTGCTGTCTGAAGAAAAAGTGCTGTTCTTTGCTCACAAAAGTTGTTACAAACAAGATAGCCAAGAGGAAAGATTTGTCAGCTTCCCTCTGGATGGCAAAAGGTTGAGTAGATTACTCAGTATTTGTCAGGTTTGAGGTGATTGCCTGTCACCACACAAGAAGTAACTAATATTGACAGCTCTGTGAGATCAAAATTCAGAGGCTGCAAGGATATGTACCTGCATCACACAGAACATTGCAAAGACCTTCTGTGTTAGGAACCTGTTGGGCTCAGTTGTGAGGAGTAGAAAGAGTGCCCACACCAGCAGGTGAGTGGCAGGGGATGGTCTCTGTCACATCTGTGTTCTCCAACCATATTACCCAGCCCTACCAGAACATTCTAATAATGTACTAAAAACAGCCCAAATAATTCTCTATTATGCTGGACTGACATATCAGCTTGTTCTGAGCCACTGTGGACATTTAACATGAAGCTGTACACCTGTATATAGACCTAAAGAGCTTAAAAAATAAGTCACATGATTTTTAAAAATTATTATTTTTTCTGCACATCCTTATTAATCCTCAGAAAACCTCTGAAAAGCTGACATTTATGACCAATCCCTCGTGTAATCCTGCTCCTTCAGCTGCTTCAGGCTAGGGTGGGTGCAGCTTTAGGAGAAACGCACAGGGAGCCTGGATGTCTTTTGGAATCAATGACCCCGTTGCTAATGCCCATGGATTCTGAATAAAGAGGGCACCTGATCTGCTACAAATGCAGAGGGGTGAAAAGCAGAATAACAGGAAGGGTCACCAAACCCTTGGTTAAGTAATCTGGTAAATGTGGGCTCAATGGGAGAAGAACCAGGATTAAATAAAGAACAGCTGTGAATGGAAAGGGGGAGCAGAAATTCAAGGGTAAACTGAGCTGCAGTTAGAGAAAGAGGAGAGGGTGGAGCTTAGTTGATTAAAATAAAAGAGGCCTGGTATCAGGTGAGGGTTTGCAGCTGCTCAGCTGAAAGAAAACCAGGTCTGGTGAGACGATTTGTTACAGACCAGGACAAGAGGCAAGTCGGAGGTGGGGGGGAAAAAAGGAAGTGAAGCATATTTAAGTCTACTCAGCAGAGGAACACAGCTACTAGTCAAATATTTGTCTTATTCCTATGCCTTCTACCTAGAGATTTGGAAATATCAAAAATACAGATGTTTTTATTTCTCATTAGGCTTCAGCATGAACTTTCTCTAAGCACAGAGGTCAATGGAAAAGCTCAAATCTTTCTGCTAATGTTGTAAAACTAATGGTTGTAAACATTGGTGAGCAATTTCTCTCCTGAAAAACACTTTCAGAGATTGGATCATTTGTTAGAATATTAGAAAAAAATGGTGTGAAATAATTGCACGCTCATAAACTTTCAATATGCAAATACTAAATGATAAAAACATCCACCTCTTATCAGTCTTTACACTGGCAGTGTGCAGCATTATTCTGCTGCTTTTTGAAAGAGACTACTTATGTTACCTTATCACATTAACGAGTCTCTTAATTAAAATATATCTGTGTTATCATCTAACCTTCATTTCAAGTCGTTAGCATGACTAAAATGATCTGTAAGATTTTAAATGCAATATCATAAGCAATGTTTTTAAGGATATCTATGACTTCAGAATTGTTTATTAACTCAAAAGCAAAAAATAATTAGTTGTTTAGTTCTGTCAAAATAAGCCTCAATTTCCTGAAGGTTTCTTTCTGACAAAAAAAAGCAGATCCCACCTACCTGCTTTTAATGGGTGAGAGCTTTCATTACAGAGACAAGGCAAAACACAAGTGCAAAACAAAATGCATCCCACAAATCTTACTTTGGAAAGCATTACTGAAAAAAATAAATCGTACTCTTAAAAGGGAATTAAAGATTTCCTGGGAATGGCAGGGACCTCAGTAAAGATATTATAATGCGGCATTTGATGTTCTAGAGGGATTTCAACAAGTTTTGCATGGTCAAATTCCATTAATAAGTTGGCTTTCTTCCAAGGCTGTGTGTGTCCCTCTCATCTGCCATAGTGCCCTGACTGGAAGGAAGCCTCACCTCACCTGCTCAGGCACATCTCAGCAATTTTAATTGCTTTTTCTTGCTCGTTACAGTACCAAACAGGCTTAGAAAAATCCCAGTACCTTATAATGCAGATTATGTGGGTTATGAGTAGAACAGCAACAATTTTGGTGTTGGTGTAAGAGGATTACAGAGCGTATTGGTGGGGAAATGCCATGTGGATGGATATTAATGATGGTGTGAGGGGGGGGAATGGGAGAGAATCAATGGAATTGGGCTTTGCAAGGAGCTACTCGGGGAGAACCACTATAGCCAGTATTGTCACTGCAGTGCTCTGTAATGGATGAGTTTTACTCTCGAGCCACGTTTACATTTGAATTATAAATACATATTTACTGTCCCTTTCGTTTTGCAAAGCTGGAGTGTGTGCAGGCTTAGATCAGGCACGTTCTGAGCCAGCCTGACTCGGTTTTTAGCAGATGACCTTTAATTAGTGGGAAGATATTCTATCCATATCATATTCGTTCACTTGTCTTACTGGGCATTAGATAGCTGCTGTGAAGCATAAAGGATTTTTTTTGTCCTAATCCCTGTGATGTGACATGATTAATGAGATGAAATTCCCATTTGGAGTTTCCTACCAATCAATAGGCAGATGGGCAGTAGTGGATGTCGAACAACAAGACAGCAGGAGTTGCTTAAGCTCTTGCTACTTTCATAGAGGAAAAAATATTTGGAGACATAATTTAAAGGAACAGATATTATCCATTTTTGACATTTCTCTCCTCCAATAACTATTTCTTTGTTTTTAATGGGCAAAGAAAGGTGAAAATGCTATCTTATATATAGTCACGTTATGCTGAAATCAGTATGTTTGAAAATCTTATTAATTTCCCTGAATTTCACAATGCCAAGTGGGTATAACACTGCATTGGCATTGAAAAGCCATTTGCAAAACAGTGAGTCTGATTTCTCTCCACATCCATGTGGATATAAATAAACAGCTACAGGAGAAGCCAACAGAATCAGAAAGCATTAGAATAAAGCCCATGTGAATATAAAAGTAGGCCAGTGATTCATTTTTTTGGTACTCCAGTGAAAAATCAAATGCATTTTTCAGATCTTACAAAATACACAAACTTTTTCACAAACTCCAGCATCCCACTCTCTGAGCACATATTCTTTGATACTTAGTCATTGACATGTAAAACAGTTTAAGGAATAATCTTCTATAGGTTATTCTCAGCTGTGAAAAATTCTGATTTCAGTTTATAAAATTGGTAAAAAGTCATGTGATTTAACGTCTTTACAGTTTGTCTTCTCTTTCTTGCTAGTGGAATTAATTTGTAAATATGGGTAACTTATTAAAATAAATTATATTATACAATTTTAGTTTTAGATGTCCTAAGATTAGAAAAAAAAAAAAGAGCTAATACCTAAGAAGAAATGATAAACCAAAAGGTAGATAGAATATGGCAGACTGGTGGATCTCTGCCAACCAGATAAAAATCTGAGGAAATAATCCAAGTTTCCAAACAGGAGAAGCAACAGGTTTCAGGAGACTTCTTTCACAGCCCTCATGTGGATGCTTATTTTCTTTAGAGCAATTTTTTGCTGTTTCTTTTAAATAGAAGTATTTATATTTAGTTATTTTGTATGTTTTAATGATTTATCTTATATTTTCCTCTCATTGCCTCACTCTCCCCCCTTCTCTCTCAAAGACAAAGATGCACACACAGTAAAATTCATAACACACTCTTCCTAATGAACAAGCTCCCACCGAGCACCAAAGTGCTTAATGATGCTCAGCAGGCAGAGTTCTGCAGTTCCCCTATGTGAGCCAATATATAATCACACCACAAGTTAAGATAATATTTAGGTTGCCAAGAGAAACACTGGAAATGTAAGACATGCTGCATTTAAATTTTTCCAAACTTTAATTCTGTTCCTTTGTGTTTTCATCCACTGCAGCTGGGGAAAAAATGGTAAACTATATGTGATTATGAAATTAAAATCTCTTTACAAGGCAGCCAAAGTTAATATAGGCAAATTGTTTTTAATCAGTTTTCAGTAGCTTGCAATACACTCTATTGCAAAGAGTTTTATATATGTAGTACATACTATATATATATATTGATCTCATCTTCTTTTCCTTAGTAGTGTCTACAGACTGAATTCTGCAATTAATCAGCTTTAGGTACAGTCCCACCTGTACAATGAAGTTTACAATTATTAAAAAAAGTTTTTTGCTGTGGTCTTTTAAGTAAGAAAACTTGCCATCATGAACCACTCACAAGTACTTTTAGGAATGTTATTCAAACACATATCAAATTATTATTGGAAGAATAAAGCACGCAGATCCTTAAACGAATGGTGGTAGGTCACAGCCTGATCCCATCTGCTGGAATTGTTCAAAAAAGGTGTGGATGTGGCATCTGGGGACATGGTTTAGTGGTGAACATGGCAGTGCTGGGGGAGCGGTTGGACTAGTTGATCTTGGGGGTCTTTTCTGACTTAACCATTAATATAATTCTATGATTGTAGTTGACATGTGAGACACTGCAGGTCCCCCTTATGTCCTCAGACAGCTGGGGTTCTCTCTGTTCTCCCCGGATGGGTGTAGCTGGTAGACAGGTAACTGTGAGCACTGCTCTGGCTTTTCCTCAGGTCCATATCCCTGTGTTCCCTTGTGAGGGATCCTGGAACAGTTTTGAGTTTAGTTGTGGTGGGATTTTTTGTTTGTTTGGTTTGGTTTAGGGTTTTTTTTTGTGTGCATTTTTTGTTTGTTTGGGTTTTTGTTTTGTGAGCTTGGTTTGTTTGTTTTGTTTGGTGGGGTGGGTTTTTGTTCGTTTGTTTGTTTATGTTTTTTTAGGAGAAGAATCAAGAATCCTGTAAAAATTGGGTAAAAAACCCATGTCAATTGAGACCAATCCCTGGTGCCATGCCAGGGATCATTGTCTTTGTGGGGAAAACCAAGGACACATCAGTAGCTACAGTTATTTAGAGGAAAATAGGTAGGACTATTGCATGGCTCCTGTGTTCATATCACATCATTTCTTCACCTGTTCAGTGGTGCTCCTAAAGGCAGGCATGGAACAACACTGTCCCTTTTGGGCTGTAACATTAAAACAGACAGTGAGGGTGATGTGTAAGAGCAGCAGTGGATGGGGTAGATCATGAACATGGCACAGAATGTGCATCCTTCACATGTGCATACAGCAAAGAATTGGTGCTTTGTTGGGTGGTTTAAGAGATTATTGGATTAGGTAGCATACAAGGAATGAATAAGGCACTTTTAAGAGGTTTAGTTGTACAGAACATCACACCCAGCTGTAAGGTCCCTTGAAATCACATAGCCAAGAGCAGTGTTTTCACTTTCTTCTTTGAAGTCTTGCTTCATGCTCAATGTTTTCTTCATGAAAAGACAATAGTCATTAGTGTGTTAGTTTAGCAAAACAATTAAACATACTAAAATGAGGTAAGTACTTGCTTTATTTATGATAAGGCTCACATATGCATGCCACTTGCTCTGAATTTTTTCCTGTGGATTCTGGTGCAAATTGTTTTATACATTTCTGTTCTCTAGATTCTTGACCACATGTGACTGTGCAGCAAGTTCTGCTGAGAAAGTTCACATTATGAATGTCTCACCACTTTATGAGCACTAGTGATTTTTTTCCTCCATGCTCTAAAAATTACTTAATTCAACTAAATACTGCAAAACTCTCTCCAGTTCACATTGATTTAGTTAAAACACTGCAAGAACCACAGAGCTGAAGAACTCAATGTAATAGGCAAGGATGCTTTTTTGTTTCCCCAAGGAATGACATATTCAATTATATATTGAGGCTCTGATTTCCTAAAAGGTTAAATTGAGGAAATGCTGGGATTTCAGTCATCTTTGCACTTGATCACAGTCTGAAGTTGGATGGGTTCCCAGAGCCAACAAATGCTTCTACTGCACTGGCCACCCAACCTCCTAAAATGTCCCGATAAAGGCCAATGATTATTATTTATCCAGAGCTTGTTCTTTACTTACCCTACAATTTTCACTGTGCTAAAGCAGACAAGCCTTATCACAAATACAAAAATCTCTTGTGTATTGATTTATTTTTCCTATTTATTGTGGGAGCTAAGGTTCAGTTCTCCTCCTGTTTCATAGTCATTGCAACATTAACAGAGTATGAGACATAATTTCTCCCTTACAGATTATGTAACAGGCAATGCTGATATAATTCTCTTTATGTCATTTCTCAGGACTCACCTGGGATGACATCTGGCAAATACCTTGAGAAATTCTGTATCTGGTACTACACAGATTATTTCACTTAAGTGAGAAGAGTTTTAGGCATGTTCCAACACAATAAATAACTTCATACCAAGATGGCTGAATCAACAAAAGGTTTGGAACATGAAGTTCATAATTATCCTATTGATAATTATACACATAAAAATATCTCTCTGTGTGGATTTGTTTAGAAGGAGAGTCCATTCTTATGTTTCCAGAGCACTTTAAAATATGAAGCTGAAAAGCCCAAGTTTGAATATTAACAACAATGCCTCAGGTTAAGATGAATATTTATTGCAAACTTCTTTTGAGAAATGGGAACAGTCTAACCCATGTCTCCTAGATGTATTTTCTTTTTCTACCACAGCGTAGTAGGAAAATACTAAATATTTTAAGGTATTTCAGTAGGCAATAGGAGTATTTTTGCTATGCAAATATATTTAGAGAGATGAAGATTCTTGTGTTCAAAAGGAAATGGAAGATAGTTGCTTGAGAGAGACTTGTGCTTACAAGGTTTTACTGTTATAAAGTAAAATAAAGGTAGTTATAAATGGCAAAAATGGGCAATTGCTCTTAGCTTCTGCACCATTAACAGTTATGCTGTGTGGGAGAAAGAATAAAAAAGGTTTTGTTTTGAAGAAGCTACTTATGAGCTGGCAATTACAGCTACTGCCTCGGGCTCCTGCAGGAAAAAGATTTTAAGTGCCAAACTCAGCTGAAGTTGTTGCATTACAGAGAGGGTGAGCAGGAGGTATTTCAGAGGCAGAAACAGGCTGGCTCTGCCCCTGCTTAGCTGGGGGACTAAAACCCAGCTGAACATCCTTAGTACAACGCTGAGCTGCCTTAACACAGAGTTTAAAAGCCGGGCCCATGAGCCTGGGCCCAGGGTTACCACTGAGGTTCAGCTCATATTGGCCATGCTCATGATGCTCTGCTGCCCTTGGATCATGGGCAGAGCAAGACTTTGTGCCAAACCAAGTCCTGTGTATGTGCTGATCTCCTGAGTGTGGTTTGAACTGCCGAGGCTCTCCTTGCAGGGAGACCCAGGAATTCTCTCTGCCCCACAAAGGTCATGCTCGCCCTGGTGCTTCTGATAGGAAAAGTTTAAATATTCATTTTTTTTCCTCAGATTTTTGGACTGAGTCTTTATTTATGCCTCAGGCATGTCAAAAAGCTTGAGGCATATCCAATACTCCTCATCCCCCGAAAAATTCTTTTAGTAATAATTCCACCTTGTTGTGAAGGAAAAACAGCTTGGCTGTTCTCATGGATAGCCAGGGCCACTTGGTGTTGGGGGGGGTGAAGTATGAAAAGAAGCTCTTGTATTTCTATGCAGTGACTTCTTAGAAGGAATTATCATTAGCTGCCTTAGAATTAACAGGAATTCCTCTCTGTTCTATGTCCACCTAAAGCTACGTTGTTCCCCTAATGTGGTTTATTGTCCAATACTGCTTCCACAGGGGCACTGAAAGAGAAGTTTGTAAAAATGGCCCCTTGAAAAAAGAGTCCTACTGTATGCTTAGACATACAAATAAGTGTCTTGATTTTCAAGTGCATGAAGTATCCTTTGGCTCCTAATAAAGTAACCAAAAATATAA
This sequence comes from Platyrinchus mystaceus, assembly GCA_035041135.1. Classification (NCBI taxonomy): domain Eukaryota; kingdom Metazoa; phylum Chordata; class Aves; order Passeriformes; family Tyrannidae; genus Platyrinchus; species Platyrinchus mystaceus. Next base: position 2,328,566 of record JAWWLV010000158.1, read on the forward strand.
GTAATTAATGCTTTAAAATATCAGAAATTTTTCAGGTATTGAACAGATGAGCAAACCAGTTCACGTGGAAGTTCCTTTAAATTAAAAAAACTCATGTCTCTGTTCTGCTAAAGAGAAAAATACTTAAGATTTGCTTGCATATTTGACTAGGAAATCTTTAAATATCTGGTACTTCCCCTCCTGATAGAAGGTTGACTGGAAACCATAACAAACCCATCTCATTTACTCTTTTTAACTTCATCATTGAAGACCTGAAGAATCAGTAAGTCTCCCAGCTAAAACCACTCCTCATTCCTTTAAAATGCAAGTTAATACATTGGGCTTTATATTCCTCAACAAATAAAATCTCCCATTTGAAAAATTAGAAAAGATTGGCCACAAGACTGTCCATGACTTGGGAAACAGGAAAATCTGTGGTGTATCAAACCCAGGCAATGGCAGCAGTTGAAATTGTCCACATCCAGCCCATTTCCCACCAGGTTTGCACACGCAGAGTTGCTAAACCTCATTACAATGTAGCATAAACGGAGGCCTAATTATCATAAGAAACTGATCCAAAAGAAAATCCCATCAACATACATGAAAACGAACTTGATGTGTTTGAAATGCAGCCAACTACAAATTAATTCAACATAGATTACATATACAGGGAGAGAGAGACTCCAGCAGAGTAACTGGCATTGTACTGGTGTATGTGCCAAAGAGATTCCCTCTTTCCCTGTATCCCCTCCCAAGCACTAAGATGAATTATATTTGTGCACCATATGCTCCGGCAAGAAACGAAGCAGTGGTCAACCTCTGAGTCTTGATTGCTGTAATTTCTTTATAAATTAATTTATGTTATGTCTATTTCCCCTTTCATGACAAGTGATTCTGGGCCAAACACAGCCATATTGTGGCCTTGTAAAAGACCACAAAAAGGCTTCTAATCACTGGACCCCTGAACTGCCATTTGCAGTTGCTGGTGGCATCCATGCAGTGCCATGGAAGTGTATGTGCTATGGGAACACCAGTGTGGCAGCAAGGAAGGCTCAAAAGATGCCTGCACCATGTCTAAGATAAGAATAGCCTGAGGAAAGTTTCTATATACTTCAGGATCCAATCTGGTTTTACTGTGAGTGTCAGTGTGACAGAGCAAACGGTGGAGGTGAGAGCAGGGAAGAGCTGACTCAGTCCCACTGGCACAGTGCAAGCACCTGAGCCATATTATTTGAAGGAAAGAACTTTGGAAATACTCTTCCTACTCCACCTGCTGCTGTGTGACTGAGCAGCAGATATTTGTGTCTTCATGCTGGTGGAAGAACCATTTATTTTCTCTTTATTGCTATGGTCTCCAGATCTCAAGTTATCTGAAATACTGTCTTAGTTAAGTTCATATTTCTCTGCCCTTCAGGTCATAGCAGATGCCAGGGCCAGAATATTCTCTAAAACACTGGCAGATGTTTGTTTGAGTGGACTTTTATAGGTCTGAAGCCTCATTAGTTGTTTTCATGACCCGAATACTAATTCAGCGGTGTGATTCTTAGGCTCTGGATCTGAATACTCAGGCAATTCTGATGAATTTCAATGTAAAGGTACTAGTTATCGTTATTTAGAATAATAGAAATAAATTTAATAAATACATTTTATGCCAATAAAAATTCTGTTTAAGTATAGCATATGACAAACAAAATCTCTTCAATAAAGTGAAGTATTTTATGTCAAGATGTCCCAGCAAAAAATAAATTGTTGGGTTAAGTGGCAAGTGAAAGATATTCAGGATTGGTAACACCTCATTAAAAACCATTTCAACTGCCCTAAGGCAAGATGTTAATACACAGTAATTGTCTGCCCAGAGCAAATCTTTTTCCAGTTACATGAATAATGCAAAGTAACTAAATATGCTTGTTTATGTATTTAGCAGATTCACTATAGCTTCAAAGCTAATGACTCATTTTTTAGAGTTTTATGCTACACTCACAAGTTCACAAGTAGGAGAAAAAAAGGTTAAAAACACTCTCTTCTTCAACTGCAAACTTCACTTGCAGGAAAAAAAAAGGACAAAAATAATTTAATTAGGGCATCTGTAAATCCCAAGGAATTAGTACTGCTGCTGCATCTGCATTCATCTTGTTGCTCCAGTAAAACTGTAAACAAATACTAGGACACCAGTAATATTAATTTAACCAGTAAGCTGTGTGTCTACCACTGGACCACAGAAAATTACAGAACATTTTCCAATTGCCCAGGTAAAGCTGTGTGTGTTTTTAGCATTTTGACAAAGAATATCTGTAAGTAGGGGAACAAAAATTCTGCTAACGCTCAAGTACCCTCAAAGCAGAAGACAATTTCCATCTTCAATCTGCCTGTAGAAAAGGAATTTGAGATTTGTCCATCCTGAAATAATATTTTGATCATATGTTTCAGACTTTGAATGTCTGGAAAAAAGAAGTTTGCTTTCCTTCTGAATTACTGATTTATAAACTATTGCCCAAATTTTTGGAAAGGCTAGAATTCTTAACACTAATCCCTAAAATTGATACTTCATATGATATTTTATGAAAGTAGGTGTTTTGATAGTCACTGAGTGTTGAAATAAGTATTTTAAAGCCTGAGCCAAGAGAAGATGTATCTCTTATCTAAAATAATTTTTACAACAATACTTTTGGCAGCAACCACTTGATCAATGATATACAATTTGTGCATTCTAATGACAACTGGAAGATGTAAACAAGACTTAATATAGTGCTCCAGAATATTAATGTCCTATCTGAAGATTTTATTTATTATTCATGCCTAGTAAGTAGTCAATATTACTGTTTCTTGTGTGTCTGCTCTACTGTAAATAGCTCAAAGTTATGATCTGTTTTGCAATCTCGAATAAGTATTCTGTTTCAGTTGAACAAGAACATGTTGCCATTGGATTGAGTTTTTTTTCATTAGCAAGAGACAGTGGGTGACAAACATTTGCTCAAATGCTGTCATTGCCCAAAGTGTCCCACTCTTCAGAATTAAGTAAAATTTTCTGCTAAGTATCTGGTGGTCTATCCTGAAAGGCTTGTATTAATTAGCATACAAATATAATTTATGTAACTGTAAATTGTCTCAGTAAAGAACCTTTTATGCTCAGGAAAGACAATTTCCTCTGGTAACTCCATAACACTTGAATGGGTCCTGTAACAATCAGCCACACAGGGCAAGAATCCATAGTGTGGTATGTGGGGAATTCAAATCTCTGTCATGTTAGTAAACAAGCTGCTCTTTTAATTAGACATCTTAAGCTATATTTTTCACTGTCTAGATTCTGAACTTATGAAAATAATCAGGATTGAAAAAATAATAGGAGAGGGAACCATGAAGTTAAGAGTAATGAGACTGAGCAGAATCCAGAAAAAACCATCTGGGTTTGCACAGATTTTTTAAAATGTAGATGTCAACGCTAGAAATGGGTATCAGGGATGTACTGTGCAGTCTGAAGCCCTTTGAAGAAATGAGAAGTAGCTGTTCTCTCTCTCCTATTGGCACATTCCAGCCTAGATTTAAAAGGTGTGTTTTGCAGACAAGCCAGGGTATTTCATGCCTACCCTACACTTGGCCTTCCCTGCTGAGAATACCAACGAGAATGTCTCATCTCCTTGTGATGTTTAATCTAGACTGTAAACCCCTCAGGGGCAGGGATCACATCTTCTTGTCTGTAAAACCTAATGTGCACATATGGCAAAGAGCAAATAGGAAAAAGGATCACAGGCAATACGTGGAGCTAAGTTTTGTTTACCTTTTCAACATGAAAGTGTCTTTATGCCACAATTACTTTCTAGAAAACTTAAGCCTATTAAAGCCTGTGCAGCTCTAGTCAAAATGCACACCAGGGTGATGTGATGCCATTCAGTGCAGTACCATGAATTTTATCAGCAGCCTTTCTCCAGCAAAAGTGTTCTGGTAACAGCATTTGAGGTTTAAAGACTAAAGAGGAAGTCTGAATCCTTTGTTTTATTCCAGTGTATATCCGATGTGACCCTGCTTTAAGAAGAATTAGAGAACCTCAAAAACAACAACAGAATTTGAAGTAAGAAATGACAGGAAAAAAAAAGTATTGAAAACCTGAAAATTTCTATTTCTTTCCCCAGTCAAAAAGTACCATGTAGTAGCTGCACACTGTCAGTGGTGCAGTGCTGAGGATGGTTAATCTGTGAACAGGGATGTGGGAAGAATGATGTTCCTCGGCAGTGTGTTAATCACCTGACCATGGCAATTAAAAGTGGCTTCAGCACAACAAAAACCATCATCGCTCCCAGGCTATCACAGGGTGGCTCTGCCTATTCTGTTTCCAACTGTGGGTTGTGCCAGAAAAAGCTGGAGTTACATCTTTAAAGTAATTTAAATGAGCAGCCAGCTTTGGCCAAGATGACAATAAGCGGAAATAATGCAGGTGAAGAGCTAAAAACTGCCTTCCCAACGCAAACACCCTCTGCTGAAATCATAAAGTATGCACATGAGCGCTGTGTTGGAGCAGGGAGCCAGCTTTCTGCCAGAGCTGGCAGCGGAGCAGAACATTATTTGGATACAGAAACTATGTTAGAGAGGACAACAACATTGTCTTTATGACTCATTTTTGTCAGACTGGATTCAAAACTTATACCAACAAATTTGACATTTCATACTGCTCTGCAGAAAGCAAGGAAAATGAGTCCATGTTTTAAAACAGCAGGGAAGCTTCCAGTGCTACAATTAACTGGTAACATATGCCACTGCTGCCAAGAGGATTTTTAATCTCTTTAAACATTAATGTAGCATTTTTGCTTCTGTCGCAATAAGGCAGCCATCTGTGTTTGAACCTGCTGGGAAACCAGGGATATGTTTACAGAGAGAGGAACAGAGAGAGGCAGGGAGGGAGGTAGACATCCATGTTCTTAGACCCAGCATCAAAAATAACAATTAAAGCCTTTTAAATAGTATTATTAAGGTGTCATATAGCGGTAGGAAGATTGTTAAAATGCTCAGACTGCTCAATTTAAAACTGTATGAAAAGAAAACCCCCAACCCAGAACATATTCTCCTTATTTAATATACTTGTTTTTCTGCGTAACTGTGAGCAGCGAAAGGATTTCATTACAGATTTATTTCCAGGAAAATCCCAGGTCTATGACATTGAAACAAACTTATATAATATCAAGCAACAGTAAAGAGTTGAGGGTTCTGCAAATCCTTTCAGCATGAGCCTCCAGTTCTGCATTTCTCGTAGCACTGTATTATAGTATTTATGAGATTTTAATTTAAATATTTTTTTATTAGAAAGTAATGTCCTCTGAGAATCAGATACAAAAATGCAAGCTCACAGCTACCCTCTGTAGACATATAAAAGGTGATGGATCTTGGAAAAACACCAACCCTACTTTTTTTTTCCAATTTCTGTCTACACTCCTTGGGATGACAACCCCCAATATGTGAACAAATGTCAGGAAGACATGAAGTGTGAGGGTTTTGGCCTGGGTATCAACACTGCACTCAAACCCACGTCTTGAAAAACTAGAGTCATTGATCTCTTCTCGGTTTGGGGATGATCCCAAAGCAGTTCAGAGCTGCTGACACGACTGCTGGTGGCTCTACAGCCAAGGTGCCCTTAACAGCATGAGCTGGATCCATGGGAAAAATAGCCACAAAAATAACTGATTACAATGGCATGAAAAACATCCCAGACTGAGGATGGATTTCTGGGAAGGTGCCAGCCCTGACACAGATTACTGTGCTCTTTATGGTTTCACATGGTTAATATTTTAATTTGGTGGACTAAATTGTGAAGTGCTGACATCCACCATCTTTTGATGAAGCTGCAGGTGCTCAGCACGTTTAAAAATGTAGCCACATGTATTTGGGCCCATTTGTTTTTCCTGGCTGCAGCAATTCAGGTGGGAGATTTTGAAGAACTTAAGTGTGCTTTTTGCTGCTGGGTTATTGCTGGTTGCTGTGGATATAATGACTAATGGATGGAAAGGGGATACAGGAGTAGTCTATTGTGTTATTAAGGATTGTCAAGCAGGAGATAAACCCCCTTTGAAATGAATATGTACATAGGTTAAAATACATCACATGGATCTAGACATAAGTGTATAAACCCTGGAAGCTGGATCTTTGGTTACAGCTCCTAATTTAGTTTAAATATAAAACGGCCATAAATAACAGTTATTTCTCACACAGACAATTAAGCACCTAATATTTATAAAATACCATGTATCACACAGACCTCTAAAGTTCTGAGAAAAATCTTATGCTGTTTTTCTGATTTATTACATCCTATATATTTCCTATTACATCCCATATATTACCTAATGAAAGAAAACTTATATAAAAGGAATAATTTCCTTTCTCATAATACTTGTTTCGATTTTATCTCTTTTTGTTTAAAACTAGCCTGTTCTGAGCCCCTTCTTAGCTTTCCTGAACTTGGAATTGGCAGGTCTACCTTGTATCTTTATTATCTGTTGAACTCACCCATTAAAAGATAAGTGTAAGGCTTTTAGCAAATTGGTTCACCTCCCAACAGTGAAGCTTTGACTGTAATTGTGAATTGTTTGATTTTGACTCACTAAATATGGGCTTAAGTATTTAAGTTCCGCACATTTTTTTGCCATTATACTTTGGAAAATATTTTGTTATGAACTAGTTCTCTCAAAGCAAACTAAGGTAATTCTGTCAGACCAAAGTAAGTGGAGCAGGAAAAACTGAAAAGAAGGAGAGCAAAATTCTGGACAATGACAGTGTTTATGAGTTACCTGCACAGAAGCAGTGGAATTTGTCTAGATGACTCATTGCTACATTTTTTAAACTATTTTGTCCATCTATTTTTTAATACTTGTGGTTCCAGCTAGATTTTACCTTTGAAATGGCACCCTGTTATTACCTTGGAGTTTGCTTTCTGCAAAATATTTGAGATAAAAATTCTGCCTTGGAAAAAGAATTATTTATTGTTATTATTTTTTTCAAAAGTTCTTGCAGAATTCTCACTTTTCATGAGCTCTGGGTACTGAAATTTCCTGCATTACAGCTTAGAGGCAAAGAAAGGATGCTGAGCTTGCTCATGGTTGTCCATGGTTGTCACTTACTTAAAACCAAGAAGACTTCGATTGAGATATTCATATGCCCAAAGCTAAATATATGTGTATATAAACTCATACACACGAACTCGAGGGCACTCAACTAGTTAACTTTTAAAAAGTGCCTTTACTAGATATTTAATTCGATGAACACCTATGGGCAGTAGGTAATAGCCAAAAAAAAAAAAAATTAAGCTTTTGTGATGGATTAATTAAAAACAAAAAAATTAACTTAGAGAAAAATATTGATAATAAAAAGCAGCATGAAATCTGCTGATAAAATAGGTATTAGCACCCAATTTCTTCAAGAATTTTCTTCAAGGAAATACCGATATTCACTCAACAGCAAAAAAACCAACAGAATAATAACAGTCTGTAATCAACAGAGGCAGAACAGAGAGGCTGTAATTTTGGAACAGAAATCAGTCAGGTTGGTCAGGTGTCATTTGTTCTTGTTCAACCCAGACACCTTTTCCATCTTGTACCTGAAAACTATTTCCATGAGGACATTCTCCATAGTCTTCTTCAGGACAGGTTGTTTTTTCCAGGCCCGCAGTTCTCCACATACTCCTTGTCCTCAAGAATGCAGCAATCCCACCTGTGAGTCTCACAGCCAGATTCAAACATTAAAATAACTGCTGATAGCAGGAAGATTTCTGCCAGATGCCAAATAGAAACTAACACAATGGTTGGCAGCGAAGTAAACCTGATTAAATTATTTTTTTTTTCTATTTGAATTTTTCAGCCTTGCTGAGACCAACCTTCCTTTGATTGCAAATGTCAACAGAAATGTTAAATAAATCAGCATGTTAATTTTTCAAAGATATAAAAATAAACTAAAACTTGAAATTTTGGATTAAAAAAATTGCTAAGATGTTGCTGATCTTTCACAGAATAGAACATTACAGGTGTTCATAATACCCTTCCTGAAGGTCAATCTCAGCTACATTGTTTTATCTCAACTAAATCTGAGTTATTTGATCATTTGTCAAACTGAGCAAGTCAATTTTCAACAGTCTGCTTTATCAACTGCTATATGTACCTCTGGATATCTTAGTCAGGTTTACCAGTTTTCTTATTTTTGCTTAGAAAGACAACAAAGAAAATGTCTGCTGGTATTTTCCTGTTTAATTCTATTTATGCCTTGTCCCAATAAGTGTTTCGTCACACTGGATGCAAACCAAGATAACTCAAACAGCACAGACCATCTTTATTGTAATAATAAAACAGAAGAATCAAGATTTCTAAAGACAATTACCTGTGGAATTACCACCTCTGGTTAATTTTCTTTAAAATCCTCATTTCACCTGGTGACCTGGACCACCACACACAGGTCTCATGTTGGGTAGAATGACATCACTTTTCACTCAAATAGGTTTCCAGGTTCCATCAGACAAGGTGGTTTAGGAGGACAGAAATGTTTAATGGATATTCTATTGTTAAATACAATCACAAATATAATTAACAGTGGGAACAGACTGAAATGATTCCAGATAAACTTCCTATTTTTAATTTTTGGTCCATGCTCCTATCAAAAACTAGTATTGTTGGCTCAAATATGAATTCCGAATATGAATTAACTGCTCTTCTGATTGGAAGTTTACTAGTGCCATCTCACAGAACAGAACATATAATCTTATCTCATGCAGGACACTTATCAACTGCTACAAATATCACATTCAAAATCACGTCTTGACCAAAATCAAAGTCCATTCCTTCTGTCACCAGTTCTCTACCACTGTCAGAGCTTTCCTTACACACAAATCAAAGTGATTTTCCCCCTCTCTCTGGATCAATTTCCTCCCACAATAAAAATCAATTCTCAGTCACTTTGTCTTCTCCAGTCAAAGTCAATTCCCCTCACGCTGACATACATATTCAAATATCTCGCTCTGTAACTCAACACCACTTAGTGCCTGCACCATCAGCATCAATCCAACCCACAACCCAGTCTTTATGAATTGATTTGGTTTACCCACAGGCAAACAAAATTATTCCCCGCTCACACTTGCTGGATCAATTTCCTCATCCCAGCTTAAATGTTTCCCCTCTCTGACCATCCTGTTCCTCCCTTCGTCACACAGAAAGGTGTTTCCACCCTGCCTTGTGCCCTCCAGGAGCTCTGGTGTCCTTCTGGCACACGCCTTTCAAGTTTTTATTCCAGCTTTTCTTGTTGTTTTTCCTTATTCCAAACTGGTAGAAGTCCCAGAATATATATTCCATTCTTCTTTTCCTTTGCCTCGCATCTGTGTCTGGGGTCTCTTACACAGTATTCCTTCCAATTCAGTAGTGGTCCACTAAGTTTAGTTAAATATAAGTTGAAATACTTCATTGGATCAAGGAATTAATTCTAATTGTATCATTTATTTCCTTTTATTTATTCCCTTATTTTGCTCAGGGTGCTACTACTTTCTTACATATAATTATTTTCGGATTTCAATACATATTTCTTGGAAACATATCCCAGTCAGTGTAAATTGTCACAATCCCATTAACTGTCTTCTCTGAACATCTCAGACCCAATCCTTCCCTCTAACAAATATTTGTGGGATGTCATTTTTAAAAAATGGTTTACAGATGGACTCTGAAGAAAACCCACCCACTCATCATATGTCTCTCATAGTGTTTTTATACCTTTTGGTAGATTTTCTTCCAGTCTTGTCTGATTACATTTGAGAATAATTGTTTTACAGTTCAAGAAGAAGGAAAAATGAAAACATAAGCAAATATTCTAAATAATATCCAATCAGAATTTCATATCACGCAGCTTTATGGGTAAGACTTCAGCTGGGGGTTAGATAGATAGGACAGGAAAAGAGATGCAAAAAAAGAGATCAATATTCAAGTTTTGCTGTAAAAATATTAGATGTTGTATTAAGACTATCTAAACCAAATTATATGGTCTGATGACATTCACTTGAATTAATTTCAATGCATAGAAACCTTAGAAATGCAAATACAGTGTTAGGTTGCTAATGTAATTTGCTTCAGACTTTTTAGACAACAGTATAATTCTGTCATTGGTGTCATTATGCTTTTGTTTCAGTCACTTCCACAATGCCAGGCTCCTTGATACATAACTTCAGAGGACTTTGCTTTTTCTAGCAGAATAAACAAAAGGCTTTCACCTTCATTTTTTTTCCACAAAATAAAACTTACACTATTTTAGGAGAAAGTAATATTATTTGTTCACAATTGTCCTTAGCTGTTGGCCCTACCAGCATTTAAAAATTGCAGTGCTATTTGTGTGTTCTGTTTGTTATTAATCTCTGTGCTAAAAAGAAAAAAAAAAGATAAGGGAAAATGATTGTTGAGTGCAAACAACAAAAGAGGGATTGTGCTGGCATGGAGCAAGTCATGGCTGACTGCTTTCCTGGAAACCCAGAGTATGAGGGTTCCAGTTCCATCCTCTCTATAAATGTATTAGTACCTATTGTTTTAGCACCAGGTGCACATGTTTGTCTACAAATTATTTTCCTTCTGAAGGCCAAAGAACAAAAGCCAAAAAAACCCTAAATTGGAAAATAACCTCATCCAAGCTCATAGACAGGAAATCCAACACTCCCAGCTATATCATTCCAACAAACATGAAGACAACACAAGGCAACTGCTCAACGTGCTTTATAGAGACAGAAAAGGGCAATTAAATCAAGAAAACTCACACAGTCTCACTGAGGGATTGGGAGAAGAAATGTTCAAGTCTAATGATGTCTTTGATTTCAATAGATTTTATCTAATTATTTAGCAATAAGATAAATCTGAAGTTTCTTTTATCACTTATTTTATTATAGGTCTTGCTGCATAGTCAGAACAATGAAATTCTTGTGCTGAATGACTGAAAATATGCTCAAAAGGGGATGCTACATGCTTTGGTTTTGCCATTTTTTTTTCCTCTCCAAAGACCAGGTTGAGAGACTGAACAGATGGAGAGTTATATAAAAAAGGAATAAATGGATGAAAGGAATATAAAAAAATTGAAAATACTTTAATTTTTATAGAATTTATTATGGTTATCTCACTCCTGTATTTCAGATTAAATAAATCCTTGCAGCTCCTTGTGGCCACATTCTAATGACAAACAACAGATAACGTGATCTGGAGCAATTCCGGAAAACATCACACAGAAAACCTACAGCAGGTCTTCATGCCCACAGTGTTTAATGTCAGAAGCTACAGATAGGTGCACTCAGGTACTGCAAATTTTCTGCAACTCTGCTTTTCCAATTTTGAATTATTTTAAAGAACACCCTTAGAATATTCAGGTAGATTTTTGGCAACTTACACAGAGTCACCTAATAACAGAAACGAATCCTCTTACACTGTGACAGCCCAACCAGCAGCACCACCACTTTTAAGGAGTGGGTATTAGTCATGATATACCCGAGTAAAGATGTCAATTCCGTATTTCATATTTAGAGATCTTCAAAGGTGTGTCACTGTTACTCCTGCAACAAACAGCTATGAAGGGATGCAAAGTGAATCTGCTGTACCAGGAGAGTTTTGGGAGGGAGGGACTTATCCTGACAGATCCAAACAGTGTCAAATATGCAAAAAAAAAATCACTCCTCTGCAGGGAAGTGTTTAATTTAGAAAGGCCATTTCAGTCTTGAGGGAAGTCAAAATAATACATTGCTTTCTCTTGCAATCCCTTTTTGCTTAAGATCACACAGGTAACATCAGCAGAGCAGGAGAGCAACAGCTGCCAACAGTGATTTCTACAAACACTGATTTCTATGGTAAACACTTTTTAGAAACCCTCTTTTCTGTTGGGAAGCTTGGGCATGGATTTAGTGTTCAGGGGTACAGGTACTGATAATGTACATTTGATTAGCTTTCTCTGAAGTTCAGTGCTTGGCTCAGTGATGACACTGTTTGAAAACAGCCTTCTAAAGAGTCATTTCGTGTCGTATGGAAAACATTCACCTCTGGGACAGTGGCAGGGAGGGAATTGGGTGGGATAAATGGACAAAGGAGCCAGTAGGTGAGTTTGCTGCTCAGAGAAAATGCAAAAATAAAGGAATGGGAAAGGGGAGTTTCTTGAGAAAGGCAAGAAGAGGCTTCAGAAGTGGAGTGTTTTCATTTGCATCCCAGTAGCTCACCACGCAGGGCCAGCTCTCCTGTGAAGAACATCTGAGCTCTTTCTCTTTCCATGGTGGAGATCTCTGTGTACAAGTCCCGTTTCAGTCTCCACAAAGTAGGCCTAGGAAGTCCTGTGGGTAAAAGAAGGGGATGTTTACTCTGCCTGTGCTTTGAACCATCTCTCTGTATAGGGAGGAATGAGACATAACAAAAGTCAGAGCCCGAAGGCCAAGAGTCAGGTTATCTCTTCTTCTGGATGTTCCCCACTGGGTGTAAATGAGTAAGTTAATCTTAGCCAGTAATAACAAATAATGTCCTTCTTCACTTATATGTAAACCAGAAAATAACACTTAGAAATCATTGTTGTCTTCCCAAATAAAATGCATTAAGAAAAAAATGATTTCAGAAAAAGGATAGGCTCCAAAAATGTTTCCAACTTGTTTTTATTTGTGTGGAGGAAATAAGGGAGCAGTGGAACACTGCAGATTGTCCTGAAGTACAGCAGCAGAAAGCATGAAATTAAACCAGAACAATTAAACGTGTGAAGGGCTGCTAGAGGGAGGATGCAAATTGCTCACCTGCATATCTGACATTCCACATTATTAAGGAATGTTGGGAAGGGAAATATCAGTGTTAGTGGTGAAGGGATCGGCTGTGTATTCAGGAACCCAGGTGAGAGTAGAGAGGAACAGTTTTCTGTTTTAGAGGGGGTTTTGTCCCCTTTTAAAACCAGCAGTGAGTATAACAGTATGTGAAGCACTAAAGAAAATAAAGAAAATTTAAGAACTTGCTGCATACTCAATGTATTTGTATTTGTATTGTACTATAATCTGGCTCTGAAATATTTAACTTAAATTTACTTCTGAAACAAGTTTACCTTATTTTCTACTTAGGGACTGTAACTGGACCAATATGTGTTACTTGCAGCTGGTTTCAGTGCTATATTTTCCTCTCTTAATATTTGTTTTCAGGTATCGTTGGCTTGATTTTCCAGAGCTCAAAATGTGGAAATTTCATATTCCATTCAGCACTTTCTCATGAGATATGAAAAAAGTATTCGTAGAAAGCAGTTGTATTTGGATTTAACATTGTTAGCGTTTCCTCTCATGAGGACTATTAAATAATTTCATGCACAACTGCTCAAAATATTTTTTAAACTTCTGTAAACATAAGATTGCCAAAATCTAACATATGTTATGTGGTATTTAATCCTCCAGAGGAACTGAAGGAACAAAACACTTCTGCTAAAGTAATTAATAAGCACCAATGCAGATACCTAGAAGCTGTTCCATCAAAATGAATCATATCCTCCTGTAAGTCACACCCAATATTTAGCAGTCTAAAAATGAAAATTCAATACATAAGAATATGGGCTGAAACGAGTGCTGAAATCTTATGCATTGAGATCAAATCACCAAAGCTGTGCTACCTTCTGGTGCTCTTGAATTAGGAAAAATAGGGAAGTTATTTGGAGAAAATTAATTCTGCCTCTGAGAAATCTGGTTTGGCACAGCACAAGAATCCTGTGGGGACTGGCGATTAAGGTTAAAGTGCATGATAATGAATTATTGTGAGTAAATTAAAAACCAGGAGAGTTCCCTAAATCCATTTTATTCCTAAAGGTATTTTTAGTTGCTGCTTACAGACATGACAGATAATTCCTACATTTTGTTTTACTCAATTTACTGCATGCATGATTCTGTTAAGTGAATCCCACCGTAATATCTGGTCAGAATTACAGGACTTCGTGCATTTTGTCCTAATATTCATTAAGCAAAAATAGAAACTCAAGTTGTGTGGATCTTTTTAATCAACATAGAATTCCTCAGGATGTAACAAAAAGTTAGAGCTCCTCCATCTATATTAAAATTATGGACTCCTCCATAGGTGATACCACTGGAGGTGGTTTATAGCTAAATTCATGCTCGTTGATATTCCCTGTATTATTATTCTTTTTTTTTCTAGTATTTACCATAAGAAATTCTTACACATGAATTTCTACTTTATATATCTTAATATTTGTATTTTCACTGTTTATAATAATTTCAATATAGTTTTTATGACTGCTTTGGATTTTTTTCTGTTTCTCATTGTAAAGTCATTTTTCCAGTGTTGATTCTTGATTTTGTTTTTGATAATTCTCAGTACTGAATACAGAAATCTACATGGTTTAAGATGTCATTTCTAAAAAAAGACTTAGGAAAATAAAAAAAAGAAAATAAAAACCCTATATTTCTTCATCTTCACAGAATAAAGAATGGAAACTTCTTGCTAACAGCTTTAAATGCTGTTCAGGTTGATTGTCCTGTATTATCAGAATTAAATAATGAGGTTCTCATGGTTCAGTTACAAGAAGTTATTTCATTCAGTTGTCATTATCTGGCCCTCCTTTTGGTACCCTGAATGTGACAGAAGTGATATAGAAATTGAAATTTCGTTATCCTTTTACAGAAGGTTCCTCCAATTCAGTATGGAGAGAATGAGCTGAACAGCAAAACTGTTTCTGCCTTTTTCACATGGGCTTCTGCAGTGGAAACTTGTTCTACACCTCTGCAAAAAGGATGCATTAATTTACACTAATGATGCAGCTGCTGTATTATTACACAATTTTCCTCACTACCCTCTTGTCACAGATCTGTTCCCGGGATCAAAGGCAGCATCCTCTAGCTGGAGCACTGCTTGCTCTAGGGCACAAATTGCCTTTCTCAAGAGAGATATGTGCAATTTATTTATTTTTATTCTTAGTTGAAGAGGCTCTTAAATATCTTTACCACAAAGCAAAATAAAGTGGCCATGAAATTTGGGCTCGTCAGTGGGTGAGGTGTACATTAACCTAAGCTGCCTGTGATTAAACAGGCTGAGACAAGAGCAAGCTTAATTACATAGATGGAAGAACTTAAGAATCACATTAAAGATCAGAAGATGAAAACCCCCACACTCTTTATTTAACAGAGTATTTATAAAACATGTATTTGGCAGACACAATTTTTGCAAGTCTTAAGCAGGACATGGTCCTGCAAAGTGTGGTTTTGGTGGTGTTAAAGACCAACATACACTTTGCTATAGAAAAGCAAGTGGGAACTGGCTACCAGGCTCCTTTCAACTACACCACAAATTTACTTCGTCACTAAACACAATACATTTTATAGATGTTGTTATTGTTTTCTTGCTTATTTTGGAAATGACCCAGCCCTTCCCTCAACATAAAGAGTTTTGGATCAACTCATCAAATTCAATTCAGTTCAAGAACTATGAGAACAGTGACAGGACAAGGGAGAATGGATTTAAATTGACAGAGGGCAGGGTTAGATGGGATATTGGGAAGGAATTCTTCCCTGGAGGGTTGTGAGGCTGCCCCATCCCTGGAAGTGTCGAAGGCCAGGATGGACGGGGCTTGGAGCAACCTGGGATAGTGGAAGGTAGATGATCTTTCCAGTCCCTTCCAACCCAAATCATTCCATGATTCTGTGAAAATCACCACTTTGAGAGGAAAACCACTGTCCCCACAGAAGTAAGGCTTGAGAGTTCAACATTAGAGATCTGTTTCACCAAACAGTGTATTTTAGCAGTTTTCCAGGAATGTTTGGAGCCAGCTGACACCATTGGGTTGGTGGGCAAAGAAGTAGTCCTGGGCTTGAGGTTCCAGGTCTTCTGTTTTGTGCATGTAGGAACACATTTCCAAGAAATCAGGCTCCCGTGTTCCACAAGGTGTCTTTCCAGGTTTTCATCCCATAGCAATGGTTTGTCACAAAGCTGAAGCTGAAATACTTAAAAATCAGGTTCTGAAAGAAGCTGCACAGAGAACTTCACATTTTTCACAGCTCAGCAAACACTGTCACTGAAAAGCTCTGTTAACATGGTTCACATACTTGTGCTGAAAATGACATTTAGCTGTAGACACACACACCAAGTCAGAGATGCAAAAAATTTCCAATATATTTCCACATAAATTCAGAATGAAAAAATATCATCTGCTAACACAAAACAGAATAAAAAGAACTAACTCTCTTTTTGCTATGTATTTAAGCTTAGCAACTGTCTAAAAGAGCATTTTCCCCCTCTGCTTTTAAGAACCCAAAATTTATTACAGTATGTTAGAAGTCTTCAAGGTCAAAGGGTATATAGTCTGCTTGCTGCAATATAATCTGACATGATAAATCATGTACAAGCAGCCAGCAGTGCTGCTATCATGAATTTGTAGGAGAATAGAAAATGATTTTTACAAAATATTCATTAAACTATATAGCAATTTTCATTTTTTATGTGTTCTGTTTTACTGCTTTGTTTTTGCTTCACAATAAACAATCTTTAGAAAAAGCCCCTTCTTTTTCTTATCTCCCCTCCAACAAACCTTGTGTCACAGAGTGAAGGCTTCTAATAGAATAGTTTTAGATACAGCAGGTTGAGGGTTTTTTGGGACAATATACCAGTACTATATAAAAAGGATTTTTATTAAGTATGAAAGAAAAGGTGACGTATTCAGGGTTTTTTTTCATTTGTTTTGTTTTGAAAAAACATGCTTATAAAATTCCTGGGGATGATGGCAGAGGATCAGAGCTTTCAGAAATATGTTAATAAGCTGTTCACTCCATTTATATTTCACCTGAAGGAAGAAATAATTAGAAGATTGACAAAAAAAGTTACTGAATTTGTTCAGTGCTAAATCCTGCAAACATGTTGGGCTGGTTGAAAGATAAAAAGAACCAAAATCTCCGAAGACACAATACCATAATATGGGAACTCCTGGAAGAGATGTTTTACAAGACACAAAAGAAGATCCTAAACCAGCCAATGCCACGACTGCAGGTGGAAGTGGGAGGAAATGTGAGTGTAAAATGGAAAATCTTAAGGGCAATATAGACTAATAAATTGCAATAAATATTAATGCAAATGGGAAAAAGACACAGAATCCAGTGCATCAAAGAAAACAAAGCAGCTGAGAATCAGTTTCCTCTCAGACAGGATGGGATCCAAAGAATCAGAGTGAATTCCTCCAAAACCACAAACTAACTTTTAGTTGTACTGCCAGAAGTGCTTTCAAGGTGTTGTGGAAGAAATGATGGATTTTTATCCCCTCTTCTTACACAACTCACTCAGTGTTCCCTAAGGCTGCTGACTTTAATCCATTGCTATGAGAGAGAGAATTACTGTTATTGTTATTATTATTATTATCATCTATTAGGAATCTTAACATTCATGGCTTAAATCCTTTGTTATCTTGTCAGGAAGAATTAAATTCTATTTCACTGTCTTTTTATTTTCTGATATTCATAGTCTCCTTATTTGTTCTTTGCAAAAATAAAGACTACTAAATGTTTAATTAATTTAGGACAACAGAGGACATTCCCACTGGCCATTTACCTCTAAACCACAGAACTGAACTACTCAAAAGCTGGTAATTTAAATAAACATATGCAACAAAGACATTAACGTTAATATTTATTTCAGGAATAAACTATTATACAAAATCATTGATTCATTGACAGATATTAATACATAAAGGCCAACCCCACAATCTAGGAAATACCTGTTATTTCTATTTGAATTATAATAACAGTGTCAGCATTAAAAAAGGAAAGAAAGATTTGACTGAAACAACTCTATTCCTGTATTTCTGGGATGGCAGGAGTGAAGCATTTATTGCATTTTGCACCTTGTTGCCCAGATATGCTACCTCAGAACACCCGAGCCACATCACCTCTGCCTTTCAAGTTGCAATATCAAATGCAAAACTAGACACAAAATCCAGCAGGACACCGGATTATGGATGTTAAAAGCTCTCATTTTTACCCAAGAAACCTACTTGTGGTACTTCTTAACTGAGAAACTATTTTGAATCTTTGGACATGGTGAAGCTTGAAAGCACTGTCCCCATGAGGGATGTGCAGATGGAAATGAGATGCTGCTTTTTGCCCAGAAAGCAAACAACTCTCAGCCCCATTGAACATTTGCTTTTCCTTTTCTTTTTAATTCTTTGGAACAAAAAGGCCATCTGGCATTATTTCCATTTCTATTATTTTCTCAAGGGTTAGAGTAAGCCAAACTCACAATTACCAGACATCTAGAGGGCAGTGAGTGTCTAATAGATAAATCCACCAGCGCTGATGATTAGCACTGAGCTTTTGAGAAGAAATTCTGATCATATTGCGCCCATGATTTAATTCTAAATATATAATATGAAAATTAAATACACCTCTCAAACCTGCTGTTATTTTTAATTCCACCTTTTTTCCCTGGCTCCAATCACACTCATTATCATTACTGTGGACTGCCATTTACATTCTTCCATGATTTTTGTGTCCGATGAAGTAGAAACAGCTCAATCCAGTGGTCCTGACCTGCTGAAGAGGTGCCTTTGCTGTAACCAGGGGCTAACAGACCACATTAAATATTATTTTAAGTCACTAAACACAGAAGCCTGCAGTAAATGCAAGGTGATATACTTCAGGCCAGATTAACTGCTCATGCACATAGGGATAATACTTTCTTCAAAGACTGAATCCTCGAAGGACTGGAAAGACTTTTCTCCTTCCTACCCTCAAAATGTGGGTAGGAAAGCTATTCTAAGTCAGAAAGGTGTCAAATTCCCAACTGTTAACATACCAACCAACATTATATGAAATGTCAGGAATATGGTTTTGAAATTTATAATGGGAATAGCCTGTTAACAGCCAAAGTAGCTGCCGTGAAAGAGCTACACTTGATATCTGAGATTACCACGGGGCCTCTGCAGATCTTGAGTCTTTGAGGCAGATACTCTTATATTTGGATTAGAAAGCCTTAGAAAATTATGAGTTTAGTGATAACTGCAGACCAAAAATTCCTACAAATACCACAGGATTCCATAAACACCAATCCAGCTTTGTTGCCAGTCTGTAGAACTACCTCTCTATTGCAGAGCTGTCTGCTTTGTATGGGCTAAAATGTGTGGAATTTGGGCTACCTTGGAAGTGCAATGTGGCTGATTTGTTTGCTATACCATTAATAAGAGAAATCCTATATTTTAAATATTTTATAAATATTTATATTTATATTTTATATATTATATAAATATTTTATATTTTAAATCCCAAAGAGAGGTATAATGTTAATGCAGAGGTTCCCAAAACTAGAGCTCAGCATATACAAATGGAAATGGAAAGGGACTTCAACTCACCCCCCCAAAGATCTACAAAGTAACCTGGGGTTGCATTCCTTCACTTAAAAGTAATGAAAAGCAAATCTGGAAACTGCCTTCTTAATAGAAAAAATACATTGCTGCAAATGTTCAGCTTTTAAATGTTTGGTTAATTATTGACCAAATTGGTATGTCAGCTACTAATTTGCAAAAGAAACCAGAAGAATTCAAAAGAAGCCATTTGGTTTACAGACTGACCACAGTATGTGGATTGTAAATATCCAGTCTTTGTTCAAAACAGCCCAATTTTTAAAGAAAAAGCACTTTGCTGGTCATTACTGCAAAATTCTGTTTTACAATTGAAACCCGTGCCTGTTCACCTGGGAAGCATTTTAATACAGAAGCATTTTAAATGTTAACACCTACATAATAGCCTACAGAATGAGCCTAATAAAGGCTGATTTACCACTGTATTTGATTAAACTGTATCTCCATCTGCAGAAGGTGAATGGATTCTGAAATTACTCGGGATAATTATAGCCCACAAACCTTGTAGACCCCTTGCATCAGTCCCCGTGCAGTGGATAATGTGGCAGCTCCACCCCATCCCACTGTCTGTGTGCCCTGGGCTGTAGAATGAAGCTGCCGTGTTATCTGAAAGTTTGGAATTCCACCCAGGGAATCAGTTAAACCTATAAGTTTCCCTCCTTCCAAAGGCATCACAAGAAACTTAGCAAGGGCCCTACATTAATGCTGACCCTCCTTGCAAACACCCGTCCTTACTATGATCACTGAATCCCCTCTCTAAAAGGAAACGAGAAATTCATAACAAGCACAAAAGAGGGTGTGGGTTTAGCGGTTTTTTCCTCATTAAATGGCTAAAACACTGAACAGTGCAATTTTCAGTTGATCAGGCAAATGTCTTGAACCCAGCCAAACATTTTTTAAAGTAATTTCACCTAAATGTCATGGAAAGTGATAACTGATTTAGCAGATAGAAGGAGAATTGTAGATGATTAGATAATTATTGAATTATTGAATGATTATTAGATAATTATTGAAATAAAAAAATCTTATTTAAAATGGACACACCATCCTAAGCTCAACGTTTCTCTGTTATTGATGTACAGAAGCTAATTTTCAGAGTGAATCAGACCAACATGTAGATTGTATTTTGATATCATATTTTCCAACTCCAGTTAAAACAAAGAAGGCAGGAGGAGATTTGAGGGCTTTTGAATCCCACTCTGCATGCTGTAGTCAGTCTTCTAGAAAGGACAAAATGAGAAGAAAAGGGGCTGCAAAATGTTTTCTTTTTTGATAATGGGAGAAAATTGTCCAGTTTCCAATTTTGTTGTTGACTTTGCTGATAAGAAATCGGCTGTTAATGAAACCTTTGATGATAATTAATTTAACAGCAAAAAAAGTGATACATTGTCTTTTAATTTAATGCCAAAATTACCCTTTTTCTGGTAATTTATTTAAAAAATCTGTTTCCCTTGAAAAGCCTCTAGGCAATAGTTTTAAAGTCTACAGAAAGTAGAGAGAATAAAAGGAAAAGATTTGGCAAAACACTAATATATATTAAAAAAAAAGAGAGGTGTTTAAGCGAAAAGATCTTGACAATAAATATCTATCAAATGCTTAATAGTTTTCAAATTACCCTATGGGAAACTATGTGTGCTGTAGTGACACTTGTGCCTGACTCCACAGCTGCTACAACTAGACCACAAATCTTGATATATTTGGTTCCATATCACTTCTGAAACACACCTAAATATTATTCCTATCCTAAAGAAGATCAACTGGCAAGTAAGGAAAAATATAAGGACCATGACATATGAAGGGTGTGTTGGAAATATGTCAGTTCATGTCTCAGTATTTCATCTCAAGGATGAAGAATAACTGAATTCCTTTTTTTAATTATTGTTTTATGTAGTACTATCACTTGTGTCTTAACTCCAGAATGAGTGAATAAGTAACACAGAATGAAACAAAGCAACACCACGAAATGTAGCTTAGGAGGGAATAAAAAGTCGACTGTATAACTCTTTTGGTTTTGTTTCCTCCAGGCAGTATGGTTTTTTTTGTTTCCAACCAGTAGTATGGTTGAGGAATCTGACAGCCAGAAAACAAATTATACAAAAAAAGAAAAAGCAAATCCCATCAAGATTTTAGATTAGAATAAGAAGAGACTTCAGTGCTGTGTTCTCTAGCACTGAATGAACTGTGGTCTGAGGGTGGTGAATGAAATGAAGGTTTGAGGTACAACATGTAATGTCACTACAAGGTACAGTGTGAGTCTGGACCTGCCACAGCTGAGCTGCTGCTGAAGGGAATCCCCAATGTTTAGCTGAAACATGACTCCATGGATAATCAAAGCTGCTTGAGAATCTTCAGTGTCCTGAAATTACTTATATTTTCCCAAATAATTTTGTTAGTTTGGAAAATGATGCTATCACCTAATAGCTTTCACACGATACATCTTATTTAATAAAACCCCCTGATATTAATTACAGCAACGGCAACAAAATATGATTGTTTTTTAACACTGAGGCACATTAAGGGAGAAACACTCTGCTCAAGTCACATATGTTCTATTGTAAACTCTCGATTTTGCTCCAGCAGATGGGATGGCTGAATTACAATAGAATCAGTTACGTGTGAGGTAAACTGCAATTTCTTCTTCAGACAGTGTTTTATTTGTCAGAGTAATTGATACTGGGACTTTTGACAACAAACAACTTTTTAGCCTGTAGAATTTTCTTAGGCTCTGCTGGTACTGCTGGTACTGCTCCCTGTGCTGTGAAATGCCTGTGTGTGAGCACAAAATGCATTTCCCTCAGTTTTGAATTCCCCCTACAAATAAAAACTATTAATTTCAAGCGTACATAGCTTAATTACAATATTTTTCTATTTTCAAGGTCTTCTAATGCAGGCAATCACTATCCCTACCCTCCCTCAAAATTCAGTGTTCTGACTTTGTGCTAAACTGTCTCAGAATTATAAACTGCTGTGATCATATAAATCAACATGCCATAGGAATGAAACCCCCCATTCAGCACCTCTGGAATGCTGTGTATGCAGAGCACTGACATTTAGATGATGAGCTGATGAACTTTATTCAAGCACCAATTTATTTTGTTAAGAAACACCAAGAGCTTTCAAGAACAGAGGATGATGGAGCAAACAAGAGTTAAGTCACTATTAACTGAATATGTATTGAACCCTTAAGTTTACTTCTCAATTGAAATATAATTATCAGCATGTATTGAAGCCAAGAGAGTCAGGGACACGAGGATGTCCTTTGTTAATGCCAGCACAGATTACAGAAAACTACTATGAAAATTACCACATGACTGAAAAAAGGCCCAAGGACACAATGATTTTCTAAGTGATGTAAAAAATGTGGTGACTGGTCAAGCTTAACTCAACTTAGCTCAGAAAAAGCAAAGCTTTGAAGTAGAAAAATATGCTTAGAATTATTCTAATATTATGGATATATTAGTTGTGCCAAAATAATAAAGAAAAAAATCAAGATAGAATTGCAACCTTGTCCGTTCTGATCAAAATCACTGTTTTCTTTTGAAGGTGTTTAAATGTCTTTAAAGTTATTAATTTTGAAAGTTCAAAAGCAGCACTTGCACTATTTTCTTTATTACACCAGGAAATAAGATAAGCATCTTCCTACTCTGATGAGTGTTATATAGACTGCAATATTGACTTTTTAATGCAGTCTACACTGATTGCAAACTATTTTAGTAAGAGTGACAAAGGTGAACAGTAGACAGTTAAGGTAATCATCTATAAAGAACCAGATTCTGTTTGTATTAGAAAAGTTGGTTCATCAGATCTTAAATAAAGGTACATACAATTAAAATTGGAAATACAAGAATTATCAATGGTAAATGAAAATATTATGCTGCAATAAATTCTGAAAATCCAGTGATAGCACAATGAAAAATTAATGCTTTGACTCTGAAGCAGCGGAAAGGAAAAAGGATTCTCTCAGCTGATTCAGTGAGGATTTAGGATCTCCAGGTTTCCCCATTGCCTTAGCTAAAATTTGGGACATAAAACGATAGGAATTTATATTTAGATGGTAAAATTGTACTAATTCTATTTCAAATCTTGGGCTACCCATGCAGTAAATACTCTGCAGACGTTTCATCTCCAAGATGATGCAGATGCCTTGTGCACATATTGGAAATATTCAGGTTTTACAAAATTTGGGTATTCACCAGAATTTTCCATTTAATATGAAAAAGTGCCTTTCAACCCTGAAAATGAAAGCATGGAAAAGAAAATGTAGCTTTGAGTTTCTGAAAGGGATATTCTGAACTCCAAAACTAAGCCCTGAGTTACTGTACCACATGTGACTGACGGTGAATTTGGGGTGCCCTGCACAAGTAGGGGGCTGACAGATCATGTCTTTTCGGGGGTGACACCTCTGAATAAGTTGGAATAACTCAATCTGAAAGTTGAGCTAACAGACTTTTGGACAGTAGTAAATCACTGTCAAACAATGAGAGACACGTTGATGGTTATAACTCTTTTCTCTGTTGACACATCAATCTGTCTATCATCCAGCTTGGAACAGAATCCATTAAATTAATATGTTTCCACAGGCAAATTGGGAAATTCTGATTTTAATCTAATCTGGGTGGTTATTTTTGTAAATAGCAATTTTAGCTTGTTTAAAGTTCTTCTTATAATAAATTAAATTTTAGTTGAAGGAATGAAACATTTAGAGCTGAAAAGAACTAAATATTAGTGCAACTAAATTAATTTTTATCTTTCTGAGTGATATTGCTTCTGGAGAAGGTAATATTTTATAGAACAGTAATGAAGATGCTACAAATGTCATCTTCAAAACTAGAATATTCTAATACATGAAGATTCAACGCACCAAATGTTTCAGGTATATTAAAAATTCACAGGAGTCATTCACTGCTCCCTCCCCAAGCAGCATTAGCTGATACACGTGTTTTCAGTGCCCCATAAAATAAATTGCCACTCAAAAAGGCATAAATGTATGAATCAGTGGAGGTGCCCCTGTAGGCCCAGATGGAGCTGGAAACCATCAAAGACTGAGAGACAGGCTCCTTGAACTCATTTCTAACACCAAAGACTACACATTTTGCATAGAAACTCTTTTTTTTTTTTTTCAAGTTCACACCTGCATTTTTGGAGGAATTTGATTCAGACAACCAGCAGAGCATGTGATGAATGTGAACTAGACCTGTGAGAATTCAAGCTCTTCAGAAAACAGAGAAATGTTTCAAAGTATTTCATGTTTAAAGTGAAAGTTTCTTCTGGTACAAAATCAAACATAAACCAACTGATTAAGGCTCTTTTCTTTAAAATTTTATTAGTGACCTTTATATTTTCAGCCTAATACTGCTCTCTGAAGATCATTTTAGTGCCCAGTCGAGTGTAACTCATTTCCTTTGAGATCCAGGAGTACAAAAATACTCTTCACTAATTCAGTCCACATGCCTAGAACTTGAAAGTTACCTTAATGAGAGTAATATAATTGTTTTCAGCTTTTTAATATTTTCATTAATGCCAAGTTAAAATGTGGACATTCACAAACAAGCAAGAGCATCCTGGGCTAAGGGAGCAAAATAGAAATTATTTTTTTCAATAGATAGGATCACACAGGTAACCTTTGCCATTACTGTGTACTTTATGTGAGTCAAGAGAAGACAGGATTAAATTATCAAATGTAAGTAGAAATTATAATTTCCTGCTCATAGTGTTCTCTAGACAGTGTCTCAAAAAACTTTAGAAAGGTTAGCTACCTTAAAGAAAAAAAATCATGTTTCTCTGTATGTCAACAGCGTGTCCACATTTTTATACACTCATGGAAGAACGTTGTGAAAATATATGGTAATTGTTTATAGAATAAAAAATTATTACTGACTTTTATATCATTGATTGTGAAACTTGTCTTGATATCATAATGCTCACAAAATCATGACAGCTGCATATGGATATTAGCAGATGTAATAATGTAAACTTTAAGGCTCAAACTGGACACAGAATTTATATTTATCTATAGCCCATGGTCTATGACTTATTTACGTCCACATATACTTTTATCTTTGTGTAAGTAATTTTGCACTGTACCCTGCTGTGCACTTTTGGGCTTGTACCAGGTATATTTTGGATGACAACTCAGTACAAAATGCTTGACATTAATCTTTAGGTCCTATTTCTTTCATGGTAGCCAATTATGATAGAGAACACTTATTTTTTCCTCTTTTAACCTAGAGGTGACCTGCCACTGGAATGCAGTTTCCTCTTTCATCATCATTACTCCATAGAAACACTAATAGCACTATGTCATGCAACATTTAGAAAAAACCCAAACAACCCCCCAAAAAAACCCCTCACAGAACAGTAATTACGTTAGTACTTAGATAATAAAGAAGGGGAGTTTTGCTTTATGGCTCAGAGTTGGACGCAAACGTGACAAATAATGAGACAGAAGTTGAGAGCCTGTGTTTCCTGTGACACAGCTCTACAGACTGCAGACAAGCTGTACTAGAATGAAGCTGGGGACAAGTGACAGTGTCAGGCAGAGGAGCACAGCCCACCTGCAGACACTTGTCCACCCACCAGAAGGGCTGGATGGAGCACAGTGTGACTGAAGGCATTTCTCAGAAGCTTAAATTTGCCTGCAAACACTCACTTCAGGCAAGAAGCAGAACAGAAAACCTTAGAAGCTTTTAAAATATTTTAAAAATAATTTTTAAAAATTGTCGTAAGTGTTTAACACATCCAGGTAATCAGAATTATTATCATTTTATTGCCCTGGTGTAGGGGAGGCTCTCGGTGCCGACACACAGAACCAGCAGCAGGGAGTGTTTCCGACCGGGACTGCACGGAAACACAGCCAGACAGGGACTTCGGAGGAAATGCCAAGGCACTATTAATCAGCAGGATAGGCACGAGCACAGAACCTCAGCAGCTGTTTCCTTGAGGAACCTCCAGGAGTTTCTCCTGAGGCATTTCATGGTGCCTAGATGTTCACTGTGGATGCTGGAGAGAAACAGGGACTGTCCTTCAAAGGGAAACTACCAAAATCCACGAAAAATGACAGAATGAGCTCAACTGCCACATAGTTCCAGAAATTCAGAGCTTTTTAGCATGGCTAAAACCCTTCCTAGTGGTTAGAGGGAGCAGATATATGACTCCACACACACTAATAATTGGAAGTTCTGCAAACCTCAGGCAGAAGAAATTATTTCTTTTGCAGTTATTTCCTAACCACTATTTGGGAATTTCCAACTCCCTGCAGGCTTAGAGAAATCTCAAGAAAAGATAAAATTATTGAATTAGTTTTCAGATATGCTAAGCCTTTTAGCTCGCATTAAACCAATTGTAAACAAGGTACATCACATCTCTAAAAAGCAGATTACTCATTCAGGATCAAAATGCAGCTTTGAAATATCTGGCAAGAGCATTTTAAAAATTCAAAATGTATTAGTGATTAATATTTGGGTAAATTCAAAAGCATTTTGATGGGGATTTTAATCAGACAAAAAATACAACATGACAGTTTAATATAAATACTACAGAAAAAGATAATAATAATTGCACAAGTAATTTTCAGATTAATTTTTCAGGACAAAAAACATAAATACTATAGAGACCTCATACAAATATAATATTTCTTCAATTCATAGAATTCTTTCCATTGACAGAGGGAAAAATGAGCTCTAAGTAATTTTTTCTTCTGTTCTATTTGTGTCATCTTAGTTTAATTTAAATTGAAACTTGTTTCAGAAAACTCTCATGGAGTGAAACGACAAATTTGAGTGTTTCAGTTTTGCAGATATGATTTAGCATTCAAAAAAGCACCTTTACAAACCAACTCATTCTGCTGCATTTTTTAACTTTTGTAAACAGATTGCAGAGAAGGAGCCAATGCGGATCTGGACATCTTGTATGTCATCAGGCACAGCTTTTGAGTTTTTTATTGCATAAGGGATGGATTTCTGACAACACATTTTAAAAATTGCTTCTTATCCAAAAAACGACAGGCAAGAAAATTACTCATGAAGAATAATCTTTGTTCAGTGAGTGAAGTCCCCCCACGTCCTTCGAACAGCCGAGGGAGTTGGCTGTGTGCGAGGAACACCAGACGGATCTCAGGGGACAAAATCTACCCAAAACTCCTGCCACAGGGTGTTTCCACAGCACTCTGGGGCTTCCCCTGGTGAAGGAGTAGAGATACCTGAGCTTTCCATAACCAGGGCTCTGTAACTACCAAATCTGTCAGATTTTTAGATACCCTTCACTGGGCATTGCACTAAACCCCCACAAATTTTATTGATTTTTCAACAGTTGTTGTGGCAGTTGTATGGATTATGGAAGTTAGACAGGGTTTAAAAAATTGTGAGCTTTCACCAGCATATATTGTAGAAAATATTGATGAATAAGTGGAAAAGCTTCTTTACAAATCTTAAGACTGTCTAAGGAGCTGGAAATGTTTGTTAGAAGGAAATGGTCAATGCTCACCACGGCAAAGAATGAACAGAGTATTTCAAAGTTTGGTGCTAAGGCATATAAAATACATTACATTTGCAATTTACTAACACCTGTATAACTACCCCCTATTTTAGCTAGCTATCATAATATTTTTATAATAAAAAGTAAATTCCACTCATAGATTTTACACAATTCTAAATTAATGCCATCAGCTGCATCAAGGGATTTATAACTGTCAGGAGGCAGATCCAACACAGCTGCACACGTGTATTCAAGAAATAAATGTTCTTATAGAATGATGCAGGAGAAAGGTGAAACTACAGTGTTGACACGTGTATGCTATTTCCTAAAAAGGTTCTGCTTTTATCTGTAATAATGGTCTCAGAAAGATGATGTAAAAATTTGGGAAACATTTAAAAATTCTTACCTGATGAGAATTTGAAAAGATTAGAAAGTCTAATTCAGAAAGCCATGAATAAGGATACATCATACCAAACTCACACTCACTAATGGTGTGAATAGAATATGCAGAGTTCCTTCCTGTGTGTTCAGGAGCTGAAGAATATCTAAATATGAGATTGTTCCTTTCCACTGTTGCTGATCTTGCCTACATCATCTGCATGACAAACTTAGTACCTCTTTTCCTTGTTTTCCCAAACAGAGATCCTGTCTCATCTCTCTTCTACATCATAATACAGTCATACTATTATGATATTATCATTATATAATATCATAATAACCCTTCAGCACTTCTAATTCTCTCCAATATATCTATGTCAATTTTGAGGAATAGCACCCATTTCTTCATATATTCTTTCCTATTTATTGGTATTTGACCCTGCCAGGAATCTACAGTTACTCTGAATGTGTCAGTCTGCACCTGCCCACTTTTCTCCAGCCTCCATCCTTGGTCTCACACATCCAGCAATCCTCTCCTCTGGCAGCTTTCTTTCTTTCCCAGAACAGAAACCACAAATTGCTTGTACTTCTTTTCTCTAAATACTGCTCATACTATTAATTACAACCCCAGCATCACCTTTTAGTTTATAAACTTGCTGCCCATCTGCAGCATGTTAAATAGTGGAATTAACTTCCACAGAACAGTGTTGTGACTTCATCTCACCCATTTGCTTTTCAGCCCTCCCATGGCCTTTAATCCATCTAACAAATTAATTCATATCTGATGGTCAGAGACCTATTCCTGGCCAAAGAAGAGGTTCTTTTTGTTTTGATCTTGTGTAAATCCTCTGTTTCTTTTTCCTGTTATCTCTTCTTCATCTCATCTTCCACAACTCTTACAAATTTGTTCTCTGCATTACATGACACTATTTAAACTATAGATAGAGTCAAAATTTATCTATTTTCTCATTAAAAAAATAAGCATAACATTTTAAATACAGTTAACTAATAACCATCTAAGTAGAACTTGAGTCATACAGTGAAAAATACCCCAGTTTGAATTCATACACAGTATCTGTTACATCTCTGCCAAATAAAAGAGTGAGCTGAGCACAAAATGAACTTGTTTTCCAACCAATGCTACTTAGATTTAGCTTATAACATTAGCTGAGAAGATTAGGCCTATGAAAACTCAATTTTCCCCATCCAGCGGGAATAGTGGAAAACAATACACAACAAAATAATAAAACCAGCCTTGTTTTACTCAAAAGAACCTAGCATTGTGTCAACGTCCTCTTCCAGTGATTGATGGAGTAATATGGAAGTACACCCAAATACCAGCTTTGCTATCATTTAGAAAAACAAACACACTGGAGTCAACCAAAGGAAACAATTGTACAGACAAAAAACCCCTCAAAACCACTGACAAGGCAAGAACACAATACAGCACAAACAAGTGTGGAGAAGTACAGAGATAGCAGTGATATTCCATTAGCTGCCCAGATAACCAGGGAAAAAGTGCTGACAGGGCCTAGCAATGCACTGGAGAAATGCAGGAGTCAAAGCTGAAAATCCCAAAGGGCTTTCCAGGCACTCCCTTCTATGATTGTCTCTTTGATAAAGATGTACAAGCTCCCAGGAACCAGGGACACATCTCAGGTCATGGCTTTTGTACAGTGCAGATGAATCAAGGGAAACAGAGTGGGAGAAGGGCCTTGGCAGCCAGAGTTGTAGGGAAAAGCATCGTGCCCTGGACAGCTCCCTCTCACACACACGTGCACTTCTGATGCACCAGGAAAGTGCCTTCAGGGGTTAAGGTGTGAGCTCAAAGCAGGATCCTTTGAGGAGTTTTCCGTGAAGCAGCCCTTAGGAGCAGTGTGGATGTGACTGATGGACAAAATCCAGATAATTTTTTAACATTTTTAAAGAAATTAAAAATAACTGCTGAAACATGTAATACACATCTGATCTGTTACAAAAAGCCGTACTGAATTTTCAACTACATGTGTAAGAATCTGCTTTCTAAGTTCTGTAGCTCGTTTATTGAAATGGATAACTTTGGATCAGCACTCCAAAAGTGATGGAAATGGATGCATGAATCCTTAAAAGCTGCTATTAGAAACACCTGCATTAGTCACAGCCTGGACAAACATGAGCACACCTGGACAGTGGTCGTGCCTAAAGATGGCAATGGCTGATTTGGTAATCGTGGGGACTCTCCTGTTCTTGGAAATCACCCATATAATTTAATATAGTTTTCCCTAAGTTTTTGTGCTGTCACATTATTATTTTACTACTGCCAGGTTAGGGGAGTGTCTGAGCTCCCTCCTGATTAACTTCATGGTTCACATTTGTTTAAGTTCCAAAATGAGAGTGCAGTGCTGTGGAACTGCAGATCTTCCCTCAGTACTACAATGTTCTTGGACGGTCTTGTTACTGGAGAGAAGAATACTTAGTGTGTAAGGAATAAAGGCTGTAAAGAACACAACAGAACCATAAACTCAGAGAAGTACCTGGAAGAGAAAGGGAACAGTCTGCTGACTGTATTTGACTTGAATGATAGCCTGGTTTAGGAGAGAGTTATGAAGCAAGGCAGGTAAAATGGGAAGGAGACACTATTTTGAATAAAAGCAGAGAAGATATCAACCGTGAGAGGCTGACAGTGAGAAGGGTCTTGTGCTGAGGACTCAGGTTGTCAGACTCCCAAGTCAGCTTAAAGGTCAGCCATGAAAGATAACATTTTAAAGGGCAAATATTATAAGGTTGCCCTCTCTGCTCCTACAGCTGAATTAAGCCTCCAAGAGCTCGACTTTGAAGGATAGCACTCCAGAGTTCTGCCCCAACTGGCCTCTTCTCTTGCATCATTTTTCTCCGTTAGAAGACAACACTTTATGTATTTACTTCAAGATCAGCAATGCAAAGAGCAAAATTGCATACAACCATAAAGAACATGTGCATTTGTCATGATAACTATCTACTACAGAATACCAGAGCATTGGGTGGGTGAGGCTTTTTTTTTTAGATGCTGGTAGAATTACTAAAAAAGAGTTTGCCAAAACAGGGAGATTTTATATGCTTGGATGTGTCGTAAAAGAAATAAAACACAAATTGGTCGCCAAATTCTGAGAAAGCGGCAATGACAGCTTTTGCAGCTCAAGGAGATACTACAAAAAATGCTCTGTTTATAGGAAGAGGAGCTGGCAACTCTAGTTATTTTCTTGGGAAATGTTTTAACTTTTAAACATTTGCTTGCACCATGAGATAAAACTCATTTAGGATTTGTAAAAAATCTAAAAGATTTTCAGCATAAATTTAACTACATTTTACATCGCAAAGTGATTAAACCTTTTGAAATTGATATAATTCCAAAATCTTTCTAATTTAATATTATGACTGCTGTAAAAGAAAGCCAGGGCAAGATTCTGGTCCAGCACAGTGTTTTATGGTAAGTAAATCCCTATTAGTGAACAGAGGATTTGGTAAGGGATCAGATCACATAGATGTGTTCATCTAAGGCAGGGGTCCTCAAACTGTGGTCTGTGGGCCAGATACGGCTCCCCCAGGGTCTTCAATCCTGCCCGCCCCCACCCCCCCACCCCCCCGCCAACTTGGGCGAATTGCCAGAGCCCTGTCACGGCAAAGTTCCTTCAGTCCCTTCTGGCCACCCTTTCCGGACTGCACGGCCGGAGGGGGGCAGCGGCATCAGAGAGGCGTGCGGCTCCCTGGCTCTCCCTCCCTCTCTCCAGCTCCCAGGCAGGATGAGCAAGCCAGCACCAGTGGGAAGCACGTGCACCATCATGTGAAAAAAAAGAAAAATTGACTCCGGGTGCAGGGTATTCCAAGAAAAGTGGACTTCTGATTATTTTTTCACGGAGTACAAAGAAAGTGCTGTTTGTCTGATATGCCAGAATTCAGTGTTTTTGTTCAAGGAATAAAATTCATTTTTTTCCAAACTATAGTCTGGCCTCCGACAGTGTCTAAGGGACAGTGAACCGGCCCCCTGTTTAAAAAGTTTGAGGGCCCCTGATCTAAGGCAAAACCCTTCCCTACTCCAAATTTCCTCAGAATCTCCTGGTTATTTTTTTTTGCACTTAGATCACAAATTCCATTCTGCACCTTTGGAAATTCTCCTAATTCTTTTTCTAAGAAAAATATATTTTTCTGAAACAACTCCTTCTTTGCACTAATCTTCGGGCTGCAAATTTTCCATCTTTCTATGCTATCTAGAAGTGTGCTTAGTCTGCAAAAGTAGCATGGAAAATTTTTAATTCTCTTGAAATACCTGGCACTGAGCAACCTAAGGTGAAGGAAATTTGATTTTGTGGAATATCATTTGGCTTTGATACAATTACCCTACAGTGTACACTAACTCTAAATTGAAAATCAGTTCTTTATCCAAGACCCCTTCTCCAAAAAAATTAAGCTGTAGACAAGATGTCTTCTTCCTATTTATTTCACAAGTGTAGTGATTGATGCCTAAATATTTGTCCCCCCATTTTACTTTATAAACAGCTTTGTTATTAACCCTCAGAGTTTCTGTCCTTGCTGCTTTTGTGAAATAGTATAAGCAAGTAATAGCATAAGCAAGTAGAGTTTTCTTCCAAATGAAATGTTTACTCTATAAACCTGTAACTGCTATATTGCATTATATTTTTATGTTTATTGTTATGAAATGGTGTTATTTGTAAGTATAATTCTGTAATAAAAACAAAACAAAGATTGATGCTGAAAGAGAATGAAATTTCAGAACATGCTATAAAATTAATCTAATACTGGAAAATCATAAAAAAGTGCAATTACTCTATTTACAGGTGAAATGGAAAAACAATTGCACACATAAAAATAAAAGCTTTATTGTTGTAGTAGGAAGCTTATGAATATCAAAGTGAAAGCAAAATCCCCTTACAAACGAAAGGGTTAATCTTAATTGTGCATCAGTTTTGACTATAGTATGGACATTATTTTAATGCAATAAAACCTCTTTCTTTACTCAAAAGTACCTTTGCATAATGAATGTCGTGGTTGTTGCAGAAGTTGCCCGAGTCTTTTCCCATAAATCTGCTGCCAACCTGCTTTTGTTTTGCAGGACTGATGCTCAGTCACAACATACTCTTGGATGCCCATTCTGGATGTACCAGTTGGTGTTGATGGAAGATGCAGAATTTAAAAACTTCCCACTAAATACATATACAGCCTTCAGAAGTACCAAAGGAGGGGGCAAATAAGATCCTTTGGTATGGGGATGGTAGGAACCACAGAATATAAAACGGGAGGGATGGAAGGGAGAAGGAGCAGGGTAGTGACAGGAGAATAGCTTGCCACTGCCAGTGGGCAGGGTTAGATGGATATTGGGAGGAAGTTCCTCCCTGTGAGGGTGGTGAGGCCTTGGCACAGGTTGCCCAGAGAAGCTGTGGCTGCCCCATCCCTGGAAGTGTCCAAGGCC
>JAWWLV010000158.1:2362272-2401282 GCA_035041135.1 Platyrinchus mystaceus
GTAGGTTTGTTTAGAGTGACCTTCTCTTAGATGGATGGCCTTAGGGGCTGACGAGCTCCATCTGCCCGGGGGAGTATTCCTGAACCCGGCTCGGGAATCGAACTGGGGTCGTGGCGGTGAGAGCACCGCATCTTAACCACTAGACCACCAGGGGTCCCCTGAACTGTTTAAGAGACTATAAAAAAAAAGACAGTCTACAAGAAACATTAATGTCTGCTCTTTAGCAATATTTTCAATTTGGGGCATTTCCTTTTTAGAGGAGCGACGCTAGGCAAGTTTCAAGGAAACCTTTTTTGCAGCTTACTAGACAACGAATGAAAAACACAAACTGTCACAAAAATCCCAAAAAATCTCGAAGGACAAAGAAAATGCCTCCATATGACAGGACATTCATCATCAAGGAAACAGATAAATTAAGGAATCAAAGTGGTGTGCTGGTACAAAGGTGACTTCTGAGTCACATCCCTTTACACTGGAGTGTACTTGTATGGCCTGAAAGAAAGATGAAAAATAAAATTACCTCAAATTTACCCTCAATCTATGCATATTAGACAAAAATTAAAAACTTCTCTGAAAAATTTCCAGAGGTTGGGTACCAAAATCTGAAATATCCATCAACCACTGATTTTTACAACAACAAAAGTGCTGTTGTTGTAGCTAGGGAATTTACTTGTAAGGGAAGATCACATCTCACCCACCAAAGTCAGACACTATATTCTCCTTTTGGAATTAAATGTACAAAAAATAAGAAAGAACAGTATGAAGCCAAAGAAAAATGGTAAAACTGGTGGAAAGAGCTACTTCCTGAACTACAGTAATTAAAAGCCTTCACATATCTATGAAAGAAGGGACTGGATAATCTTTATTATATTGTAAGCAAGGCAAATGGCAGATTGATATCCCTTGGCACAGGAATACGCTACTAAATATTTGAAGACAAGCTGTGACTTCAAATATCACATCCAACTGCAACTTTAATTTTTTTTTTTGCAGAAAAAGCAACTCATGCTGAGGAAGATATGGCTTATTTGAAACTTATTTACTGTCATAACAGATGGTGAAGACTAGAGAGAATATAAATGAAAAATATGGGGGCCCAATAAATGTCAAGGCTCCCAACTTGGTCTGTAAAATTAAAAGAAAAAAAAAAACCCCAAAACAGAAAGAAGCTATATCTATGCAAGATACAAAAACTTAGCAGAATAGATTAGCTTTTTAACATCTTGGAAATAACCATTTTTCTGCCCACACAACGTGAGATTAAAAATTACACTGATGTTACAGTCACAGCCATCTTGAAAAAGCTATCCAGCATGATCTATGCAGAGTTACCATTATCAGAGCTCCTTTTCAGGTATTTACCCCCAGACTTCTGGTGCACCATGAAAATTTTATCAGTTATATCTACATTGACCAAGAGTTTCCTGTGAACCCATGTGGCAGAACCCACGGCAGAGGGTTTGTTGACTGCGTAACCATAAGAACCACAGCCTGAGGAACCAGGTCAGAGCTCAGACCAGAGCTGCAGATCCAGAGCCTCCTCTTGACTGGGAATTTTTCAGGTCTGGGGTTTTCATTACTAAGCAAAACAAAATTTTAACACAGCAAAATCTGCAAGGCAAAATGATTCTTTGTGCTCAGCCCTCTCTTGCCCTCACTTCAACTTCTCTGAACCTAGAGAAAACTGAGGACTCTTAAGACACTCTAAAAAGCATCTGTCATCCTATAAAACAGTACTTGGGAATCTCTTCACAGAAAGGGATCCTGGCATGGTGCATCCTTCCTTATTTTCTAAAGCATGCAGGTGAAACAGGAAACACAGAGGAAGGAGCCATCTCCATTCACTGATAAAGGGAAACTGCATTTTCATTGTTCCTGGATCCATTATTGTCTTGGCAATGCTTTTGTTATAAAAAGCAAACAAAATTAAGGCAGAACTAAACCAAAGTGAAAATGATATTCACGAAAATCTGAAATAAATCACCAATGTACAGTTATATAATGGAAATGAACAATTCTATACCTTATTGGAAAGCAGAGCTTCCACAGCTCTACTGCACCATGGACTAACACCATAGTTCACAGAAGAGGACAAAACCAACAGCTGAATTAATAGACATTATTCTATATTTAGCTTCTCTGTTGCTGTTTTATATCACCTGAATGACTAGAAAGTACACCCTTAATTCAGTATCTCATGCACTAAAATACTTCACAGCTCATTTTGCTTTAAATCTAGTAATGAATTTCAGAATGTGGTAAGAAATGTAGTATTAAATATCCCATAATGGCACAAAGACAAATAAGATTGTGAGTATACTTTTATACAGTTTTTCTTAATGAAAAACAAGGAAACATATACAAAATATTTGAGTTTTTCATGCTGCTACCTTTTATGTTTTCTGTGCATTGTATGTGAATGCTGTCCCCTTGATTATGTTCTCTGAAATACTTGTTTGAAGTAAGATACTTTATTTTAATAAGTGGAACAAAGCTTTGAATAGCTTGGTTCAAAAAACAGTTTTAAATGAAAGGAGCTGTTGCTAAGCACAGGGATCTTTGCCAAATACTTTTTAAATGGTTTATTGTGCCCTAGCAATCCTGAGATTAAAAACATCTCTTGAATTACAATGACACATCAAAAAATAAAATTAATGTGGGGGTTTTCATTACAAGAACTGAGCCTCTGTGTGTTATTCTTTCCATTAGATAAGAAAAAAACATACTGTGGTACATTGTTTTTGCTGTCAGAGTGAGCTTTTAGGCAAATATACAATATCACACTATATCCCTCATGGATTCAATCACGTACTGTACAAGTTCTTCTATTAATTTAACCTAATGCTGTGGATTTAAGGGATACACTGTCTATTTTCTCATATTTTTCTGTACGGGGGATGAGTTATTTTTAGACTCCATAAGTCTGCATCAAAATCAGAAGGTTGCATTGCCTCATCCCACTGCAAAATGAATAATAGTGTTGCCTCACTCCGTAATAAACATTTAATTTTCCACGGTTCTTGCAACATTACAAAACAATTGTTTCACCAAACTCTGATGCTGCAACACTGCAGATAATATAGATCTCATTGCCAATGAGAAACATGAACGCTGAGTGCTGGATGTTTTAGAGAAAAACAAAATCAATAGCATTTCCCAGCTAATAAAGATGTTTAAACCAGTGCTCTGAACAGAGCCGGCCTTAGAGCACACAAATTATGATTTAGAACAGGGAAAAGGAAGTAGCAAAGACAACAGAGAAAGCAGCTGCTAACTGATTTTAAACCAAGCTTGATTTCCACACCCTGAAATGCTATTTTGTTTTGTATCTGGGGCACTGTGAAAATACCAAAAATCAAAGACCTACTTCTAGATATCTCACACTGGATCTCAAAGCAGGATGTGCAGACTGGTGGCATTTTTCTTTAAATCACTAACTGTTGTGTTTTGCTCAATATCTCGTAGGATACCAGTGAAAGGCAGCAGATGTACCTTGCCAGATAACACAAGTACATTGGGACTGTTTGGCTTTACCTCACAGGTTTTATTTGTCAACATACACTTACCTGCTTTATTTCCTGAGAGCAAATTAAATAATTCATCTGCAAGTCATAGATTATGGCAAATTAAACCAAAACACATTGTACATATTAAACCTGAGCAAAATCTGACCTAGAAAAATTGGAAAGCACAATAATGATTGGAACAAATGAGTCAAATTATATTTATGTTGTTACCCTCATACATAACACCTACAAGTACTCAAATAACAAATGCAAACATATCTAATTCAAAAGAAATACACTGAAATCCTGCCACTTTCATATACTTTCATGGGTAATCCATTATAAAGATAATTATTCAGGTATTTATTAAGCCCAGAACATTTCTCTCACAAAGACCTTCTATATTTTAGTACCTGTCCCCCAGTGTGGTAACAGAATTTGAACCTACATGCAGACAGTTTTTTTATTCCCCATCTTAAACTCCATAAAAGGAAATATATGAGAAAAGAGCAACATGCCAAAAAGAAAACCAAGGTCACCTTCTCAGATTGGCAATGGATTCCTTGCTCTCCAGGCTGAGTGGGGACCTACAATGGCCAGAAGGGCGTTCGTTCCCTTGTTGTAAGGGTTCTGTCTGTTGGCACAACATTGACATTACTGGAGCTCCCATATTTAGGGGAGAGAGAAGGATGATGGGAAAAGAGGTGACAGGTGGGATCCAGCACATCCACCATGCACTGTTGGAATTGACAGCAACCTTCAGATACTAAATATTTCCATGGAAGGGTGAAGAATGTGACTGTGGATCAAGCAGTCTAGAAACAGGACCCTGGTCTACTTCCCCAGCAGTCCCTGGTGCTGAGCCCATCTCATGGGCAGCTCTGGCCAAACAGCAGGCTGGGAATGACAGCAGTGGGAAACATGTCTGGAGAAAAGTCCTGGAGTATAAAAGTCACAGATGTCCTTTGGGAGTGATGCCTTTTCTTCATGGCAGTTTCACTGTGTAGTGTAAACTGTTCAGAATCATCTTATACAACAAAATTTGCCTGTAGTCTACTACAGTGGGTTCTCCTCTCAAAATTTCATGTTAATATTGTCTAATTAATATTAACATTAATTAGTTTAATATACAACTAACATTGCACAAACTATGCAATGACTATGGGGTTATGCAACTCTAAAAGGTTGTTTCACACTCCCAAAGGCACAGGAGTGAACTTAAAGTGCATATAAAAAAAATTTAAAAATATATAAACCCAAAGTTTTAAACCCAGATATTAAAGATGCTGTGTGTTGGTCAAGTTGAGAAAGACCTGTACAAAATTGCATTTTGAAGACACTTCATATTTTAACTAGAGACACTCTATGGATTAACTTCCCTCCTTCAGGAGATCGCTGCTAATCCAATCATAATTAGGATTCTCACTGCCTTCAGCCATACAGGACTAGAACCCCACCCCTCACTCCTCAGGCCCAATCATCTCATGGGGAGTTCAGAGGCAGTGAATGCCACCAGGAAAAATATCCCCATTTGATTCCCTGCTCCGATAGGAAATAAGAAATAAAACAGTTTAAAAATGAATCAGATCCCTTCAACCTCTGCTGAAAGAAGACCATCACAGTTTATAGTGCTCAAAAGGTGAAGAAAAAAATATATAAAAAGGGATGAAAACAATTACAAACCTTTACACGCCTCTCTGGAAAATATACACTTTTCTGGTTTTCTTTGATAATACCACATAACTCAAGGAGAATACATGGTCTCACATAAAATATCCACCCACCAGGAAAGGCGTTTATTGTCCTCAGGAGGCAGATATCACCCAAACCAAAATGCACTATTATTTGGACACAGATGAAATGACTTGTCATGACGTTGTCACTTGCAATGACTCTTCATTACCAGTCCATATTCAATAACACTCATTAAGTAAATTGTGGAGGCTTTGGACACTGGCAGTGGAACTCACAGAACATGGCAACTACATTTGTTCCTATTTAGTTCTTTGGATTCTTCTTTATTCACTCTGAGAGACATGCAATTTAAAGTAACTCTGAGCTAATATTTTTCTCATTTCCAAAAAATAATAACTATGTTAATTATTAAGGCATTTCCTCTTCATCCTGATTTAAAAAGGAATTAACACAACTGAATAAGCAGTAATTCTTATGATCAAATTTGCAATATTCTCCAAAGCACAAGCTTAATTTTCATGTTTGATTTTCCTTATGACAAGGATCAGACTGAAATCTTTCCAGGCATCAATATATACCTCAAGCTTATAACTACAAGAAAAAAAGCCTGTGTTGAAGAAAGTAATTTGAAAAAGTTTTGCAAATGTTTAATTATTAGAAAAATCAAAGGCAGAGTAAAATGTATGTGCCTCTTTGCTTCTAAGACCTTTATAAGAGCAGATCACCCATCACCCATGAGTTACCCAAGATAAATATTTCTTTCTAAGCCAAAAGTGAAGCTTTTTGAGGAAAAGTTATAAAAATGGAAAAATATGGAATAGCTGCTGAGAGTTTTTAGTTCTCAGGAGGAGATTTCTGTTAAATTGTCCTTATTTCAGACAGTGTTAGTTTTATTTTATCTCTCCAAGTAGTATGGTGGAGTCTTATTAGGGTACTTGGCTTAGAGCTTATTTTTTAAATTGAATTTCTGTTGTAATAAACTCTTGCATAGATTAAAGCAAAATGTTACAGCAGTAGCTTGTAGATGATGTTATTTCAGCGAAGAAATGTCGTAGGCTCAGAGTTTAATGTTTCTCTAATGATG
Organism: Platyrinchus mystaceus; assembly: GCA_035041135.1. Taxonomy (NCBI): domain Eukaryota; kingdom Metazoa; phylum Chordata; class Aves; order Passeriformes; family Tyrannidae; genus Platyrinchus; species Platyrinchus mystaceus. Next base: position 2,368,558 of record JAWWLV010000158.1, read on the forward strand.
GCTCTGTTATTTAATTGAAACAGAGACATTTGTGCTCTTTGGCAAATGCCATTTTCACTAATGTTCGAGTAAAAGTAAACACGCTTTGGGTTCTGGAACCTCCTAAAGCCCTTTAGTAAGCTGAAGACTGAAATTTCAAAATTAACAATAAATTGAATTAAGTTTTCAGGCAACGAACCGAAAACGGGCTCCCCCGAGGGCTCCACCTGGCGGCGGGCGGAGGAACTGCGGCGGGAGCGCTGCCCGTGTCGTGCCTCTGTCGCGACAGTGCGACAGCGGGGAGACAATTAAACACAGCCAATGATGAATTAAACACAGCTAATGATGAATTAAACGCAGCCGCGGCCACGGAAACATGAGGCGTGCCACGGATCTGCCATGTCGTCCCGCTGAGGAGCAGCTCAGGGCTCAGACTCTCAACTCAGTGTGGTTTTGCTCCATAATAGACCTCATTTCTGTCTTTGTTCTCTCTAAAATACCTACAAATACCTTATTTTCCGCTACAGTTATCCATATTTCAGTATTTACATCACACATACCCTTCAGAGCCATTCCTTCCTTCTTGTTCTTTCTACAGCATGACCTTGCCTCCGTGGTCCCATGGGCTTGGACAAGACAATAGGTGACATAAGAACACTCAGAGTCTGCCTTTTAGTTATTTCTAAGCTCTTACATGCTACCTGTTTAATATTTCAAGTGTATGTATAAATATATGGTATTTATAATATAATATATAATTTTAAAAACTAAATCTAGCATTAAATTAGCTCCAGAACATCAAAATATTCTGGTTGGTGAATGTACAGAGACCAAATTGGGAATATTGCCTTTGAATATGACAACTACAATTCTATAACATTTCCTTAGACAGTTACTAAACAGTACTAATCTACAAACAACCTGTATATACCTGTAAGTATACAAGTCTGTTATGTGTAACTTGGCAGGATTTGTATTTGGTATATACAATAAATTGTTCAACTGAAAGTTATTAGTCCCTAAATGCAGCATTCACTATGAAAGTAACATGTAAAGCAGTTTCCCTTCTGCAGACATTTGTTAATATTATTTGGGAGCAGCATTACAAGATCCAGTTGAAGTGTCTTCATGTTTCTGAAGTGAACATTCTGTCTGCTTTGCTTTTTCCTATAAGCATTAAAGGATCCTTGACTTTCCCCTGCCTGCGCAAAGCCTTACAAAACAACCCACTGGTTGAGTTTAATTTTATTGTGTGGAAAAGAAAAGAAATTCTTCACCCAGGAACCTACCACAGTCAAACAGACACGGGCAGGGAAATATTTTTACCATTGTTTGGGCAATTACAAGAAAATAAACACTTCTCAGTGACTCAATCCAGACTATCCATCTGCTGGTACAGTCGGTTCAGCAGTGCAGAGCTTAGGATAGTACATTAGTTCTGTCTGGAGACTCCCAGCAATATTACAGTCCCCTGTTTATGGATTCCTTATCCATTGTGCCAGGCTCTGGCTACGAAAATCAGATTGAAAGCTGAAGGTACTGTATTGAAGAAAAACATTTCAATCTAGTTTTTCCAAATGCTTTTAAATCCATGGAATTTAAAACAACTGAGATCCTCACTAAACAAGTGAAATAAACCAAAAGAAGTCAGTCACTAAAATGTACTAAAATTATTTTAAATATTTCCCTTAACTCCCACTGCCTCGTGACACAACATCCTCCTGCAGCCTCTTTGTGCCTCATTTCCTTGCCTTTCCTGCATCTTTCCACACTAATTCCATACACTCAACTGAAACGATAGCTGCTTATCTGTCTGTATCTTGTATAAATCTTTGTGAATTTGGCTGCATGACCTTTTCATGGCCTTCCACTCCCCTGCAACAGAGGAACCAAAGCCCGTGCTATTCTTTGGCTGCATGGTCTTTTCTTTTTTCCAGACCATTGGCTTATAAAATGAACAAAATTGGTCCTAATACTGATGTCCTGTAGCACTCCACTAATCACTTTCCACTTTCCCAAGCCGCTACCCACTCACAAATACCTCTGTCTTTGATGTCTCAGTAGATAATTTATCTATTCACATACCTCAGCTACTATAAAGCATCAAAATTACAGACCTTGCAGATTATTCTTTTGTGTTTTGCTCTACCAATAGATTTCCTAAACGCCAGGAAAATTATGTCTATGGACCCAATTTACCTTGTTACTGCATAGCAATGATTTGCTAAACATAATCAAATTTTTGTGGCTGCCTTTAACCGTAATATTCCAGGTGCCTCCACTGGGGCCTGGTGTAAAAGTAAATGGATTAGGGAAAAAAAATTAAACACAAAGATCCTTTTGTGCACTCATTTACCAACACAAGATAAAGATTACTAATAGTGGCAGCAACCTCCTTTCCCAAGACTTCTATAAAGAAAAGGGACAGACAATTCCAATGTAGCCACACACACTTCTTGGCTACCTTTCCATTTATGTTCTTTCCAGTGTAAGCCTTAACATGAATCCCTTGAATAATAATTCAAGTCAAATTCCTGTGGATTATAATGACATGGTACCACCACTTCAACCTTTCCCCCCCATCAATAAACAATCAAACAAACAAACAAACAAACAAACAAACGGCTATGCCACAGTACAGAAATATTGTTTTGTATTCCAAACCAGTAACACACGTTCCTGCAAACACAGTGACTATATGGATGTTCCTCTCATGCATAAAAAAGATCCTTAACAGGCTGTCTTTACTCACAGGGCCCTTCAACAGGTATTCCCGCTTATGTCTGGTGGTGATATGTATTGTAAACGTGTACACCATCTTATTTTATATTAAGACAGAAACAGATTGTTTCATATAGTCGAAATAACTGATAACAGAAGGCATAGCCATGCTAATTTATGTTGATCAGGATCTGTGCACATTTTCAAATCTTTGAAGGGAGGCAAGTCTAACTTAAGCTGTTATGTCTAAAACCATCACATAAAGCCCAATTGGAGAGAGCTGAAAAAATAGCTGTAAGAAAAAACATACTTTTAAAAAATAGTTAAATTGTAATTGACTTTGAAATTGAGACAAGTTTTCTATGCTGAGATTGAGAAGAGCCTCTGAGTTTCCCTCGTGAACAAGTATTAATGGCTAAGATGCAATGAAAGAAGTGATTTCAGGTAACCCAGAAACTTTAAGGCAACTGTGAATTTAGGAGAGAAAAGCACAACTATCATATTTAATTACATAATTGATGATAGAAATCTTATTCTAAAACATTGACAGGGACTTCCCTCCACAATTTCCACCCTCAGCATTATTAGGGAATGCTTTCCCAGGATAGCAAAGGAGTTGTACCACCAAGGTATACATGAGCATTTCCTGTTCTGCACTGGCATTACCGATGGTAATTTCAAGCTCCATGAGAATGAAGAAAACAAGTCAATGCTTATCCAATGGAAAAAAAAAATAAGAAGAAAGAGAAAGAATTAGAAATGGTTATTTGGCAGCCCTGAAAAGGGTTGGAAAACACCCTTGTGAAGAGCTGTGGCTGTTCCAGTGGCAGTGTTTGTTCCATCTCTGCTCTCCTTCCACTGTGCTGGTAGGGAATTACCAGGGGTTAATTCTGGCAAAGCAGCAAAAGAGGCAGCTTTAACAGGCAGTGAAACTTAGTACTCCACAAGGTTGGAGCAATTAGGACAACTGATAACAGCCAGAACTGGTTCTTGTCACTCCAAGAGTAAACAACCACAGGGGTAGAAAGTGATGCCTCAGAGCTTTTTGGATTTTTTTAACGTAGATTTTAGAAGTAGTTGTGTAGTAAATGTAAATTTTAATGTAGCTGCATTATATTCCTTACCCTTTAGCATAATAGTTACACATACCCAACTCTATTATCCCATTTCACATCAATCCCTCTAAATCCTGTTAGTCTATTTAATCTTCTTTTCAAAGTTAAATTGGAGAAAAACACCTCTCTTTAAGAACATGTCACCCTAGGCCTGAATCAGAAGATTCACAGACACAGACACAGAACTTTGGAGAAGCTCCAAGGACTGTACGTGCTGTGAAGAAGATGAAGATGAGGAAGAAGGGGTCCCAAAGACCCTAAACCCAATTCCTGAAGGGGCGTGTTGGGGGGCAGAACTGGGGAGTGGACAGATCTGGGATTGGATGGACCTTATAAAATCATAGAAGCACTATCTGGGGGTGTGTGTGTTGGGTGTACTCCCCCCTGGGCCCGAGGCCTGATTAAAGGACCCGCTCTTTTTATCTTATCTAATACACTAAATTGGCCTGGAGTCTTTTCTCCATGGTCTCTTTAGGCAGCAACCATCAATAGGGAATTCAGCAGCAGATGCTTTTTGCTGTGGACACAGACACACTGAATCAGACTGGGGACACAGGGTTTCATTCTTTAGTGCAAAATTATGTTTTTAGATAGCTAAATACACTAAAGCAGGCAGGCATATATCTATACAAAACAAATATGGAAGCCTGGGCTTTTACTGGGATGGAGGTTTCCTCATCACCATCCACCACCTGCTTCACTGCCACCACACACTGGCAGAGTCACAATTTCAGTTCTGATATCAAATATGCTTTCAGAGTACCAGAGATGACATCTGTTTTATAAGTGCAGGGCTAAAGAACCCCTACTCATGCAATTTTGATGACTAAAAATGGCTGAGGACTCTTTCTCACCAAGAAAAAGACAGTTAGGAGAAGCTGGATTTCCAAGTCAATTATCCAACCAAGAAAAGCTTAAACTTAAAATCTTAACTTTAATAAGTGTATTAAAACAAAACAAGAAGTCTTCAAGTGCTTTATGTTTTTCAAAAATATCTTTAAAAATATTATTGGCTGCCTAAAACTGCTTTCGAAACAATTGCCTTTATGGAGAAAACAGAATTTCCTTTCATTGCAGTGTTTGATGGAAGTCTTGACCACCACTGGAAACACAGAGAAAAAGGGGTGTTACCAGAGGTATTAAATCAAGGTTTGACTCTTTAATAATGCATGTAGAGATGCAGAATGTGGTACCATCGAAGCATAAGCATCATACAGGGATTAAAAAAAATACATTAGTAATGCTTTGGCTGGCAGGGGTGGGTGCAACTCTGATCAGTGGGGATGGAGCTGTGTTGGGAGAACACTCTGGGAATGGCTGTGCTGACAATAAATGAGACAGCTTTACCTCCTTGGTACCTCCCTGCTCTTTTATGTCCTCTACCAGTAAACCCAGTGCTGATTTCTACAAAGCACCTCAGAACAGAGAAATAAAAGTGGACATTTTCGATGCTGCACATCACTTGAGAAATCCCTGACAGACTCAGGATTTGCAGGAGACTGAATTAACTGTTAACTTTTAGAATTACAAATCAAGCGTCATCCCATATGGCAGTACTTCTCAAACAACTTCCTTGTAAATCACAAATCCCAAAAGTCTGACTCATCAGCAATGCCACTAACTGTGTCCATGAACATCCAGGAACATTAACTCAGGCTCCTCTTACAACCAAAAAAGGTACCGTGTCCCATTAAGTGCCCAGTGTAAACTGGGAGTAACTCAATTCTCCTTCTGTGTCCCTCTTCCCAACCCCCCCTCCCCCCCCTGTTTTTCTCAGTTTCTCAAGGGTTTGCTTTTATTTTCTGTGTCTTTTCGGGAACTCCTTGGCTCCCTGCTGGCTCTTTGCCAGGTGAGTACAAGATTCAGTAAATATCCAACTTAGGCATTTTCTCTTAAGTTTTATGCAAATTAACGAGGACATCACCAGCATCAGCTGTACCAGTGCAATGCTGCTGTTTTAATCCTACTTTCTATTGGCTGAGTACCAATAGAATAAGTAAGATGACGTTATTTAAACTAAACATTTTCCTTCCATCTCCATTCTCACAGGGTCCAGAGTCAGACAGAATTTGGAAGTGAATCTGCTTTTCATAATAAATCACCAAACAATGAATAAAACAGGTAACATCTGTAATCAGGGAGCCTCATTTTGTGATATCAGAATTCCCTCTCTTCCTCAAAATTCTTTTCTAGGCCATCCACACAATACTTTTCTCTCACATATTTATTGTACTGCAGCAACAATTCTGAATATCCCCTCCCCTCCATGTTTGAAATAGACCTGTGTAAGCTTTAAGCCTTCTAGTATATAAACTGTAGTATAAAAATATCAGTTTTTCAGCAGCACCAGCACCACATCCCATCTAATGTAGAGTGACCAACTAAATCAGTTGCAAGAATCAGAGGCAGAGTGGACTTTGCTTTCTTCAGCATCTCAGGCTTTTCCAGCACAGGTATTTAATATATTACTGAGAAAGATTATACCTTTAATTCTTTAGCTTTCAAAAATGCGAAGACTCGAGAATGAGGGGATGAAATACTAGTTTTCTCAGCAATTCCAACTGTTGTAATTAGTTAAAACTTATAGTACAGCAGGATATAAGCTTTGAACAGCACTGTAGCATCCACATAGATCACTCCTGAGATTATTTCATTGCCATCTGAAGCACGTATGGAGAGACAGGGCCTGCTCTAATTACAATATTGTAGTTTTGACTGACAGACAATATGTCTACAATCAACTCATTTGAAAGCCATGTGTTGCAACAGTTCCTTGTCCGACTCCATAGCGAGCAGAATCAAGAGAAATCAATGCCTTGTTACTACACACTAATCCCACAGTTAAAAAAAAAATCCTGGAAAACACAAGTATACAAAGAACAACAACGTGGGCCAAGAGGTACCCCAGGTTTTTTTATCTTTTCTTAATGGTTAACATGTGTTGACTCTTTATACAGAGCATTTAAGACCAACACTTCAAGACATAGATACCCCAAACCCAAAACTACTGTTTCCAAACTTCATGTTATTCTAAAACAAAGTTTGAATATGAGAATTTTAAAATCTCCATTTTTGAAATCACAAGAAAAACCACATTATTACACACATTACTAAGGCACACCAATATATAGCTGGTGCTGAAACAATGTTTTTATTCTCACCTCACACAGGCCTGCATAAGTATAATTATTATGCAGCATAATATGACAGAGATATCTGTCATTAGTAGAATTTCTGGAATTTTGCACATACATTTCAATAGCCTAAGTGGACCTAGCTTGGCAATTTAGCTGACCCTGGAAAAGAGTGCCTTATGTTCATCTTGTGCAATCTGTCCAGTAACAGATGTACACCATTAAGATGTAAAGTGAGGTGGAGGAGGATGGGAACAGCAGGAGAAGAGTCAGGCCATTTAGCAGAGGAGCCACGAGTTTCCGAGGGGCAGCACCGATGAAGAGCAGGGACGTACAAATCACTCTAAACAGGTTTCGAGTAAACCTGTGATAAACAAACTACTATTTTTGAAGTATTGCACTTACTTTATGTTAAATGATATGTAAACATGAAAAAAAGTACCTACAATGTGTTTGTGGTTAGAGCAGGAGACGGGAAGAGAATGCAAAGAGATTTGGGTGTAACGGGGGCATCACTGCAGCTGAAGGAGTGAATTTACCCAGCTCCCAAAGACACACTTGTGTCAAATGGAGAAGATTTCCTCTTTCCTGCAGCACCTGGACCTGGCCACCAGGAAGCAGGAAGCCTACAGGTGGCCAGGTTCTCCAGGTGAAGAGTTTGTGTTGATGACCAGCCATAGTAGGTCCCAACCTGTCACGTTATTAACTCATCTCCCTTATCACTGCCACGAATATACTGGAAGAGTTTTAATGGATTTAAGGTCTGTCCTGCCTACTGTTTTTTGTGAAATTTTCTCACCTTTGTTTATTCAGTTACTACTACAAATGTGTAAAACCAGACAGGACTTGCAATTAGTTGGCTTTTAAAATGTTCAAAGTGCCACTTTCCAGGATTATCGCAACATAAAAGTATTCATCATATCTGCCCACACCAAATGTTGATATAAATTATTAATTTAAGGCAAATGTGACAATTAAGCAGATTTATTAGCCTTAATAAATCATGCAATTACTAAATGACTTCTTTTTAAAGCTCATCTTCCCTTTTCCTCTGCAAGCAAAACTGCTTTTGTTTTAGGTACCATATTTTATTTATTGATACACATCATCTCGAGAATGAGCTATCCAAGCTAAATTTTGTAGTGACAGCATTTAATTAACACACAAACAAAGTACATACAGACACTTATTAGCATCACAATAGCAGTCTCAAGGGAGGAAAAAAGTCTCTTTCAGACTGAATTTTCAGTAAATAATTAACAGACAAAACAATCTACGAAACTGTCACTAAAGCACACCTCTATTTCCAGTTACAGCACATGGACCTCTAATTGACTGAGGTTGGATTGTTCATACCTAAAAGTAGCCTCTTTTGCCACAGGACTGATACCACAGATGGGAGAATAATGGCCACATTTGTATTTCCCTTGCCTATGGCACAATGTCTACTCTGTCACTAATAGAAGAGTAGTTTTCAGGACTGTCAGGATTGTGATTTTCATGTTTACAGAAGTATGAGAGTCCCTAGCTATCAATATATTAGAAATAGTGTGAAAAAAATTCAAAATCCACTTCATTATAATAAACATATATTAAATATGGCTCTTTGGAAAACTCTGGTGTTTACCACAAACACAGCTTAAACACCACATATTCCTTTGGGTGTCCTTTATAAAAAATAAGCATTGTTGTGGGTTTGTTCTTCCCCCCCTCACACATTACATGTTGCTCTGGGAGCTTAAGATATTGTTTTCAGCTGAGCAAAAGGAAATGTCAGGGATAATTTTGATAAATGTGAGCTATCTCATATTTTCTGTTAACAAGTGCTTTGTGTGTCTAATAACATGCACCTGTGAAGCTGATTTTTCTTTTTCATGTGACCTCAAAGAACTAAAAAGAGATTGTGCAGTAAAAGAGACTATACCTGCTGCTTGGTCAATAACATTGATGGAAAGATTTAATCAATGCAGAGATAAAATAAGGCCTTCTAACCCCCTCCCCGCCCCGTGGACTTTCCCTCACCTTGTCTGGGGGCTTGTTTTTTGTACTTTTCTTTTTCCCTTGCCATGGTTACCTGGTGAAGTACAAACCTGGACCCACAGACTGTGCTGTGATGAACATGCTGGGGCACAGCCCTGAAGCGAGTTCTCCTCAGCAGCAGCTTCAGTGCAAAACCTTCAAATGCATACAAGATCAAAGGTTGGGCTCAGAGGTCCTTTATGATTCTGTGGTTCCAAGACTTTAAATGGTTCCTCCAGTTCTCAAAGGAACTAAACTCTCTTTGCATAATCTAAGACAATCAGTAATCCCTTCTTTCTAATAGACTTTTACCAGGAGGTAAAAAGTTCTACAGCATATAATGAGAATTGAGACTAATCTGTTAGATGTTTTGAATGCTCTAGTAGACTTCCTATGTGTTATTCCCTGTAGCTAAATGCTAAATTTGATAATGGAAACAGATTCTCAAATTGTGAAGCCCAGGAAAATTCATTGTGATTCCAACCCTCTTTGTTTTTCAGTCCAACAGATTTCCCATGACCATACTACACAGACCTTTCCTCCTGAGCCATCACACAGCGCTGTTCCCTCCACAGGGATGAACTGGGGGTTTTTAAAGTGCCCTGATACAGACTGACAAAATTTCCTAGGTGTCCTCTGTTAAAGATGATTAGGGAATGGTTATACATTCCCTTGTTTTGCACAGGTGGTTCTGGTTTGATTCTGTTGTTCTGGGAATAAAGTATTAGGAAGAAAGAATTATAGCTTGATAGGGAGAATTCTAAGAAAACAAACAAAAAAGCCCATTTAATTTCTTGAAAAATTTAAATTTCCTACAGAACCTCTATTGATGCCTTTGTTACAAGTGAAAGCTCCAAAGTTTCTATTTTGAAAGGTGTTTCATTTTTTATTATATAAAGGCTCCTGTGAATCTGGGTAAATAGTAATGAGTTTCTTTCAATCATTTGACAAATACAAAAGAAGTAAATCTCCACCAGCTAATAAGATTTAAAAAGAAAATTGTAGTCTACCTGGTCTCCTGCAAAAAAAGATTTCCTTAGCAGAATTGGTAGATCTCCAAGTGACAAAATATTTTTTCTTTAGATGAAACAACTTTCTCAGCTTTAAAGCAGTTCTTTAGAAACAATTAAACACAGATTTGATATAAATGTTCTTCCATACGGATCCTAACATTAAAATACTTCACAGTTAAAAGAAATACATCCTGTACTATATTAATTTGTACAGACAACCTTAGTCTATAAACCTAGACTAGAATTCAATGTGTCTCTGTAGCCTGATTGAATAGAAATTTTCTTTTTACATTAAACAGCTTGTAGTCAAACTTTTTCTTTTTTTTTTTTATTCAATCTCTGTTTCTAGACTCCTCTAAGCAAGGTTGTTTTATTTTAGGAACACTCTTTTAGTCAATTATTTAAATTGTAAAGCTGTACAACAGCATATAGTCTGTAGGGATTTGTTGTGTACCGAGGGGTCATTTTTTTATGAAATTTCTGTGCTCTATGCCTGTTAAAATATTGATGTTCTTTCCCTTTGGCTCCTTTTTCTGATTTAAGTAAAATGGTAGGTATTGAATTGAAGTAATTTACAGATTAGCCATTATAATGAAGTCTTATTTAAGCATTAAGACGAATCAAAAGAGGCAGGAGTTTTGGAGAAGTGCAGCTGTTCAGCAGGCAGGAATGCTGGGAGGAAACTTGGGTGAAGTCTCACCCACATGTTGGTTTAAACATGGTCTACCTGGGCTTGGGTACTTTTTCTTGGGAAGGAAATGTCAGTGTCATCTGCATCCCTCACTGCCCATCTCTCCCGAGGAGGTGACACACAGTTTACAGCCTCCCCTCACAGATGCCTTTGATTTAGGGTTTGTAGTAAAGTGGAAGTGTCAAGGTGATTCATCCCCCTGCCAGCACTGACAGCTGTGTTACACACAGTACCCGGGTGGGAGCGGATGGGCTCAGGAATGAGGCATTCCAGGTATTCCAGTGGCAAAGGGAAAGGCTTTCTTTGTCACTACAAACAGAGCTTGCATCAACACTATTCTGAATATTTCCAGGGACTAACAGCACTCTATGCCCTTGCAAACTTGCCTGAAAAAGAAATTTTGTTACCATGACTAAATTTAAAAAAAGGGGAAGTGATTACAAAAATATTGGTTTCATAAAAAAGCCCCAAACCCTCTTGGTTATACCCTTGATCTCTCACATTTTAAACAACATCCACTGCTAGCTAAAAGTGTTAGTGTAATTTTGCTACAAATCTTGCAGTGTGTTACTGAAGTGTCTCAACACATTACCATTCGATTGTGGTGAATTATCGCTCATTTTCTATATTTTGTGATTTGTCACTGCTACTTTTACCAGGCAGCTGCTTTTATAAGGTTCTCATATTAGTAAAACATTTCCTTGATACCACCATTTTGTAATCTCATTCCTGTTTTTCCATCCATACATGAGAAATGACCCTTGCTGGTCCAGTTGAGTGATGGACATGGTTGTGGTCTGAGGTGTCATTTGTAAAAGAATGAATTATTAGGAGAGGTAATAGGAGCAACCTATGATGATACAGTGTCAACTAGAGCTATTTGTCCTTCATAATCCCTGCCTTTATGGATTAAAAATAGTTGTATATTCAAAAGCAATCTGAAATTCAGTGTTTCAGTTGTTGATATGTCAGTAATTTATCTAAAATAGTCCATACTTTGTCATAATATCCCAAAAATATTGCAAGTTCATTTAATAGTGTGCTATGCTTTAGAAAAATACATAGTTCCATTTCAGGAAAAATGTTACATTCAAAGTTTTCTTGGTGTCCTTGGTATTTTGAAGAAGACAAGAGACTTTGAAATTCTAATATATGGGTGTTTAAAGAGCTTTAGAAACTACATTAATATGAAAAAAAATACAAGGAAAAATTTTTCTTTTCCATAATAAAACTATCGGAACACCACAGTCTGGAGACCAAAATGCAGTGCATGAAGTAATAAAAGAAAACCTTTATGTATGTATTTGATCAGCTTTGAAATGCAAGTGCATAAAGAAAATTCTAGTCTGCAATTCCAACTTCTAAACAGTTTATAAGGAACAATTGGATCATGAGGCAGCCTGTGGAATCATCAAAGGTGGGAGTCAGGACCTCCTGTATTTGAGTCAGGGCTCGACACCTGACTCTGCAGTCTTAGGAAATTTGATTTTCCATTTCAATTTTATGCCCGTAATGCCACACTTTCCTGTCACATAAGTTTATAACCAAAGGAAGAAATACCAGCCTCAAAATGTGTAAGTAAAATCTGGGACTTGTTGTGATCCATAAAATCCTAATTACTCAGCTTTTTACCAGGGACAAAATCTGGCTGACAACGCAGTCTGATCACTAATTTTAATATAACAGAAGACATAAAATTACTTCAGAATGATATTATGATTTTTAATTCTGAATTGGGAATTAGAAACCTTAAAATACTGTTAAAAGATCCTTTCCTATCTGGCCAAAATAAGCATCTACGAGTAATTAAAGGAAAATAAGGGGTGGATGGAGGGATGAAAGGACAGACTTTGTAGGGTGCAAGCAGGAAAGCATATAGCGTAGGAATATTTAAGAATTGGAATGACTTCAGGAGCCAATTTAGAGGTCTTCTCTGGATATCAGATGACATGAGTTTAGCAGGTACCTTACATTGGTCCACTGAGGTAAGAGAACCTGTAATACCTTGTTAGATCTCCAACATTCTTGAGGGAATGATGAGCAGTAAGTTAAAACATTCCTTCTCTAATATTTACCAGTTGCTCTGCTGAACGTCTGCTCCATAACTTCAGCCCAAAATTTACCATTAAGATTATGTGAAGAAATAATGTAAATAAATAATGACTGGATCAATTTTTTCCTAATACTAAATTCCAATATTTGTCTGGATATTGAAGCTGAGCAACTTCATTGTTCTTTAGCTCTTTCACTAAGCATTAAATTCAGATATAGGTATTTATATAATTAATCAGAATTTGGACTTTATTGTAAACAGCAATAGGCAACATGATGAGATATTCTCATGATAAGTTAAAAAATAAGGCTGGCATTGCAATTTTGGAATGATGCAGATTAGGATGTGGGATATGCCATGCTATGAGAATTTGGTACAATGTGGATCTGGCACAGTCAGCCTCTTGTACGTGAAAATACTCTGGAGTAGTGTCAGTGTGGGCTTGCTGTAGTCTCATCATGGACACTGCTCTCACCTTCTAAAGTGCCCTTCAGTTGCCAATAACAAACCTGTATGGAAACAGGAAAATCCTGAGGGAAATCAGAAATTTTAGTGACAATGATTAAGTTATTTTTAATGAAGAATATGTCTCTCAACCCCTCTAAACGTTAGTGGTGAAGGCAGATAAAAGATATTTCACTGCTACTTTTCCTATTTTCCTTGTGACTACTGGCCAGCTTGCTGACACTCTTCCATGTGATATTCAGTTTCTTCCTGAATGAACCAGTGTTCTTACATAAAGGGCCACTTTGTTTTTCTGGTCTTCAGGGAAAAATCCAGGCCTTAGATCTCCAAAGAGCAAGTATTCAAATGACTGCTTATAAAATAGCATAAAAATTGTATTTGTCATAATCTCCTGTGAAAATATTTTCCTAAGGTGCAAAACACTTTAGCTTCAATATTTCAGAAAGTTAGTTCATTGCAAGAATCCTGCAAATTTGGAAAAGAATGTCTTTGATCTCAAACTTTACCTACAAGGCACTCTTTGACTATAACCTTTGGAGCAGCTCAGTTTCTAAATTCTACCTATTCCTCTATATGGTCATATTTGCCCATTCTTACACATTCTTTTCTTAAAATATAAAAATACTAATTTAATTTTATTTTTTAAAACTACTGGTGTGTCTATAGCTTGGTCAACAGACAGTTGTTCTGAAATGAAAATTTCTAATTTGCTCTTTCAAAGCAAATCCAGCATCTGGTACACAGAAATAACATGCATGCCTATCTTTCATATAATTTCCAATAAAGCAAGCCATTATTCTGACAATCATCCATCATGTAGTAGGGTTGTTCAAGACATTTAGATAAGTAAAAATCAGTAAAATAGTGGAAATATTTAAAATTCTTTACAAATATAACTGACTTCAGTTCAGACCAATATAATCAGACTGAAAATACATTAACATCTTACTGAAACACACATTTCTTTAATCTGTGTTCCATGAATTCCATCTCTGCAGCGTGCACTGGGTGGGACTTCACTCAGAATATTTTTACAAAGTGCACCTCATTTTAAATCATGGACAACTTTTCCTTGAGACTAAAGGAAGAAATATGATTTGAAAAATAATTGCTAGAAGTGAAAACTCATGGATGTTGCACTAATACAGCATTACTAAAATTCACTGCTTATTATGCACTGATTTAAGGCTTGAAACATATTCCAATCTGGTCATTAGACTTCAGCACAAATACACTCCAGAAGAACCTCTCCATGGTCCAAGTCAACCCAGATAATGTTTCAATTGGCTGATTGTAAATGTCTGTGTGTTAATTCTGTAACATTTTTATAGCATTTACAGCATTGAAAACAAGCATTAGGCTGGTTTTATGGGAGATGTGCTGTAACTTGGCATCTGAAATGGAGACTGAACCACACACAGATCTGTGGAAAGAAATCTAAACTCCAATGTCATTATTCAAAAACATTTCATCACCCCAGATGTCTTACTGCAAAATCCTCTGACCAACAAAAAATCATGCTAAAAACACTGCACCCCACTTATATGCACAAAAAATAACTGATTAAACTATTGCTGAAAAGCCTTTTTCACTTTTTTCCCCAAACTTTATCAGTCTAATAGATTTCAATTTTTTTAGTTTTCTTCCCAAGTTACATGATTATCATATTATCATATTATAAACCCCTACAAGTAAATCCTAGGCAGTAACTTGGGATAACTTAATTTCATCTGTGTGTGTGGATACTTTTGTATTTATATTTCTGAAATGAGATACCCACCCCATAGTCCACACGATGATTTAAGGGACACTCATGAGTTTTTTCACATTTTTTTTAACTACTGATAATAGAGTGAGAGAGGAAAGGCTTTATCAAGCTACAAAAACATGAAAGGGGGGAACCCCCCCCCCCTCTTTCACGTCGATTTTCCACATTAAAATTCTTTGTCTGTTTCAAATTTAAAAGCAAGTAATAATGAAAATATGCACTGGGTTCTGTCAGACACAAAGCAGCTCTGGCTGCTGCAGACCATCCATACAGAATCACTGATGCTCTTTTCCACAGTGAGCTCTCAGGAGCCCAAATCCCTTGGGTGATTCCCAAAATGCTACACATCCTCCCGGCGATGCCAAAGCAAACCGTGCCAAATCCATGTTTCATACTCTGCACACATGTTACACCGATCCCTCCGAGGACAGAGGTGTGTTTTCTGGGATGTTTGCACTTGGCTATGTAAATTCTCAACACTGCACAATCAAAACCCTCTTTCCTTCAGCTGAAATTGATATCACAGGGATAATTTTTGTTTTGATTAAAAAAAAAAACCAACTTCAGTTGTTAAACCCAAGCCTTAATTATTTACATAAGCAGAAGTTGCATTAAATCATAGGTATTTTGCTTATATATAGACTAAATTGAGGTCAGTAGTTTTTACAAATATGAAAGAATTCTAGTGAGATAATACTGGATAAAGTGATGTCACATTTTCTAGAATTAAAAAATATTAAATATGAAGTTTCAGTAGAATATAATCCAAATTAATACTGAACTCAGCTCAGTATCGGTTCAATTAACTCAAGGTTATAGCCAAGATAGATTTTGGATTTTTTGTTAAAGACTGACTTAGTATCATAAATCCAAAATTTCACTTTGCTATAGGGTGACTCTTGAAAACAGGCAATTGTAATTTAAGACAACACTGTTGAAAATATAATTCTAAATGAAATCCTGACAGGTTTTTTTTGTTTGGGGTTGGTTAGGTTTTTTTTAGTAAATGAAACAAACAATACAGCAGCTCAAACCCTATTAAAGAAAAAACAAACAAATTTTCCAATATTTAAATATAGTGTATTTCATCCCAACTGCCTTTGCATCTG
Organism: Platyrinchus mystaceus; assembly: GCA_035041135.1. Lineage (NCBI taxonomy): Eukaryota > Metazoa > Chordata > Aves > Passeriformes > Tyrannidae > Platyrinchus > Platyrinchus mystaceus. Next base: position 2,384,625 of record JAWWLV010000158.1, read on the forward strand.
TGTAGTAGCACAATTAATGTGTCTTCCATGAATTACTTCACGGAAAATAACACTTTCAAGAGAAATTAAATATGGATACAACCTTCTGGCTCAAGACGTCCCTAAACTGCAGATTGCTGGAAGTGTCTCTAGGGACAAGGCAGGAGTGTCTGTGTGCTTGCTTTGCCTTTTAAAGTATTCCAAGACATCCTCTCTGGTCCAAGTGCTGGAGGGAAGGGCTGGTGTGACCCGTTGGCAGAGCCCATGGACACCAGTCAGTCAGTTCTCAGCAAGGTGACTCTGGAGTATTTTTGTGCCATACATTTGTTCTTGAGAGAGGAAGGGACTGAGAACAGCCTTTAATAAAGGGGCACAGATGTTTGTGTTTATTGCACCACCTGAGCTAATTAAAATTCTTACCTTTTTAAAAAAGAAAAAAGCTCCCTATGGGAATGAGAAGTGGCTTTAAAAAAACCCAAACACTACAGATGGGATAATGAAAAAAAGGCTATTTTCAAAATAAATTATTTGGTTTAGGGTTTTTGAGGAAAAAATGAGTATCATGACACTGATGTCCAATTTGTGAGCTTTCTTTGTCCGAATTAGGACATAAGGAAATGGCTTTGTCAGACAAGAGCCTGAAGTTCCAAGAAGTTCCCCAGCACCTTGTACTGGATTAGAGCTTTTGTACTCAGCATTTAAGAGAGAAAAGACTGGAAGAAGGGATCCTGTGCATCTTGAACACTTAAATGTGACAACCTTTGGCAGATAAATACTACCATGGTATTACAGTTGTTGCACGAATCCTAAAGAAGATGAAAAATCTCGTCGAGTATTTCCCAGATGTTACTGAGCTTTGCTGCACCCACAGAGAATTCTGAGCAAGACCACAAGAAAGTATTGGTTTCCCTGAAGTGTTCTATAGTTACAAAAATTCATAATTCAGTTGGAGGAGCACCTCTTTTTTTTTTTTTATAATGTCATTTTTTATTTTCAAGTACTAAATTCTTTCTGTAGTGAAGTAGTTAATGCATATAAATTGAACAACCCCCTCCCATATTTCATTGAACTGCTCTTGAAACCAAAATGTCAGATAAAAGAAAAAAAAAAAGCTTTAATCTGAATTAGTTTTAGAGTAAAATTCTTTTGTAGAGATAAAAGATATCTGTTCACAGATAGGTTGCTGTTTACCTAACAACTAACAAATATTTTCTAAAGGTCTGAGAATTTTCCATACCATCTTGATACAATTGAATAGAAGACCCATTTAGCCTAATGAGCATTAAGATTAAATCATTTACTCACAGATCAAAGGAGATTTTAATTATGTAAACGAGTTGTTCAGAAACACAAAGTGTTCCATTAAGCTTCACAATTAATACATACAATATTTATGAGTTCAGACTTTTTTCCTTGTTAAAAATTGATTGTTACATCAAAAAAGTTTCCCTAGATGCACTGATTGAAGGAAAAATATTTTAAGCCATAAAAGTAGCAGGCATGCAAAAGATTTTACTGCCTTTTGCTTTTCCTTCTCCTCTTCTTCCCCCCCCCCCCCCCCTTTTTCTTTTTTGTTGTTGCTCTGAGCGTCTTGTCACCAGATGTTCATTATGTGGACAAAAATATTGAGTTCATATAAGTACTCAGAGCACGGTCATACCACTGCAGGCACGTCACTGGGGTCCTAAATAGGACTGGGGCAAAATAAAGCACTGCCAAAAATCCCAGTTTAAGCTCTCCAGGTTTTCTATTCTTTAGAATATGAAACAACAATAACCTATTACATGGTGCAAAAAAGAACTGGGGTTTGGTTGTCTGGTGAGTATCACAAATTATTTTTAGTGCTCTTTTTTTTTAAAGGGAACAACCTCAGGTAAAATGAAGCATAAAAGGCTCTCATCCTGCTTCCATATTCTGACAGATATTACCTTTCAGCAGCACAAACAATTCTGCACAGGATGGATCCTTAAATCACTATGTTATTTCTAACAGGCAAGATTAAAATAAATGCAAAGAAAACAAATGATGGAAAGAACGCTGATAAAATATGCAAGCTGGATTACTTATAGAGTAATTTATTTCTACTACAAGTTCTTAGAAAGCAAATCAAAAGAATGGAAATTTGCTGACACTAAGTAATCCTGGAAAACACAGAGACTGGTTGTAGGAAAACTGATGACTACTTAAGAGGGATGAAAAATCCATTCAAATTCTTAAGGCCAGAGGTTTGCATTGGAAAAGCTTTTGACAAGATTAGTTTCTAAATTTAAAGAAACTAAAAGAAATCATTTAAAAAAAAGGTGATGGCAGATAGCTTTTACTAGATGTGCTGGGGCAAAATTCTACCCTTGGTTACAGAGTAAGGTCCAAGAGACTAAAGCAGATTACTACTGAAGAACCTGAGAGTCTAGACTGCTTTTAATCAGATTGAGCATCTTGGTTATGGAGGAGACTCAGAGGCACTGACAAATATCTAAGTTTGACCGGAACAGTCACTGATGATTCCGTGTTAGATTTACAAGGAAGAAGCATAAAATATTTAAATATGTTATGAAATCTGTACCATTGCGTGAGTGAAAAATTCCAACACCTTCAACATTCTGTCTTAACAGAGCAGCTGAAGTTTTGGTTTTGTTTTTTTTTCATATATTAGGGACTCATTCTTTAGCTCATTCACTCAATATCATGATCTTATGATTGATCTTATTTATTTTTGGTTTGTGTGCAACTTGAAGCTGATGCCAGAGTTATTCTAATTATAACACAGTCAACAGAATGACAGAAATCTTATGTCCTAGGACTCCATAAATAATTCAATGGAATAAATGGAATTCAATAGTTTATATTCACTGCAGTCCTAGTGCATCCACAAATTTAAGGTCAGTTTCCAGGTATTTTCCAGATATTTACCTTTCTATTGCAATATAGTTGCATCTCAAAACAGAATCATCTGCCATGGTCCTGAAGCTCCTGCTTTTGGATACAGATGTCTGGAGAGGAAAAGTTTAATTCACTACCCGTCTATTCACTGTCTATCAAAATAAGTGTGAACGTAAATTGTCCCAATCACTTTCCTGCATGGCACAGGAAAACTGAGAAATTCCAATGTCTTTTTTTTTCAGTGAAAAATCAACTGATAATACTTTCATTAACTTCTCATTACTTCTTTTTTTCATCCCCAGTACTCTCATTTTCCATTATCTGTCCCTTTCACCAGCCTGTACACAAATAAGCTCACAACAGACAAAGCAGTGATGCTGAAGCACGTTCTTTCTCCACATCCAAGGTGGAGGTAGCCAAGGAAATGTGCTTTGGATAACACTCATCCCATAGACCCAACCCTGGAGTTACCACTCGTGGTTGACATGCTGTGCAAAGCTCTCCTGCAGAAGAAAGCAAAGTGCACAGCTGTGGAGGCTGAGAGGAGCTGTGCCATTAAGGGAGATGATGCTCTGGGCTGGATTCAATCTGGCTGATTAAGATTTTCCCAGGGGACTTCAGTTGACAGTCTCCAAGCTGTGATCCCTGTCTGCACCCTCTGTAAAACTGGATGCATCCTCACTACTTCAGCACTCTCGTTTTGGTGGGCAGCTTGTTACTCAGAGACAAAATAGATCTCTACATATAGCTCCTGCCATATGTTCAACAATTTTAAAGACATGGACTCTAGTTAAGTCAAAGTAGTTAAGCACATAAGCTGGGCAGAGAAAGATAGAAACAGAGGGAGGTTTGGAATTGCTTTGGAAACATTTAAATGATCTGATTTTCCTGTGGTTATGACAGCCATGAGAAGGGAGCACAAGCAGGAAGGTGAGGTGGATGAGATCCTAAGAGGCTTTTCAGTTGCCTTAGGGCTGCCTAATGTACCAAAAACACAGGACAAAATGTGCCATCAGCGCTGCCTCATGGACTGGTACGTCACCTTTGAAGTGCTAATACTCAAAACATGCATTCCACGGGGTTTTTCCAGTCCACAAAGAATTAAAAGGAAGCAATTTCCAAAGTTATTGTGGTTTTTTTTTCCTCCTTATATGTTCGATAAAATACAAAAAATTTCTATCTTTCAGAAATACCATTTCATGCTTTTCTGGGAAGGTGGTTAGTTTTTAGTGGCACTTTTTAACATCCAGCAATATCCACTGCAAAAGGAAATACAGAAAGAGCACTGGTTATGTACCCATGCCATTGTTATTTCTACAAAGTCATGTCCCTCTCAAACCAAAGAATCACATGAAAATTTAAGCCACACACTTGTTCCACAAATCTCCTGTTTTTAATATCTATCATTTACATATTCCAGTTAAGTGGCAGAAGAAGGAAGAACAGATCAGAGCAGGAAATATGGTCATTGAGCCTCTCTTGCTGTCACTGCAATATTTTCTGCAGGATATTGTTTAGACCTTTTCTGTGTCCACTCTGAAATGACTCCAAAAAAGAGCATTAATCACTTTTATTGGAAAATGATTCCCTAGTTTAGAGGTTGACAGTCACAAAAAAAAAAAAAAAAAAAAATTTCTAAGATTTATCCCATTACTCCAGGTGAAACTCTGTGCCATTCCAGATGCTTGTTCTTTTAATTCATGTATGTAGACTGTCCTTATATTATCTTATGTGTTTAGTCTTTAAGCAGCCCAAAAATGGTGAATGTGATGTACTTCTTTCTAGTGCAATCTCTAATGAATATTAATTTTCTTTTTCAGGGTGTAAAGACAAATAGGAAGATAAGGAATTGAATAACATAAAAAATGAATTTTAAATATTCACAATACATATATATGTATACATTCCTTAATTCAAACTGTTTTATAAGAAAGATACTACTTAAAAAAAAATTATGTAGTAAAAGAGAAATCACACGAAGCTTCTGAGGCAAATTCAAGGCCCATCGTTAACCCTTGTACAACATCATGAATATGAAAGAAAACTCATTTTATCCACCAAAATATCAGCTATACAGGAGGAATTAAAAGGAACAGACTTAAAAATATAAAAAGAGATGAGGCTATTATGTAGCTTTAAAAAAACCCACAACTGTTCAAACAAAAATTGAAAGTGAATGAATTTAAAACCTGCCAGATTATTCAATTAAAAAGTCTGAGTCCAGCTCCTACACTGTTACTTTCAGTGGGATTGCACAAAGTAAAGATATTTCTATGTCATTTGCTGCTCCCTAGTGGAGATCAAACAGAATTTCAAGGTTTAGAAGAGCAAGAGGGGAAAAAAAGCGCTGAAGACCAACTACATGTAAATTTTGAGCTATAAGGAAATCTCAATTACTGAGAAGAAGGTCTGACCCAGTGTCACATGGCCCTCATTTCTGTTTGGAACATGTTGCACCCTGTAGATGCTTTTCAATCCCTTTCTGGAAGTGTATAGATTGTCTTGGTTAGCTAATAACTATTTATTTTTTTGTTTAGGGAGAAAGAGTTTCTCCGGAGACTTTGGACATTAAAATTATTTTGAAAAATTTAGGATTCCAATGGCTATTCCATTTTATACAGCAGACCACTGTAGAGGCAAACAATGCTTTCTTGAATATAAATGAGAAGTTCATAATGAAATTAGTGAGAGTGTTGCTTGTGTGTCAAAACCCCAAATTTGGCTCCTCTATTCTGCTTTGGTTGATGAAATACACTTTCAAACCTAGAAATTTAATAACCCTAAAAGCCTGTAGAGCAAAATGAAAAATTGCTGTATAAAACAAAGAAACTTTTTTGCTTAACCTGCACAACTTTGTAAATGTGAATATTCCTGTCCTAATGTAGAGGCTCTGTTTGTTTGTTGTTGCCTCTTCCATGAAATTGATTCCCTAATTTCCTTGAGTGCAGAGAGAGGCTTGTTTGCTTTCTCTAATCACAGGAAAAAAGCAGTAAATTATATACAAGCAGAATGCATTTACAGTTTCTTTATGCAATTGGTACAACATGTGCATTTCTGGCTAATTCTTCCATTAAAATCACATCAGGGTGACCAATTCACCTTGTTCTCAAATCTTATCATTTGTACAGGCTTTACTTTTGGAGGGGCAATCAAAATGTCTCACTGTACAGTGGGAATTCTCCAATGTCAGCTGGACTGAGAAACCTGCCTGACTATCACCAACTACACACTGATTTGCTTTTGAGCTTTTAAGGATGATTCTCACACCTCTAGAAATTGCTCTATTTTAAATGGCATTTGGACCACCTGATTTTCAGCTGACTCCTAATTTAAATGAAAGAAAATTTTCAGTGGAAAAAATGCCTTGAAAAATTTGGAACTGACAGTCAAGGCTGCTCAGAACATTTATTTTATGAGTCAGATACTTAAATACATGTTTGGCAGCTGAATTGCAGAGAGACAGAGCTTAGTCACACGTTCTAGACCTACTCAAAATTCTTATTCACCATTTCCCGTCTTCAACATTGTCATTAAAACCTGATGTACTGGTCAAGAAAGTCATTAAGAATACCTGATAGGAAATGGTTCATGTATGAACTGAGTAATTTACTTAAAAATTCCTCTGCATGCATTATGACTATAAAGAGGAAGGATATGGTCAAGAATAAGCCCATTTTTGGATTCTCCCTGATGTCTCCCTCGTATTACTCTCAGAACAAGTCATAATGTATTTATTACATACCTGCAAGTTTAAAACTTCACCTCATTTCACATTCATACAAAGCAACTTGTGAGTGTTTCTGTGCACTTAGACACAACACCTTCAAGTAACAGCATTTACCTTGTTTATTGGACTCTTCAGCAATTTTTAGTTTATTGTCCTGTGCAGTCAAATAGAACTCAATACCTTATTTATAGCATACATTTTATTGTTTTGTAGCTGCTTTTTTCATTGGCAGTTTCAGTAATTACTGTTGTGCAGAGCAAGTGCAACATATTAAGCTTACTGTGAGCACAAACAAGTGAAACTTTAAGAACTCAATTAAATAAACCAAACATAGTTAAAAAAACCCCAGGAAAAATGTTAAAAAATATCAACCTATAACAACAGAAAGAAGAGAGCTGTGTAAAACTTGCTAAAAAAAAAAAAAGCCAAGAAAAGATTAAATTTGCCAGTATTAAAACTTTCTAAGTGTTCTACACACAACATTTGGATTTGAAAGACTAGGGATTGGCTGATAAAAAACCCAAAGTTACAGTGTTAGGTCCTCATTTCCCTCCCCGTAATCAACTTGCTAAATAAATGCACCAAAATCACCTGCAGAACTCAGAGCCATTGTCACACTTTGATCTCCCAGAGCTGAGCTCATCTTCACTGAAGCCCTCTTGACAGCATTTACATCTTCTATATTATTGCCTGCTACTCTTATATTTATATTAGATTATTAATTATTACTTTGCTATATAGACCTAATGCTTTCTTAGTTCGACTGTTTCAATTTATAAACACTTGTTTAAAAACAAAAACAAACCACAAACCAAAAAACCAACACTAACACTGGTTTTACTCGTCACTGTCAAACTGACTTTTACTTGCAGTATAACCCCTTTCTCTTTTTCCCTAAAATAGTCACTATTATTACAAGTGATGTGTTTTTCCATGTGGGTCCTCATGATAACAGAGAAAAGAAGACTCATCAAATTGCATTTTGTGAGCACCAATGCAATATAAATATTAGGCAGAGAATGATCTCAGAGGAACAACAAAGAGTCCTGGCTGAAAGAACTGTCCAACATGACTGTAGTATTTCCTTTAATAATGTTATCTGCTCCATTCAAGGCTCAGACAGGAACAAAGCAGAATGCTTGTTTTCTGCTCTTATTCCTTTCTGGAGGGCAGAAGAGGTGAATGCCACATGCCTTTTGTGTGTTCAAGTCCTTCATGTAGCATCACCAGTCCCCTGTATTTTAAAGGTCCTATTCAGACACCTGTTATTTCACAGTATTTAAATAGATAAAAAATGCACCTCAAGAATAACATTCACACCATGAGAAGGACACAAGATAACAAAAGATCTGTGCTCTGTTTTCACAGAGGGAAACTTTAGGTGCTCTCATCAACCTCTGAGGTCTTTTTGCCAATCTGAATTCTCAAAAAAAGCCAAATCTACCTTGAAAAACAAAAAACTGTGGAACTTCTTTTGGAAGTAAAGTGAACTGACACTGGACATATGATCTCTCAGACTAACATCTCAGCTTTGCTGCTTGAACTGCAAGATGAAAATAATATGAAATATGAATATGACAACCCTTGATCTAACCAGTACATGGAACAAAGAAACACACTCGGCTACCACAGGCAGCACTCAGCACCAGCTTTTAATGGAAAATGGACCTTGAGTTTTGGGCTTGAGACATACATTTTCACCAATTTTCTATTCTTGAATTAAAAATCAGCAGGTCTGTAGGTACAATATATGTCAGTATTAGTGTTATTTGCACCAGAATATACTGCAAAATTCAAGATCAGCCTATACAGCCCCCCTGCACTAGAGAGCAAGGAATTCAATGTGCAGAAAAGTGGAGGGTAAATACAGTTTTTTATTGATTTATTTCTGCAGTTTTAATAGGGTTTTTTTTAAGTGTATGAATTTTAATTTTAAACATAAATTTGTAGTGGTGTAATTGACTAGGATATGGTGGAATTAGTACTGCTAGCAGTGATTTATCTCATGTTACCAAGAGAAAAATACACAGCAGAAAAATTCCTTTCAGTTAAAAGCTTAGTAGCATAGTGAACAATTCCCACCGCCGAATATAACAGGAGTTGCTCTCTATATTGAATATACCTTAAAAGAAAGCATAAGCAATTAAAAATTGACAAGACTGCTCTAATGGAATGATAATGGCTATCAAGGATAATGGCCAACCAGGTAATAAGCAACTGAACTGATAGATCAATTAAACCTATAAGAAAATTTGTTCACTCTTTGTCACAGTGGTTGTTCCAAGAGTGGATATTCTACACAGAAATCTTCCACAGCCAAAGGATGAACTAGATTTGTAACAACTCCTGTCTCAGAAATTAAAAGATAAGGAAGAAAACCTGAGAAAACAAGTGTTTAACTGTGTAAAGGGAGTAAGAGCATTTTGTAGGAAGTATAAAATTTACTTTTCACCTACTGGGATTGAAGAGTCATAAAGAAAATTTGGCGGTTTTTTTTTTAGTTTTCTTCTTTTTCCTCTTAGCAAGTCTATATATCCTCAAAAAGCCCAAGATACGTTTGGACTAAAGGGAGCGTTGAAATCCTTGTTCCTCTCACTAAAGAAACGACATCTCCATGCCAGCCCTTGCTGTTAAGTAGCTGAACCAACCAGATGTACCAGTGTTTTATTTATTTTGTGCATTGCAGGCTCACAGGCTGCAGTTTATCACGGTGACGGCTGAATCCATCACCCTCTACCTGGAGCTATAATAGGAGTGCTCTCAAATCAACAAGTCTTTCCTTCAGAGTAACTGAACTGTAAATTGTCCTTGACCAGTCAGACAAACAAAAACAACCTTCCCTGTTAATCTGCTGAAGACAAACAGTTCACTGTCTCTCCTCCCCCAAAGAAGGATGTCTGTGGCAATGGTGGTTTATCTGTCACATCCTTCACATGGTGCAATTCTGCTTTCAGGTTCAAAAGCTTAGTGAGGTATTGAGAAACAGATGCAATCTGACCTCTGTAAGTGTAAATAATAATTTTATTTTTAGGAAAAGAGGTTTTTTTTTAATGAAAATGAGGTTTTCCAGATCATTAGAATATATTAGGGAAATATAAGGTTTTTTTACTAGATAGGGAGAACTTTCAAGATCACGGGCAGAACATCTTGATAATCCAGTGTCAAACACAGGCAAATTTTTACTCTAGTGCAGGATCAGGAGATCAGTTTCATGCAGTACAGTTACAGAATTATTTGGGATGATGCATATCCTTCACTATTATAACTTTACAGATCAGATATATATTTTATGAAATGACTGGAAGTAATTTTTATTTATCTTAAGTGTTCATTGCAGCAACTGATTGTAGATATTTTCTACTCCTCATCACTTTTTGTAACTGATTTTTTAAGGTGTTTTACCAAAAAAAGCGTTCCTGAAAGCTCCATTAAAGAAATGCTGACACATTATGTTACAGTATGTTACAGTATCTTGGGTTCTATCAGTCACATTTCATTACTTTTACATAACATGGCTCTATTGATGCAACCTGATGTGACATGTCACACTGCAGTGTCAGCGACAAACTCGGGCTAAAAAGTTTTTATCCTTAAAACCACTGTCTAGACAAAACACATGAGAAATGACTACACATATTCCTTTATTTATCACCACAAATAAATAATTTAAATTAAGACTAGCACCACGCCTGTGGTTAGCACATAATTCCCTTCCACATTTGTGCAGTCAAAGTAGGTAATAGTTAGAGTATTTTACTACTGGCACATCTTTATTCAGAACATTCAGATGTGCCTGGGTCAACAGCTTCCTATTTATTCAAATTTATATTGACTAGCTTCAGAAGGCAAAGCTGACAAAATGATTAATTATACTTTATAACTCATTGGCAGCCTGCAGTTTAATAGAATTAGCAGAGCTTAAGTTCATCTTTAAATACCATGACGGTTTTAATTTTAAAAACGTCAAATTACATTTTTCAGTTGGTACCAAATACAAGATGACTTATTCCAAATTTAAGGAAAATCCAAAAAGACTAAACAGGCACCAGGTTTAATAAAAGACTTTTATGACAACTAAAATCTTTACGGGAACTGATTCACTCTTTTCTTTTTCCCATATTAAGCAACTGCATTCCCTGCACAGGCTGTGAGTGGACCAAGTACAAAGGGACAAGTGTTTACAGTGTTGGTGTGGAGGCGTTCTTGTGATCTATCGAGAATTATTTCAACTTGACAATTACAAAAAATAATACAGTCAGACTCTACCTGGCTAAAATGAAACAGTTACCAAATTAGGAGTAATGAAGGCATTTTGGTTTTAAGTGTAAAAAGGTCTATCTTGCCTTAAACAGAGGACATGACTACAATGGGTGTCTCATGCTGTTTAACAAGTCCACTCTTATTGTAAACTATTAAAGTTCCAATACAGTTCTAATAGTTCATGTTTATATATATATATAAAATTAAGTAAAATTTATACTGAATAATAAGAAATTGATATTTTTGCCTCTTTATGCATCTTTATTTCCACCCCCAGACACTATTATGTGAGCTGACCTACAGGAAGACAATTCAAAATGATTTTGTTTATGTATTTAAAACACTTTCTAACAGATACGAGTTTTCTACTATCTTTCAATTTTACTGTGAGATGCTACCGTTTTGCAAAAGCATATATTAGCCAAAGGGAGTTGTTATATTCATGTTAATAAGCATTTCTAAGTGACAATTTTAGACTAAGCTGTGTTAAATATCAATTTTTATAAGGGATGAAATTTAGCAAAGGTGGACAGCTCTAACAAGAAAAGGTCATCGTGTACAAATCTCCATAATTCCAGTAACACTTTACTGTATATTATTTTTTCAAGCCTTATCTAGACCATTTTGAAATTATAGAAATACAGGAAATAAAACAATTCACTAAAACAGCCACTGAGAACACGTATTTTTAAATCAAGAATTGAATTTTATGAAACACCCTCATCCGATTCAGAAAGCCCAATGTATTGCAAAGACTTCCATGTATCCAAAGACCAGATCTTTGATTAAGGCTGTTTAAAAGATGAGAAAATAGGGAGTTAATGGAAAATCAGACATTGTGTTTAGATGTCTGAGTAGAAAATTAGTACTTTGAAAGTTTGGAGAGATATATGTATGTATGCAAAAATATATATTTATATATGAACAGGGGCTACTCTCTGCTTAGTGTTGTCCGATTTTACTACTGAAACCCCATTAAACCAAACACTCATGTGATTTTAGCAATAAACTCTGATTTCTTTGGTACCCACTGCACTTCTGATCAAGGCACCTCTTCCCAGCCCTGCCAGGGAAACGTGCATCTCCTCCATTTTTGTCTATCTCCCACATTTGTACAGACTGTTCACCGTCCCTGAAACATTCAGTTGGGGACACACGTGTTCGTTCTCTCTGTGAGCCTCTCCAGCATCACACCAGCATTTATCCCTCTTTAGGGAAACGTCTCTTTTACATCCTGACCTTTACATACTCCTTCAAGAGGGAACACTTCCAGGGATAATGATGTAGAATTCATGCAGATGTTAAAATTTGTCATAGATGTACTGGTTCTTCTGTGCATTTCCTGAGGAGCTACAATAATGTCACAAAAGTCACCTGCAGCCTTTTATATGACTTTACAGTTCCAAATACAACTAATCATCCAACCTTCGTGCTGGTTCTAAACCTAAGTGCTGAATTTGCTATAAATTAGTTTTCCTTGTCCATTTTCTCTCTGTTTATTTTTGTTTTATGAACCCAGCTTGGCTAAGGAACAGGCATTTACATGTCACAAATTGTTTCTGGTTCATCTGCTTTCCCAGAACATGTGATTACACTCATATGTATGACCAACCTGTAAGAAGATTTGATATGAAAAATAAGAATATGAATCTAGTCTTAGTCATAATTTGGCATGAATTCTAAACTTATTCCACAGTGTTTTACTTCAGACACCTCCTGGTTTACTATATAGACATACAGGGTGTTAAAAAAAGTAATGACTTACGCACCAGGAGATTGACCTTACATAATAAAGGCCACTTAAACAATACTTGATGATGAAATGATGCCTTAAGGAGGATACTGCTGGGTAAATTATACAATAAATCTTATTTTTTTCTGCATATTCAAGAGGAATTTAATACCATGACACCAAAAGCAGATGGCAAAGAGAAACTGTAAGGAAAGATCTCCAAACAGAAAAGCATGGGTTCAAGATGCCCCCTGCTCTGCAGTTTGAGGGGTTTGTTTCAGACAATGCATTTTCTGCAACATGATGAAATTTCCTCCTCACTCCAGCATTTTCTGTGCAGATAGAACGGAAGTGGAATACTGTGATGGCAGGAAAATAGAAAATGGCCAGGGTATCTCTGTAGCTCTTTGTCCACTTGTGGGTTCTCACATGCATAAAGAAACCAGATCCCTTGAGATTAATTTAAATCTACCAGAAATTTGCCGGTTATATTTTGATCATGGACCTTGTTAGTCAAGAGGGAAGAGAGAAATAAAGAAGCATGGGCAAGCTTTGCCTATTAGCAGTGAAATATTTGAGTATTATTTTATAGAAAATGCCAACAGACAGGTCTGCTGGTCCTTCAGGAAGAGGTAATTTTCCACTTAAATGCATATGCATATTAACTTGTGTAATACTGTGCAAATGAAGAAGGCAATCTATAAGAAACTTAAAGCAAGCATACTGAATGAGATTCCAAAGAGCCAATTCAGCATATAGGGTATACATGACTGATCATAGAGTGATAATGAATAACAATATCCCTTTGATGTTAATTAGTTGCACTTGATAAGGCAATGCTAAAGTGGGTTTACAGCAGCAGAGGAAGAAAAATCAAACCCTCAATAACGCTTCCAGAATGCTGAAACCAATAAGGATTTATTAAAAAGCAAACCAGAAGTCCCTAATTCATTGGATTATCTAAAACTTCAGAGTAAGGGGAAAGACCTAACAAAAAAATAGAAACAGATGTATCAAAGGTACAATTGTGCCAGAAACATCTATATTTACTTTTTTTTTTTTTTGTCTCTTTTACAATCCACATTGTAAATTTCCCAAACCCCAACAGGGCATGAACAGATTTACCCAAGGGATCCTCATGGTCTAGAAAATCCCCATTCAATTAGTGAACTTGCTTCCTGCTCTTGGATCTCATTCCTTTGTTGTTTGCACACACTCATGGCCAGTCAGATATCAAAGTGTTCAAAACTGAGTATTCCTGTTTTTCTATGAGACCTAAAAATCCTGAATCCATTTGAAATTCAGGATTTCAGTCACCATTGAGCACCTCTCCTGAGGACAGGCAAAGTAGGGGACTCTGCTGACTTATCCCCACCATTGGATGTTCTTGGAAAACATCTCGTTGCTGCAGCTTTCCTGCTTTGTCAATTTATGGGATGTCACAGCTCAGTGTTACAAGTATAGAAAAGGAAAAATACACACATGGAAAAGCACCATAAGAACAAAGGAATAAAACCACTCCATAAATATTCCAACTACTGGATCAGCAAAATAGCTCAGAGAATGAGGTCTGTAAAACTACCAAAACCCTACTAAACAATACTTTCAACCTTGATATTATAGAAAAACTCTTAAATTTGGTTAATTTCATTAATTATGAAATTAATGCATTAGATTATAAAACAAGTTAAAATGATCTTAAATATCAAGTAAAAATTAAAATTAAGGTTGAAAAATCTGATGTTTGTCTTATTAAGTATAAATTTCTGATCGCTCATCAAATATGCAGTGATTGTGTTTGTAGCATTAGGTTGATCAAAAATAAGGAAGCAATCTTATGCAAAAAAAACCCCCAAACAGATCATGCTTTGATTTAGGTTCTTATCATCTGATAGCCTTAACTTCATCACTGTGTAAGAAAATGGAGGAAATGATTTATTGTTGACTGTCATTCTTTCTGGAGATGAATAATCTTCTTCCTCAGTATTAAAGTGGCTTTCAGGCAAATCAATCAACCATAGATCATGTCATAAGACTGTCTGCTGATGTTAATAAAGCATTTGGTAATAAGGAGCTTTATGTGTTGTATTTATAGACACAGAAATACTATAATGTCCTGTTTAAAAGGGGACAATCTTGCCTGTGACATTGTTTTAAAATAAAGTTTAACATACATAGCCATGAGTTTCTTAATTCTCCAGTATATTTTATCTGCAAGAGGGCAACAGTTTGCTGGAAATGCTTTTTCAAATAAAGGGACGAAGTGAGGATGACAATGGTCAACTGAAGGTGCAGACCAAGTAATGGACATTGTGTAAATTAATTATGGTATTTCTCTTTGAATATTAGCATACCTCTATATCCTGATGTTCCTACATAACCCAAAGACTGCCATTTAGATTACAAGGACAAAAAAAGAAGGATTAATGTGGAACAGCATATATAGTTAAGCCTTGCTTTAAAACTGCTTCTACTTCTTCCATTGTATATATCATAATATGACAAGATAATGAAATGTCAGGACTGCAGAACACACAACATTGCCCAGTCGAACTTCAGCACAAGCACAGGGTAATTTTTGGGTCAGGTATTCACAGAAGTGGGTAATTTAAATTATCTATGAATTCTTTCAAGCTACTGAAAATTCATTACCTCCATATCTCCAATAATAAGGAAAAATGACATTTACTGCAGAATTTAAATATTTAGAGGAATGACTGAGTAATGACTTTTGGTCATCAAATTCAGTTTTGTAATTGAACAATGAAGGAAAAAAGAATTAGAAGTACATCAGGAGGCTTCTGGGACATAGAGAAAGAATTCACTTTCTAAAACTTAAAATTTGGACTTAAATTACTTGCATATGTCAAATATTTAGCAAGCTGATCTCTGCTGATCTTCATGGTTTGGCCATGTCATTTGATTAGCACTTCTCGAGTAGAGGTTGGGTACTAAGGAAGAGCTTAAAGAAATAGCATTAAAATAAATGTTTAAATAGCAGTAAAACAAAAGATTCCTCAGAACTTCCTAAGTGACTGTCATGATCATGTCTGTTTAATATTTGCAGGGATAGGAATATCGGGTAGGAGTTTATAGATCGTGCTATGAAAGCACAGACATTTTCCTTATTGAGAAGAGACTTTCCCTATAGCAGTGAACCATCCAGAGCTCCTTATAGTGCTATAAAAATGGATTTTGAACCTCATACAGTGGAAAATCAGATACTTAAAGGATTCAGAAAATCTTTGCAGGACAAATAAAGTGATCTGAGCAGCTGCAGGTTCCATGCTCCCAAGGAAATTGGAAAATTCAGTGTTGGCAGTTCAAAGATTAAGAGAGTGCAGCGAAAAAACAGGAAGGGATGATGGGCCATTGATCAGTTTGGTAGGATTTGGAACAATTGTGGAGAAAGCAGCCATAGAATCATAGACTCTTTAAGACTGGAAAAGACTTCTGAGACCATCAAGTCCAACTGTCAACAAAGCACCACCACCACATTCACCACATGCACCATATCCCATTTAATATGTGAGTAATATGGGGGGAGGAATTCGAGACTTGAAATTTGCTTGTCTGACAAGCAATTCCTGGAATTCTTAGCAGTAGTTGCTGTGTAAGAGTCCAACTTTTGAGTTTGCCAGAATCTGAACTAATTTTAACAGCACCCAAGACTTTAATTTCTGAAGAACATAAAGTAGAAGTTCTACAGTAGTTTTTCTTAGCCAAAACAAAAAGTGAAAACATCATTCAGCTCAACTTTTAAGGGTTCTTGGAACTGGTGATGTGAGAACACTACATCAGCACAACCAGGCCTCCCAATATTTGAGTTTAATTTTACTTTGAAGTTTTGTTGCTACACTGGTTTGCCTTACTTGGCTAACAATTTCACTGCAAATAATTTAAATTTTAATCAATGTGATTTTTTAAAACTTTATCTTTCCTGTTTTGTTTTCCATTTTCATTCTAGATATTGCAGTGAGGTGGGATTTAGTAGCCTCCTATATGTAGACTTCGGTTGAAGAAGCCAGTTAGATTAGTTACCTGGTTATACTGTGGAGTTATTTGCTACCCTGATGGCAC